>JAQIUQ010001261.1:147500-222500 GCA_030378365.1 Hybognathus amarus | reverse complement strand
TAACCGCATAGAAGCCAAAAATACATTGTAATATGAAATATATTGAACCTTCTCCGAGTAACCTGTTACTCCAGTGCTTGTGTTACTGAAGATGTGTTACACTTTAAAACTTCTGTAATGATATTAATAAATCATATTAGAAACTAAAATTGGATTTTTAAGTTGCATCCTTGGAAGATAGCCTAAAAAATCTTAATAAAAGCACATTTTAAGGGTCTCTGTAAGTGAACAGTTTGACACATAGACATTTACTAATAGTGTGATATGAGGAGGATCGTGACGTGAGTACGGAGGTGTTTATCTGAGCGTCCTGTGTCCCCCAGTCTCTGCGGATGCTGCTGGGAGAGGAGCTGTCCGAGTTCCTGGCGTCGGACGAGAGCCAGAGGCGGCTGGAGAGCCGAGCTCGGCTCCTGAGGGACCTGCGCATGGACACGCGGGCACGGGGCCCCTGGGCCCGCATGCTGAACGAGCAGCCCGGCTCCCGCAGACTCAGAGCCGGGTCGAAGAAGGGCGGGGCCACGGCCAGGAGCGGATGCTTCGGACTCAAGATGGACAGGATAGGGACCATGAGCGGGATGGGCTGCCAGCCGTCTCATTACCCCTCCGTCAACAACCTCTCCTGGTGAGTGTCTGAGAGAGCCGCGAGAACATGGCAGTGATGCGATTACAGATGTGTGTGTTTCATCAATATTAGTACAAATGGAAATAGAGTATATAATTGTAGATCTACTCTCTTTGAAAATATAATTCCAATTAGGCTATATGATTACTTTGAATCAATATAGAATGCAAATACTGATACAAATTATATGATATCAAAGTATATATAGTTTTAAGTTTTAAATGTTAATTTTAAAAGTATAAATATTGATGAAAATTATATATATATATATATATATATATATATATATATATATATATAAATATATATATATATATATATATATATATATATATATACGGGCTGTAAACGATTAATCGTGATTAATCGCAATTCAAAATAAAAGTTAATATATGTGTGTGTAGTGTGTGGAATTATTGGTAACGCTTCCTTTTACAGTACAGTACTGGCAGTGTACTTACAGTGATACTTACCTAGAAAGTACCAGCTAACATAAGGTAAGTACATGGAACAGGGGTAGGTTTAGGGGTAGGTTCAGGGTTAGTACTGAGTTATTACCCAGTAATTGTAGTTACTAAAATAAGTACATAGTATTTACATGGGTAACAGGACTGGTAAAAGGAAGCGGTTACCGAATTATTTTGTATATATAAATACACACATATGTGCATGTATATATTTAAGAAAAATGTGTTATTAATATATAAAATATTTATTAATTTTGTATAAATAAATATAAAGTATATACATGCTAATATTTCTTAAATATATACATGCATGTGTGTGTATTTATATTTACAAAATAATTATACACACTACACACACATATAATGTAAACATAAACTTTTATTTTATTTTTACTTTTTCTATCGCAATTAATCGTTTCACAGCCCTAATATATATATATATATATCTATATATATATATCTATATATATATATATATATATATATATATATATATATATATATATATATATATTAGGGCCTAATATTATGCCTAAATTATTAAATTATTATGGACACACACACATATATATATATATATATATATATATATATATATATATATATATATATATATATATATATATATATATATTGTGTGTCCATAATAATTTTATAATTTAATTTAAACCATAATAATTTAATTTATAAAAAATAATTAAAAATGTAAAAACATTTATAAAATTATTATTTAATTAATAAATCTGTACACATCTAAATATTAGTTATTTGTATTTTTTTTCAAATGACATGGTTTAAAATTTTAATCATTTATTATATGTTTAATGAATGCTAATAGTATTTAATTAATATTTATTTATGTAGAGTCTGTAGAGTCTAAAACATTAGCAGATGTAATCTTTGGAAATCACATACATTTTAACAGTTAAATAAATGAATATACTTTTAATGATTGTTAATGAATGTTATATTTATATAATATTTTATATAAAATATATATTTGCATGTAGACTCCTTGGGAATTTCATGGAATTAAACAAATTAAACAAATTGATGAAAACTCTCTAATTTTGGCATTGCATTTGATGCATATCCTCTTTTTTATGCCTATGATATTTATCATCTGTCATGTTAAACACTGAATGACTGACAACTACTGAGTTTCATGATGCCGAAGGCATTATGATGTTATTACAGGTGCTATTATTATTACAGGGAGCTTTATAAGTGTGTCAAACTGTAGTGTGTGTGTGTGTTTACTAGATAACTAACAGTGGAAACAGCAAGGTTTATTTTGAATGAGTCATGTGTCAAACTGATGCGAAGGATATCTGACTCTGTGATGCAGGACTGTTGTCAAAGAATCTGACGTCAGTCTCACACACACGTGTGTGTGAGACGGTGCAGTGACGTCACAGATGTCGGACCGAATCTGTCTAACCATATGCCGTCTTTTTTTCCCAGAGCGCATCACGAACGTCATGGATTATGGACAGAATGGACTTGGTTGCTCTTCTTTCAAGGGAAACCTTAAAGAATCGGACTAATGGTACGAAGCCACTACGAGGACCATGTGTGGGGACAATGACAGTACAACTGAAATAAAGTAATTAGATAAAACATATGTACAAAACAACAACAACATGATGTGGATAAAAGCTGTATATTGTTGCTGCTGCTGCTGTACATTCATGTATTTCATTCTCGCATAAATGTATTTATGTTTAAAAACCTATTTATATGTTTATAAAAGAGATATTTATAAATATGAGTTTTATTTATGTAACATTTTGAAATGAATGCAAACTGCAGGTCAATTCTGTTTGTAACTATTTTGTCTCTAATAGTTGTAAATGTTTTAAAAATCATTAAAAAATGCACAAATGCAAAAAAAAAGGTTTTAAATGTTACTTTTCAATAACAGATTATATTACTTAAATGAGACTGAATGTCAAATTGATTAATCGTGATTAACCACATCTAACACAAAGGTTTGTCAATATATATACACATACAGAAATATATAGCCTATATATTAATACTTCACACAGAAACCCTTGTCCAAAAAAAAGTTTAAATCAGTATTTTTGTCTTCATGTAAAAAAGAAGACAAAATAACAAAGTGTTAGGCTATCTGAAGAGTTTTCACATAACAATTTAAAGTAGCCTAGCACATTTTCTCTAGTTTTAAGCATAAACCACTTTATATTTTGATATATTGTTTTTAAATGCCAATTTAGCTACTTACGCTAATTCAACATATATTCTCTGAAAATATTGCCGTAAATGCTGTTGTTCTAAGAATTAAATGCAGTAAATGCATCTTGTTTTGAGGATGTTTGGATATTTCTACTAGAAACACTGACACAGAATGAGCAAATGGGACACTCTCCGCCGGCTGTGTCGAAATCGCCCCCTATATTGCCTAGGCTACATTACTCCACTTATAGTCCACTTGAAGGAGTGAGTGAAAACGAGTGAGTGAATTAATTCGGGCACTTGAGTGCTGGAAGGGCTGCATATGCTTGATGTTTTATAACTTGCAGCACCAATAGTAAGTTGAAAACATTTATGCTGAACTCTGTCATTGAAACTATCTATAAACCGCAATCAAACAGTTTAATAATCATTTTAAAAAGGAACGTGAATGGATGGATGGTTCGGCTGCGGCGCCATCTTCTGGGCAGACGCGGGAATTCATTCAGTGCGCGAGCGCGACTCTCACAGTGCATTGTGGGAAATCTCTAGCCGTTGAGCGGAAGTTCCATGTCAAGTCAGGTCAAGTCAAGTCACATTTATTTATATAGCGCTTTTCACAACAATACAGATTGTATCAAAGCAGCTTCACAGTGATAACATGACAGTAGTACAACACAGATACATAATATTGTTAAATGTTAAATAAACTCAACTAAGCAAGCCAAAAGCAAGGCGACCTTTGTAGTGCAAAACCCCTGAAGTGAAGACTTTGGAGTGAGCACGGCACTTGTGTGTGTGCCATTACAGTATGACGCCGCTTGAAACGCACTCTGTGAGGGGAACAACGAAAGACAACGTCATTTCCTCATTATATTCACCTGGGAATGTTCCCATGACAACGCACAAGGTATCCATCAGCTGTTCTTACGACAGAAATGTCTTATTATTGCTGTTAACTGTTGCAAAATATAATTTTTTTTATATATTAAAAAGTTCTTAAAATATGCTTTATGTGTGTGTGAGAGTGTAGGCTATTTCTCTGCTCTCAACTTTATAACTTGGCGTCTCATCTTTGTATCCTGCATTATTTTACAAGTTTCTTAACTTATCTAAACATAACATGACAAAAAAATGTGTAAAATATGAACAAACAAAACAACCTGAATTGCTTGGTTTGTAAATTAGCAACTCCCCCGCTTTAAAATGAATAATCAGTAGCCTATGCCATATTCGCTGGGTCACATGACCATAAATCAAATTTCTACCTTTAAGTGACCATCGCATGTAGCTTGTGGAAGGGCTCTTCGTGAAGGTATCCAGTTGTTCCCTTTCGTCCCCTTCCCGATGAGCCCTTCGGAGCAGAAATGCTGTTTGGAATTTGTCCGAACACTCATTGTTGTGGTGCATTGTGGGATTTTATGAGTGCACTTGATAATGTCCATTATGGTTTCAGACACTACTAATGGCTGTTTCCTCAAATAGTGCCATATATTTAAGGGTATAGGGTGGGATTTGGGACACAGCCGTGGACTTCACAGTAGCTGAGTACAGTGTAAGTCCATAAAGTGCATATAAGAGCCATAAAGACTACGCCCTCTAAATTGAAGATTTGATTAATTAATAAGGAGGAACATCAGAGGGCAGGACTGAGGCTTGGACACACCGTTCAGATAAATCTCTGAAACACAAGAAAAGCATTTTGCAGAATTTTATCTAAATCCGAAATGGCAAAAGGGAGTTTAAGAGCATTGCTTGGCACAATTAAGTTTGACCCACTAAGTGGGTAAAATACCAGATGTATTACAATGAATTAATGCAGAAAAAAAAAAACTGTTTTGTCCTTGAAAGCCGGTTTCCTATGACTCACACTGGGTCATTTGGGTCTATTTATTGCAAAGGAAAGCAAGGGACGCTGTGACAGATAATCCAGTTAAAATAGATGAAGAGAAAAGCAACGTCTGATCATTGAATTTACCAAAGAACCTGGGAGAGCAAGATTCAAGCACAGAGAATATATTAAAAATAAATATTTGTAATTATAATGTTTAAAACCTAGCCATTTTAAACAAGAAACCCTTTTAGAGGGTAGTCATTTAGTCTTTTAAAATTAAAAGATATATATATATATATATATATATATATATATATATATATATATATATATATATATATATATATATATATATATATATATATATGTATGAGAGTTCAGATGCAAAAGCCTCTAAATGCCATTTGAAAATTTCTTCTAAAATGACCATTTTTATCAAGCTTGTATATTTAAGTTCTGTAATTACACTTAAATGACAATTAATAGGTAATCTTCATTGCCATTTAAGTGAAATTACTGAACTTAAATATACAAGCTTGATAAAAATGATCATTTTAGAAGAAAATTTAAAATGGCACTTAGAGGCTTTTGCATCTGAACTCTTCATATATATATATATATATATATTAGGGGTGGGACGTACCTCACGATTCAATTCTGTGGCGATATGTGGTCCACGATATGATAATATCACGATTCGCGATATCTACGATATTCAATATATTGGAAGAAATTTCATCAACGATATATCACGATATATGTGACTGAAAAGAAAAAGAAGGAATAAGGAAATAAGGAAATTTTATGCATTTATTAATGCCAACATTTCCAACATTGTGTAATGACTAAAATGTATTAAAAAATACAAATAAATTAGGAATGGCCTTAAATTTATTGAGGTAATATAGACATTTAAGTTACTCAGTAGCCTTTTCAGGACAAATACTGCATGATGCAACATAACACTGCACTCTTCAAGTAACAACAAAATATGGTTATGAGCTTTAAACTGTCCAGTAATATAAATTATATTAGTTTATGTAAGTTTAAATAAAATCACACTCTGTCACTCAAGGAGTTCGCTTCGCTTTTGTCCAGTCCGACGCCTCATAGACAGACGCGGTGTGCACGTTGTGTGTGTGTGTGTGTGAGTGTGTGTGTGAGAGAGAGAGAGAGACGGAGGAAGAGCGGGGAAATACAACTGAAAGAATACACTGCGTGTTTTAAATAGTGTTAAAACCTGAAACGCAGTATGTGGCGGCGAATTAACGTTAGTGTATGTGTGGGAAACACTGCATAAGTCATGTGCGAACTGCTCGACTCGGCACTGACGGCTTATAGCATTGAGTTTCTTAACTTTTTCCCGACGAAAGCAGAGCCGTGGAGAGCCGCTTCGCCATGCTTTCATTGTTTTGATTTCATTGTAGCTGAAATGACAGGTTGGTGGGTTTGTGTTGCCCAGATTTGCTTCCCCTGGTCTGCATTTTCACCAGACATGCGTTCTTCTCCCACACAAAAAACACATTTCAAACCAAATGTGTAAAATTCCACGAAATTCCGCGTAAACACTAGATTCCACGTTAATTGGCCAAATCCATCCGCGATTCCATGATCGCGGAAATCATAGGGCCTTAGTGTCTCCACACTTTAGAGTGGAAACTAGCGGGTGGGTCTTTGATTCGTTTGTTTTATTGTTTTCCGCCATTCTTCTCGCTTCTCTTGTTGTTAGTTAACTTGTGTTCTTCACCACCGGCAGCTGTTTGCGCCACTTTACCCCTATTTACTCTAACAGCGCCCCCCGCAAACAGAATGGTAGATATTGGGTAGTGACAGTCACACTGACAACGGGTAAATTAATCATTTCATTTTGTAATAAAATATCGATATTGGGCGTTAGTGTATCGATTATTTATTGCAACAGAGAGCACAACAATATATTGCAATATCGATTTTTTTCCCACCCCTAATATATATATATATACACTCACCGGCCACTTTATTAGGTACACCTGTCCAACTGCTCGTTAACACTTAATTTCTAAGCAGCCAATCACATGGCGGCAACTCAGTGCATTTAGGCATGTAGACATGGTCAAGTCAAGTCAAGTCACATTTATTTATATAGCGCTTTCACAATACAGATTGTATCAAAGCAGCTTCACAGTGATAACATGACAGAAGTACAACACAGATAAGTAATATTGTTAAATGGTAAAAACCCGACTAAGCAAGCCAAAAGCAAGGCAAAGCAAGGCGACAGTGGCAAGGAACCAAAACTCCATCAGATTGGATGGAGAAAAAACCTTGGGAGAACCCAGGCTCAGTCTGGGCCAGTTTTCCTCTGGCTTACATTCATATTGTTTATATATAAATATTAAATATAAATATTGTTCATATATAATATGGAGCCATAACAAGACAATCTCCTGCAGTTCAAACCGAGCATCAGTATAGGGAAGAAAGGTGATTTGAGTGACTTTGAACGTGGCATGATTGTTGGTGCCAGAAGGGCTGGTCTGAGTATTTCAGAAACTGCTAATCTACTGGGATTTTCACGCACAACCATCTCTAGGGTTTACAGAGAATGGTCCGAAAAGAAAAAACATCCAGTGAGCGGCAGTTCTGTGGGCGGAAATGCCTTGTTGATGCCAGAGGTCAGAGGAGAATGGCCAGACTGGTTTGAGCTGATAGAAGGGCAACAGTGACTCAAATAACCACCCGTTACAACCAAGGTGGGCAGAAGAGCATCTCTGAACGCACAGTACGTCGAACTTTGAGGCAGATGGGCTACAGCAGCAGAAGACCACACCGGGTGCCACTCCTTTCAGCTAAGAACAGGAAACTGAGGCTACAATTTGCACAAGCTCATCGAAATTGGACAATAGAAGATTGGAAAAACGTTGCCTGGTCTGATGAGTCTCGATTTCTGCTGCAACATTCGGATGGTAGGGTCAGAATTTGGCGTCTACAACATGAAAGCATGGATCCATCCTGCCTTGTATCAACGGTTCAGGCTGGTGGTGGTGGTGTCATGGTATGGGGAATATTTTCTTGGCACTCTTTGGGCCCCTTGGTACCAATTGAGCATCGTTGCAACGCCACAGCCTACCTGAGTATTGTTGCTGACCATGTCCATCCCTTTATGACCACAATGTACCCAACTTCTGATGGCTACTTTCAGCAGGATAATGCGCCATGTCATAAAGCTGGAATCATCTCAGACTGGTTTCTTGAACATGACAATGAGTTCGCTGTACTCAAATGGCCTCCACAGTCACCAGATCTCAATCCAATTGAGCATCTTTGGGATGTGGTGGAACGGGAAGATCGCATCATGGATGTGCAGCCGACAAATCTGCGGCAACTGTGTGATGCCATCATGTCAATATGGACCAAACTCCCTGAGGAATGCTTCCAGCACCTTGTTGAATCTATGCCACGAAGAATTGAGGCAGTTCTGAAGGCAAAAGGGGTTCAACCCGTTACTAGCATGGGGTACCTAATAAAGTGGCCGGTGAGTGTGTATATATATATATATATATATATATATATATATATGGTACCATTTATAAGAATTGAGGTAAAAATATCCCAAAAATGAGCGACACACATCAAAAGAATGAGAAGAAATAAGGGCGATGATGCCTAAAAAAATTACAAGTTATAGTGCTGCAGAGATATTAACCTGAATTAAATTACTAGCCCGGCCCGACAGGTGTCATAATACCAGTTTCGGCCATGGGAGGCGGTATGCGGGCAGGCAACATAACCACCAGCCAAACTGCAATACACAAGTAACTCGCACCGCTTGTGGGCGTACTTGAAGTACTTGAAGTACAGCCCATTACTACATTTACAAGATAGCACAAGTCTATTTGATGTGCTATTTACATCTGGAAGATGCATTTTTAAGAGTGTTTGCTCATCTGCAATACGTCTATAGGACGCTTCCTGTCAGATGTCAAATTTGTGGTTCAAATTTGTGGTTCAGGTTCATTTGTGCTAGGGATCTGTCGTGTAACATTTACAAGTGTCAAAATGGTATTTATTGTTTGAATTGCGTACTAAAATTGACATAATCTAAGAGTTAAGATTTTTTATATCATAACTAACCTGCTCTGTCTAGTCTGGCGGTCGGTCTCCGTGTCCTCTTTGCTTTGCGATTTTTCTGTGCGTGACAAAGTTGATGTGTGGCGTGAGAGTGTGTGAAAAGTGTCAATTGCGTGTCTCCAGTGACAATTTATAGAGACATGACACTTCCTAAAGCCTCAATACAACTATATAGGAAAACCTGTAACACCAAAGATGGCGGTTGAATGCACATGCCCCGCCTCTCCCGCTGGAAAGCCAATCGTCTGCTTTTAACAGTCAAGCAGGGAAACATTTAAGCCTGTCGTTTGGTTTCACCGACACATGCACACAGTTCAGGTCTGTGACAGCGGAGACGAGAACCCTTGTGCATGCGTAGTAAAAGTATAACCTGTGGGGAAAAGGGCGTTTTAAACCTTATTTTGAAGCAAAGTCATCAAACTTTTTCAGCAATTTTTATCATATTTTACTGCTATTTCTATGCATGCAGTTGTTATGTTCTGGTGACTCTCTGCCCATTCATTTAGGTAGGAGCCTGGTCTTGTTTGTCCGAAATAGCTGCCCGAAGGCGCTGCCAAGATGGCGGCCGAGGGGCGGGACTTGCCTAAAAGGACATTGGTGTCTCTCACGGTGAATTCGTGAGAGTTGGCACAGCTCTGAATGGCGCTGAGCTTGGTCAACATCAGCAAATGCTGTCTGTCAAATTAATGTAATTCAAACTAACAATAAAAATGTAATATGAACAAAACAAATATGAACATATTCACTGGTAAAGGTAAAGGGGAGTAGCTGGAAGATGTCATATTTAAAAATCACTTGACATCAACCAACTTTCCTCTGGAGTCAAAATGTCTTCTATTAGGAGTTGGCTCGGCTTCAGTTATGGCTCTAGGGTTGTTGTGAAGGTAGGGATGGAGCATTGAGACTTTGCCGTTTCTTCGTTTGTTACTCTAGAGTAGACCAACTCACTTTCTGGAGGTATACTGCCCCCATCTGGTATAGAATGTGGAGTATGAATTGATTTTTTGGCGAGCATTACACAAGGCACCTTTAATATCAAAACTTCATCAAAACTACAGTAGAAACAGTAATATTGTGTCTGAAATGTCCCATCTGTCATGTGGAGTTCCTCAGGGCTCGGTTTTAGGTCCTATTTTGTTTTTATTGTATATTAGCACTCTTTGTGAAATAATTTTTCATTTTAAAAGTGTGTCTTATCACTTTTATGCTGATGACATTCAGTAGTAGCTACTGTTCATTCAAGTCAACTGAATGTCTGAATTAAGAAACTGGTTAAACAACAATATCTACTTTCAAATGAATACAAAAAAGCCTGAAACCTTAATCATTGTTCCAGATCAAAAACTACCTCAAATCAGACAGTTGGGTCAGAAACTGTTTCTATCATTTGAGAAATATTTCTAAATTGAGAGCATTAAAGCTGGCATGGAGATGATTATTCATGCCTTTATTTCTTCTTGTTTAGATTGTAATTGTCTTTTTACATGTTTTAACAAGTAAGAATCTTGTTAGATCTTCTCTAAGTCGTCTCCAAATCAGCAAGTCGGTATTTAACAGAAACCAACAGAAGTACACACATTACACCGGTTTCATCCACACTCCATTGGCTTCCAGTCAGAATGGATTATAAAATTTGAGTTTTGACTGCATGGACATCACAGACTTGTTGACCCCGTACTCCTCCTCCCACACTCTCTGGTCCTCGGGTCAAAACCTCCTGATGGTCCCCAAAACACGCTTTGAAAAATTAGTTTGTGTGTGGTCCAATCTGTTGATTCTTTTAAAAAGCAGCTGAAGACACTTTTATTTAGACAAGGTCATCTGTCTTTTATTGTTCTTTTATTTAAATTGTTGCACTTTGTAAATCACTTTGTGATTTCTTTCTGTGATAGGTGCTGTTTAAATATAGTTTAATGTTTTCTTAATATACCCTACTATAAAATGTAATTTATTCCTGTGATCAAAGCTGTATTTTCAGCATCATTACTCCAGTCTTCAGTGTCACTCGATCCTTCAGAAATCACTCATGATGATTTGATGCTCAAGAAACATTTTTTTTTTTGTGGAAACCATTGGGTTTTATAACCCAACAAAGGGTTGATGACCCAATATGTTTAACCCAGATAGTGGTACCATGAACAACCCAAATGTAAACATACAGAATAAGTGTATGAAAGAATGGCATGCCTGATCAGCTCTGCACCTTTACTGAAGTCCTGGAAAACATGAGTTTAAAACGCAATGATGCCATCTTGTGGTCATTGATAATCTCCTCATTGCCACAAAACCTGTTTTTGAATTTTTTGAAGTCCACTAGGAAAGTCTAATTGTTCAAAAACTGAATAACAGCATGATCTGAACTCATGTTGAGAGTTTGGAGATTGATCCAAGTGATTGATCCGAGTGATCCAAGATGGCTGCTGGTTAGGAGGGAGTTCAGTTCAGCTTTGCAATCTGTTGAATATCTTAAAGATAACTTGACATCCAAGTTTTTGTTCATGATCTGTGCATTGATGTCCAAGTAATGCTTAAAATTGCTGTATTATTTCTGCAGGTTTTGACCCTCTAAGCACTTACAACATGTGCTTGGGTAACCAGCATATTACCTGAAGTCTCAGCAACAAAGTTTGGCAAAGGAAATGGAAGAAGTTAAGCTGTCACTGAATGTCATATCAGAGGAGCTTAGTAAAGTGCAGACAAGCCTAATGTGTCTGATTGCAGATATACAACAACTGAAAGCGATCATTAAAGAAAAGGATGTGCGTTGGAAAAAAGAGTGGACCTGGAACAGTACACAAGCATGGATGATGTGGTGATATCTGGACTTGAGACTAATGTCATCGCACTTATATACGGATAACAGCAGGGGACAATGAAGGAGAGTACGCACCACCAGGTGAATTACTTGGGCAGCAAGTTATTGAGTTTTCCAGCAGAAAAAGTAAAGCTTGTCATACAATTTTACCAAAAAAAGTGCAAGCCCACAAAAAAGAAAGAGACCAAACATCATCATTCTATTTGTGGGTAGAAAATATAAAATTGACTTGTTAAAAGTTGCAAAAAAAAAAACTAAAGGGCACAGATGTGTTTGTGAACGAACATTTAACCAAGAAGAATGTAGATATTGCTCATCAAGCAAGGATTCTGAAGAAAGAGAAACAAATACAGGACACATGGACTAGGAACTGTAAAATAATGACTTAATGGTCCACCGGAGCAGGCTAAAGTCTTCAATTGTGAAGACTTCATCAATTGTGTCTCTGTGGGTCTTCTGCTGTTGTTGTAGCTCATCCGCCTCAAGGTTGTGCGTGTTGTGGCTTCACAAATGCTTTGCTGCATACCTCGGTTGTAACGAGTGGTTATTTCAGTCAAAGTTGCTCTTCTATCAGCTTGAATCAGTCGGTCCATTCTCCTCTGACCTCTAGCATAAACAAGGCATTTTCACCCACAGGACTGCCGCATACTGGATGTTTTTCCCTTTTCACACCATTCTTTGTAAACCCTAGAAATGATTGTGAGTGAAAATTCCAGTAACTGAGCAGATTGTGAAATACTCAGATCGGCCCGTCATGGCAACAACAAACATGCCACGCTCAAAATTGCTTAAATCACCTTTCTTTCCCATTCTGACATTCAGTTTGGAGTTCAGGAGATTGTCTTGGCCAGGACCACACGCCTAAATGCATCGAAGCAACTGCCATGTAATTGGTTGATTAGATAATTGAACAGGTGTTCCTAATAAGCCTTTAGGTGAGTGTATAACACTGGCTGCGTTTACACTTGGCATTAACATGCGATCACCGTGATCTGATCAAGCAGATCGGATCATTAGCCAATCAGGACATGGTGAGTTTACATTTGGTCACATTAAGTAGCCTCTGTATCTGGATAACAGATCGGATTTCTGTTTCCTGCATAATATTTAAATTAGATATGTTGCACGACACCAGATTAAGAGTAAAAATGATGCAAATAAAACAATGTCCCAATTGCTTTCACTCATTTGCTTTGCAATCTCCAGTAATTAGATAAAAAAAATGTTAACGAAGTTATACTTCCAGAGTTGATTATACAAAAATAACTGGGTTGATCGTAAAACAAGTCATATCATCGATCATCTGGTTAAGGTTATAGCGTGCAATGACTATATTGACAGAAATGGGAGATTGATAAACATGCAAAGACATTCAATAAAAACATTCAACATTTAAAACATTAAAAAAATCAGATTGCGATTATTCCTCTGGCAAAGCAGCATGCAGCTCTTATTTAAGATCTCATGACTGACTGTGAATGTACAGGCGATCGCCTCGTTCAGATAATGTTGCACAATTAAAATGAAAAAATGACACACAGTATCATGTAAGCCTAAATTAACTGTTTTAAAGATAAACGTTTATTGTAAGATTCAAATAAGTTTAATTTCTTGTCTAAACTGCGTCTGGCCATTATTTTTCTCACAGCCACGCGGGGAGACTGGGTGGGATTTAAATTACGTCCACCTGTGAATGCAGACATGATGGCTGGATTGCGTTTACATTACACTGAGATCCGATCACAAAGCGTCCTCGACTACCTCCGAACCTGGACACGCCGATCGGATAACATTCCGATCAGAAGCGCGTTTACACTTGTCTTTTCAATGTGTATGTGGACAACATCCGGATACAGGTCGCATATTAATGCCAAGTGTAAACGCAGCCACTGTTGGCTCAGTTTTCAAAAAAACTTGAAAAATTGTTAATAAACAGATTGGACTCCTTTCTAAATAAATGTGATGTACTAATTGAGCACCAATTTGTTTTTTGGAACAATGCTCTACATCCTCAAGTGTGATGAAGCTTGTTGAACATGTTGCAGCTGCGAACTCAATGCAGTGGGTGTGTTTATTGATTTGTGTAAAGTGTTTGACACTATTGACCATGCTTTATTGTTGAAAAAAATGTAACAATATGGTTTACGAGGGGTCACACATCAGTGGTTAAGAAATAGATTTCAGTATGTACAAATTAACACACAGTCTGAATTAGAAACAGTAATATGCGGCTATCCTCAAGGTTCAGTTTTGGGAGCAATTTTTTTCTCTTAGTCAAATGACATATTTACATATTTTAGTGAATAGGCCGTTTAGTGAAACTGATGCACATATAGCCTATAATCTAACAGCAGATGAAGTAAATCTTTACTAAATACAGAGTCCTGCTAAATACTGTGCATGTTCTCAATAACAGTTTAAATAAATGAAAGAATTATTTAATTTAATTATTATTAAATGTTTTACTTCTGAAATAAACATTTTGATTAAATTTGCCATTCTCATTTATGGAGTTAAACACTTAAACTACATGAAATCATTACTGAGAAGTAAAAAAAAAATCCTTATTCGCATACATTACTCCACTAATATAGTCCACTGAAAGCAGTGAATGAAAACAAGTGAGAGAATTCGTAACACCAGAAGGGCTGCTGTTTTACTAATCATTTAATATGTAGCAAACTGACAGCTCCTGTGGTAAGGAAAAGATTTATCTTGAACTATTTCATGGAAACTATCATTCATAAAGTGTTATTAAACAATATAATAATCAATTAAAAAGGAATTTATACCTGTATGGTATTACGCTGTTGCCACATTGGACCAGAGGTTTGGAAAATGGATGGATGATTCAGCTGCAGCGCCATCTTCTGGTCACGACTCTCACAGTGCATTATGGGAATTCTTTAGCCGCACAAGAACTTTAAACTTTGACATTTGCTGCTATAACTGTAATGGTTGGGGTCAAAAACAAAGCCAGTGCTCGTCCCCTCAAAGAAACACAGAGACTTTCTTTTCAAAGGCCGCCAAAGAAAGCCTGCTGACCACCGTGTTCCACCTTAAAAGCCAGAGTCATGAAATGAACATTCACATGCGCATATCTGAGGCGCATATCTGACTGGCGAATGGCTTTGTATTGGTGAAGGGGCGTGCTTTCCTCACCCAAGCTGAGGCCCGCCTAGATTTCGGTAAGAACCACATGATTCTGTTTGGAGAAGTGCCCTACTTTCACCCAGAGACTGTTCCAAAGTCACACGCTGTAAAAGGTAGCCAGAACTGTTGTGGTTGAAGCGGGACAAGAGTACCTAGCCAAGGGCAATGTGTATTTTTGCAGAGAAGCTCGGGGAGACATGATGCTTAGCCCCACAAAAGGCTTTGTTGAAAAGCAGAGTACTCATTGCCAGAGCCCTTGTCAACGCACAGGTCACCAACACCATTCCATTGCATTTTTTTTAACCCTAGCAACAAAGGCTGTGACTATTAAAGAAGGCGCCATTGCAGGCCTCCTCCAGCAAGCCTAAGCCCTCTCCAGCCATTCCCCCTGCAGTTCCAGAGCACCTTCAGGAGCTCTATGCCCAGAGTTCCACTAGTTTTAATGGCTAGGAAAAACTTGAAAGAGACTAAAAAGATTATGAAAGAGTCTTTTCCAAGGGACCTGGTGATCTGGGCCGGACCAGTCTTGTGCAGCATGACATCATAACCCGGCCGGGACCTCCAGTGAAACAGTCTCCTCGTCGAATGGCTAGGGAAAAACAGCGAAGTGCGGAACAGCAGATCAGTGAGGGCCTTCAGAGCGGCATTGCCACAAGCAGCCACAGCAGTTGGGCCTCGCCGATCGTTATGGTGCGTAAAAGGGATGGGACTTATCGCCTTTGTATAGACTATAGGGCACAAAACAACCTCACCCACTACCTTGCATCCAAGATACGCTGGACACCCTCGCCACTGCCAAATGGTTCAGCACTTTGGATCTTACTGCAGGTTACTGGCAACTTGAGCTAACACCAAGGGCCTGCTACACAGCTGCCTTTTGCACCCATAATGGACTATTTGAATGGAACGTTATGCCGTTCGGGTTATGTAACGCGGCGCGACGTTCCGACGCCTGATGGACCACGTCCTTGCTGGCCTGCCTCGTCTACCTGGACGACATCATCTTGCTGGCCAAGGATGTGCCCGATATGCTGCAGCAACTAAGCTAAGTGTTCCAGAGACTTAAACAGGCAAATCTCTAACTGAAACCAGCCAAATGCTGCCTGTTCTGCCGTCAAGTTGTCTATCTAGGTCATATTGTGTCTGAGCAAGGTGTGGCTACTGACCCCTATAAAGTCAGCAAAGTCCAAGCCTGGCCCACTCCCATATCAGTCCAAGAGGTCAGATGTTTCATTCCTACTATCGCAGGTTTGTAAAAGACTTTGCCTCCATTGCTGAACCATTACATAATCTGACTAAGAAGAATGCCCACTTCCAGTGGCACACTGAACACCAAGTTGCCTTTGACATGCTCAAGCGCCACCTTACCACAGCCCCTGTCTTAGACTATCCACTGGACCATGGTGGAATGATCCTGGACACCGATGCCAGCGACACCGGTATTGGCGGTGTCGCTGGCATCGGGAGTTGCTAGCCATTGTCGATTTCACATCGCGTTTTCGGCAGTACCTACTTGGGCAGTACGTACTAACTAACGTAACCTACTATCTGCAGGACCCTTCTTTGCAGCTGAGAACCATAAGTCACCAAGCGATTCAGTGTGATTTGGACTCTGACACCAGCTTCCTATTGCTGAGTCCGGTGGGGGTAAACGCTGGCAATGTTACCAACACAGACAGTTTAAAACAAGCAGAGGATATTTATGTGACAAACATGAACGAGACCTGACTGTTTCCTGGCTGGACTATGGAGGAGTTGCACCAGGCTCAAGCTGCTGATACAGACATTGCACCAATCAAAGCTTGGTTAAAGGTCAGTAGTGAGCAGAGAAGACTGTACTTCAGAGATGGAGTGTTGGTCTGCCGTTTTTACTGTCTAGACAATACACAGTTCTATCCTCTAATTGTTCTCCCACGCAAGATGCAACACAATATTATGTGCCAATTATGTGCCAAATGGCATAAAGGACCAGTAGGTGGACATTTTGGTATTGAAAGGACTGTGGCCAGACTTCAAACCAAATACTGACCAGACCCCACAAGACTCCACAATCACCCATGGGAACTGTCAGAGTTGGAGCCCCCATGGAACACATTGCACTGGACATTATGGACCCACTCAATGAGACAGAATGTAATAACAGTTACATACTCGTAATACAGGAGTATTTCACCAAATGGACTGAAGCATTTATAATCCCTGATCGAAAAGGCTGTGACAGTGGCAAACGTTGTTGCAACTCAATGGCTGTGTCGCTTTGAATGCCTCACTCAACCAAGCACAGCGCCACTGGTTTCACCCCCAACTTCATGATGTTCGGCCGTGAAATAAGTGAGCCAGTGGACCTTGCGACCAGCGGACTCTGACTATGCAACTTCAGCACCCGAGTATGTGCAACAAATGCGTGAGCGGTTGGAACTGGCCCATAACATCACCCAAGAAGCCCTCGGTGAGTCAGTCACGTGTGCTAAAAGACAATACAACAAAAATGCTTGCCACACACAGTACAAAGTGGGCGATGCGGTGTGGTATCTTATCAAATTAACATGTCATGTCAGAAACAAAGTCAAAAAGTTCCTCCCCTCCTACGAAGGACCTTACTTGGTTATGGGACATTTAGATGATCTAGTCTACCAGATTCAGAAAAGCCCCAGAGCCAAGGTCAAAGTCATCCAACATGATCAACTCAAAGCTTACTGCAGTCGTGAGCCCCTGGACAACGCTTGGGTCCTGGATCAGTCCCAGAACTGGACGCCTTCGGAGATCCTGCCACCAGCTGTGGATGGGCACCCAGCAGACCGGGAGGATCTCAGTCTACTCAGCCTCTACTCTACTCCCTCGGGTGATGGCCCCAGCGACTTGTGGCTATCTGCTCCACCTGCTACTAATTCTCACATTATTGGGTCTCTTCCACCCACTCCTTCCCATGTGATACTTGACCATGGTGGGGGTGCGGTGGGAGAGCCACAACACCAGTCTCCGTGTGAACCTCGGCCCCAACGTCAGCGTCGGGGACCGCTCCGGTTTCCTATGACAGTTCATATTTGCACTGGAGACTTTACAGTTCGTTCTCTCTCTCTCTCTCTCTCTCTCTCTCTCTCTCTCTCTCTCTCTCTCTCTCTCTCTCTCTCTCTATTGCACTTTATTGCATCCAATGTATGTTTTGATTATTACCAGATTAGTCAGACAGTATTACCTCTGGTCACTGAAGAATAGATTTTGAAAGGTGATGTACTTTTATTAGAGGCTATTGCATTTCTATTCATTTCTTTATTTTTCACTCCAGTGTTCAGTGTTGAGCTTTAGATGAGCTTTAGAACTTTTCGCACTGTTTAGGCACTTGTTAAACTAAACCTACCTGTTTGGATTTACACACTATTTGGGACACAGCTATCTCTTCACATTTTAGGCCTACAGATATAGAGAGTGTGTGCTAGTATATTTAGATGGAATGGAAATAGTGTTAATTGCCAGTTCATGGTAGGGGTAGTGTTGTGGGATGTGTCTCCGATGTGTTTAGTTCAGGACAGCTCAGTGTGTGTGTGTGTGTGTGTTTGTGTGTGTGTGTGTTTGTTTTCGTGTCTTAGGCCATCAATGTGTACTTACATTTATGAGTCATTAAATAATGTTTAATTTGGACTTCTCTGTGCATGCTCTTTGAGGTGGTGACCATAGACCTGCATTATATGACTGACAGACAAGAACAGTTTGACCGTAAAAAAATATCGAAATTGAAAATACCGTGGAAACTAAGACACCTACATCTTGGATGCCCTTGAGGTAAGCTAAAACATATCAAAAATGTATTTCAAAGTGAACTATCCCTTTAATAATCCGTCCATAGACTTCATTTTTTTTTAAACGTTACAGTGTTGATATTTACGGATTAAAATATCTGTTATCACACCAGACTGTAAAAAAACGCGTTCACATTTCCAATATCTACTGTAACGTTGCCCCAGAAACCACGGGGAGTTGCTGTGTTTTAATGCAAGGAGTAAACAGGGTCAAACCAGAATCTGCACGCAAGTTAAAGACAGGCAACAAAAGAAAATTAAAAAGAAAATTAATTTAAAGTGAGAAGAAAGGGGCAGATAAACTACGGATGGTTAGCTAAGTTTAGCGAGTGAGAAAAAAGACAGTAAAAGAAAACTTCTCAAATAAATTATAGTTATTATAATAAATTATTATTATAATAAATTATAATAAATTATATTTTTACACCACTTTCTTATTTTATTTATTTATTTAGTTAGGTTAGTTAGTTTTATCACAATCATTTTTTTAATTTAAATCTAATTGTATTATGATTTTTTTGTTTTATTTTAAAATGTTTTAGACTGTATATCCACAGCTTTTTTTTTTTTTTTTTTTTTTTTCACTTCAAAGTATGTGCACATCCAAAAAACTTGCACTGATGAGTCTGTCAAACTACAAGTACCTTTACTAGAAGGCTATTTATTTGCCTGACGAAGATCCTTCTGGGTTTAATAAATTCATTATTTCACTCCCATGTGGCCCCAGGCAGTGAGTTCCCGGACCCTGGATGGTGAGAGGACTGTTTTTCCACTTTAATTCACTACATAATAGTCCATGTAAACGTCAACCTTATTTATCTATTCAGTCACTTTCATGCGCAGGATGTGGGCCACGGTCACCTGCTGAGAAAAAGAATCACTGAATCGAAACGGAACTGTTCAAACGAACCGACTCGCGGAATCGAGTACTACGGCTGACGTCACTGGGCGGAGTTCGCGGGACGTACTAAAAGCAAATCCTCTCGCGCTCCTCTGTCCTGTAGAGAGAAGAACCACGTGTGACTGAACGCTTTCAACCTGCGCCACTCTCACAGCTAAACCAGCTTTACAGCACAAACAGCATTCAGTCATGGTCAAGCTCGCTAAGGTAAGATTTCCGCAAACACGCACTCACAATTCAACGCTCCACGTTATGGTGGTAAAAATGTGAAAAAAAATGTTTTAAAAAATTTGTAATGCTTGTAACAGGAAGGCCCACATGTGCGACACACTTATTTCCATTGTAGGTATTTAAAGTGTTGCGATGTTAACTCAAACGTGCAAATTGTGTTTTAATGATAAAACGTGACGTCAAAAAGAGGTAATTTATATGTAATCTGTTTTTGTTTTTTACCCGTTTTCCCGGGCTGACCACGCTTCTCCGTTTGGTAGGCCTCAGCTGATATTCATTAACAATAACGTTACGTGTTAGCAGCTTGTAATGTTACACGTTTTCTATACGTGTTGAGCAAGTAAATAAATCTTTCTGCGTCGGCCAACGATGTTTATCGCTTTAGCGCTTTTATCGTGTCGTGGTTTTGCTGTAACTCGTGTGTTAGCCATGTGCAGCGATGCAGCTTGATGCTAAACGCCTCCATTTTGGCTCTTTGAAGTGAACGAGCAGACATTTGAGACTGCATTAACCGCATCGCATTGTTCATGCATATTTACTCGACTCACACGAGTCTTATATGCGGGAACGACGCGAGTTTTGTTTAATCTAGTATGTTATACGTGCAAAATATATATTTTCTCTTCTGGTAGCGCGCATGTGGGTTTTCCACGTGTAACGCAAACCCACGTGGGTTTGTTCACGCGCGGAGTTTCCACACGCAGCTCTTTGCCTTTTAAAGAATACTTTAAAACTCAAACTTTAAATTCATTGTCTTACTTTTTCATTTTATGTATAATCTAAGTGTGTCACGTTTAATTTAATTACGAACACAAACGTGTGCAATACAAATAGACTTAGCGAGAGTAGCACGTGGTATTTAAATGATCCACAGAATATACAAAAAAAAATGTTTTGGCCATTTTGTTCGTTTTGTATGCATACCATGCAACATTTTAATTGTTTTTTTTATTAGGCTGCACCTCCAATCATTTGGACATTTGCATGCACAACTTGTGTATAAACGTGTTTTTGACATGTCTACCTCTGTTTGGTGCGTAAACATTAAAAGTTTAAATGTTTTTTTCATCAGTAATGTAAAACAATGGTTTCACCTCTAAATATGTTGCATTTCAAACGCCATTTATGGATTTGCATTTTTAATATCTATGTTTTTATGCTGCATTGTTTGACATTTTTAGGAATGAGAATGCAGTATGAAATATGGCTTTTACTATTATTAATTTGAAGTCTAAATTAAAGTGAAACTGAAACTGCCAGCATGTGAGATGCACATTATAAATACACCACTACAGCAACCTCATTTAGCAGGAAACACACTGTGGTTTGCGTGTTTTGTGTGCTTGACTTTAATCACATTTTGGGTCCTTCTAAATCATTTTCTCCAGCTTTTACTTTGATTTAATGATTCTGTTAAATGTTAGTAACCATTAAAGGGATACTTCACCTGGATAGATGAAGGTGTTTTTAAAATGGGTCATGTATGTAGAAGAAATTTTTGAATTTGGACCTTTCTAGACTGAGAAAAGCTAGAAAATGTATTTTTGGCATTCTTAACTCCCAGAATGCACTTGCTTCGCTGAGGCCACGCCTACTGGTAACCATACAGTTGGTAAACAAGTCTAGGCTGCTAGTGAGTCTGCCTGAAATTGTGTTTTGAGATCGCCCAAAATTTTTTTCTTTTTTCTACATGGCGGCTTTTTTTCTACAGCCGCCATTCATCATGTTTACTGTGGCGAGACGAGTAAGCACATCAACCAATCACTTGTTTAGCGTTCATGTAAACACTACAGTCAGATTCACCAATCAGAATGAATTCAGTTAGATTGAAACAAAAGTTGAGCATGTAAACGGTGAATGTCGACTATAGAAAGCAAAAGCTAAATGCCGGACAAGTGCCGGGAAAAAGAGGACGGTAACCCCTAAAGTTACTACTCGGCTTTCTACACGGAACAAGAGCCTGCTAGCTTAGCTCCCAAAACAAAGATGGCCGACACGGTGTTCATTCTGTAAGAGATCGCCCTCTATGGGCGGGGTCGAAGGACATGCGGGACAGACTCTAATATTGACTGTAGTCTTTAGCCTCTAAAAAATCCTCAGATGATGCAAAATGAATTTTCCAGACAAAAAAAATGCATAAATCTCTCATCTCAGGGGGATATAAGGGTGGAAAGCATGGTAACAGATTAGACATGCTGTTTGACTAACATTTTGATTCATAATGTGATCACTTAAATTATAATACAAAAATGTGAAAAATTGTCAAATTTAGTTTTTATTTGAATATATGATTAATACATTTACACAAGGATTTAATGTCAATTTCTAAGTTATGCTGAACTCTTATTTTGGTGGGATGTCTATCCTTTTGAGATCTTTAACGCCAAGTGGTTACAGTAAACTCTCTGGTTTCCATGTTTGCAGGCAGCGAAGAAAGATGCGCCGCTGAAGAAAAAGGCACCTCCACCTCCCAAAGATGTGGAAGAGGAATCCAGCGAGGAGGACAGTGATGATGAGGAAGAGGTGACGACTCTACTATGAATCTGCAACCGTTACTTTATTTGCTAGCCTGGTAATACCAGACTCTGCTACTTCACTTTGCTTCGTAGACAGAGTCTGGAATGGCATAATAGAGAAGCGTTTTCTCTCTCGCAAGGGTGCGCTTCTCTGAAGTTTAAAATCATTGGTTACCGTAAGCCAATCAGATAAGTTTATTTATGACGTATTTTACGCGCAGACACATGTAATGCGAACCACAGACATCATGCATCGAACTCAAATCTAAGATCGAACTTCCACTGTAAACAGAGAGCGCGCTTTTGTAAGCGCTGCAAAATGTGTGCCAACCGGGAATGAACAATTCACAAACTAGGTTATTTATATGATTTACTGAGCTGCGGCTGCCCCGCTCTTACGAGTCATGACTGATTTAGCTTCCGCCGCCCGCGAGAGCGAGCCCCTGCTCTCACGAGTCATGACTGGGTTATAAGTTCATATTACTGACTCTCTGAGTCATTTCGTTTATTTAAGTGGCTTTAAATGTTATAATTTTAACAGCAAAATTCCCTGATCACATCCACCTACGCAATGTTGATCATATTTAGAATTAAGAAATCATAATGCAGTAAAAAATGATTTACAGGGAACATAAATAATCACTTTACCTTTCCTAGTCCGTTCATTTGTCACGTGACATACGCAATGAACAGATCGTTCATGAATCACCTATCTGGGACCCGTCTATGTGGACTAATGCAGGATGATATCGAAACGAAATATGGTGATATACGTTGCAAATAGAGGGGCAGCAAAATTGTTCCTACAGCGGCAGAAGTCCTCGCGCCGGTCCTGGCTGTAAACACTTGATGATGCGAGCGAAATACCGGAGTGAACATGGCTGTAAACGACTTTTGCTTCAGTTTAAAAAACCCTGGAATGTTCTCCATAACAGAGCGGATTGCATCCCGTGTCTCGTTTCCCATTTCTGCGGTCGTTTCGGTTTTCGATTTCTCTAACCTGCAATGTAAAACTCGGCGCTTCAGCGCCTACGTCACGGCTCTCAGTCCGCCCTCTGTTCGTTGATTGGCCGGCTGTTTTCAGGCCGGTGGAAAACTGAAAGATAGGCTGCTATCTCAGACTCACTACAGGAGCGAAATGAAATTAGCGGAAGTAGGAAGTCTGACGTAGTCAGGCTATTTATTTGCAGCTTGATTCATAAACCACTGTAATTTCAACAGGCTCCACCAGTCAAAGCTGTAGCAAAGAAAAACGCAGCTCCGGTGAAGGCGGTGAAGAACGGCAAAGCTGCGGCCAAACAGGAGAGTGAGGATGATGACGATGATGATGATGATGACGACGACGACTCTGGTACGCAAATCTTTCCTCAACTTTGCAATGATTTTTGATCCCAAGCCTGACATTAACTAGTATTTGTCTCTTCTTCCCATTAGAAGAGGAAGCTCCTCCTCCCCAAAGAAGGCCACTCCTGCTAAGGCCACCCCTGCTAAAGCTACCCCAGCTAAGAAAGCAGCACCTGCTAAGGAGTCTAGTGACGAGGACGAGGATGATGATGGTATGAAAACACTGGCGAAGAACAGTATGTTTAATCTATTCTCATTTTGGAGAGCAGATTTTGATTCTTACATTCCAAGAATCATTATTTGTTCAGTGTTTGATGTGTGAAAGTTCACTAGCCGTCATTTGTGGCACACCTTCCATCCGATAGAGCGCTATAAGCTTCATGCTGTTTATATGAAAATCTCTGGTTTCAAAATGTCAATTTTATTCTGAATTTCATAATGATTCATTGTGAGGTTGTACGATCAGCTCTTTACTACTAGTTATAGCACCAAATAAACATGAATGAACATCTGAAGGAATGTTCAAATATTCTGAACCACTAACTCACTAAAAACGTCAACCTTATTGAAGACGTCAAATCGGCTTGCAAACTAAGTCATGTAACGCTATACTTGACCCAGAGCCATTCAATGAACAAACTTGTTAGTCTGCTATAAGAATGAAAAATATAAGTCATTCTATTTTTACTTGACCCTAAAACTGTATCCTGAACAAATGTGGGCAAAGTAGTTGTGACTTATTTTTAAAATATGCTTTCCTTGACCTGAGCGGTACAAGACTTACCGCTCAAGACTCAATTCTACAATGTTAAGTGGGTGAAAAAAAAAAAAACTCTTTAACCTTGTATTTGTGTCAAATGGGCACCCATAGAAATAAATGGGGAAAACTGTAATTTAGAGCATATTAAAATAAGACACCAGGTGACGGCAAAGTCACTTCATCTTTAGGTTTTAGCTCTAAGAACTTATTGGAATGATATTTTAATCTAGTTAAAAAAATAAAATAAAAAAGTAAAACATAAAATAAGCATAATTTACATAGAAAACATGGTACTTTTTGAAGTAAATAAATTCAAAAATACCCCAAAATAAATAAAACCATCATAAATGGATAGACAAAACTTTATTGAAGACAGTGATATAAATAAAAATTAGTCCTGAGTCCTCTGTGCCCACATTTGTCCACAATTACAGGAATAAGGGCTATAAAGTGAATACGGTTTGAGGGCTACGCAAGGTTCTTTGATTTGTGTTCTTTTGGGAGTAAAAGCCAGTTACCACGACTGTTTGTATACTAAAACATTGATTTAAAAAATTGTTTTGTAATGTACAACTTTTATATATACATGTATTGCACATTTGATAATGACTGACCATGGTACAATTTAGTGTATAAATAGTTTAGAGCATTAGTCCACCATAGTTTTACATTCTGCATCTGAATATCAAACGTATTGTAATACGTGTGCCGATGCACAACCCTCTTGTTGTGTAATTAAGACAATACGACCGTCTAACAACTCTATTTGCACCATTTCCTGTCTTGTGCAGAAGAGTCAGAGGAAGAGACCCCCCACCCAAGAAAGCTACACCCGCCAAAGCCACGCCAGCCAAGAAGCGGCTCCTGCGCCCAAAGCGGCTGCTGCCGAGGAGTCCGACGATGAAGATGACGACGACGATGGTCACGAGACACTCTGGCATCGGACTGCCTGCCTTCTCGTTAAATGAAGCCATCTTCTCTCTGAACACCCCTTTGTTTTAATCCCGGTCTAAACTTGTGTTCCTGTTTAGATGAATCTGAAGAGGAAGAAACCCCACCTCCTAAAAAGGCCGCTAAACCTGCAGCTAAAGCTCCCGCAGCTAAAGCTAAAGCTCCCGCAGCCAAGGAGGAATCAGATGATGATGATGACGACGATGAAGATGGTGTGTGAATGGCTCTTTTTTTTATATATATATTTTTTAGTTGCACATGATGAACCACAAGGGACTTAATACTGAGTGAATTGGATGATACTGTGTAGCTGATGTGTCTTTTTATGTTAATTTTTGTTTTAGTTTTTTTTGTGCCTTTCTCAAATGATTTTGAATGTTTTCTCAGATTCAGAAGAGGAGGAAATGGACACGACTCCTGCACCCAAGGCCAAAAAGGCTGGAATGGTGAAAGCAAAGGAGGAATCTGAAGATGATGATGACGATGATGATGAAGATGACGACGACGATGATGAGGAAGAAGGTATGAGCGCAACACTGTTATTGTAATTTTTGCAGATTGGCAGATGTTCATTTCTAAAACGCCCATGTTTTGTTTTCCAGAAACCCCGGTCACTCCAGGGAAGAGGAAAGCGGAGGCTAAAAAAGAGAAGGCCACACCGCCTGCTAAGAAAGCTAAAACTGATGGCGAGGGTGAGACTTGCGCTCTCTATTCTTTAGTTCTTGCACATTTAACTACATATGATGATCAAAAGGGACTTAATACTGATGAATGTGATGTCACCTTTTTTATCAATTCTGATGCTAGTTTACGGAAAAGCGTGTATGTCCTAGTCGTGGAATTGTGAAGTAACTTTGGTGTTAACTTTCAGGTTTCAGTCTCTATTTGGGCAACTTGAACTGCAATAAGGACTTTGACGAAATTAAATCTGCGATTTCCAAGTTCTTCTCAAAGGAAGGTCTTGAAATTCAGGATGTGCGACTTGGTGGGACCAAGTAAGAAGAATTATTATTTTTTTAAATCGTCGTCGAATGTTGATTTGACTCTTGAATGAATCATTGACTGAATTCTTTTTGCAGGAAATTTGGCTATGTTGATTTTGCATCTGAAGAGGATTTGCAGAAGGCTTTGGCCCTCAAACGGCAAGAAGCTTATGGGCCAGCCGCTGAAACTGGACCGCGCCAGGAGCAAGGAGGACTCCCAGGAAAGCAAAAAAGGTAATGTCCTATAGCTGACGCTTCTGAACGCCAATGCAACTGAGTCTAGAAAGGATGTCAGCTTATCAAACCCCTGAACTCTCATGTGGATACCATGATGGTCAAGTACTGATCTGGATCCGTCACGTGCTATATATGATAACTTTCAGTTTCCAGAAGCCAATGTTTTACCATCTTTCTCCCTCTAGAGAGAGATGCACGCACTTTATTCGTAAAGAACCTCCCCTACTCCGTAACGCAAGACGATCTGAAGGAGCTCTTCGACCAGGCTGTTGATATTAGAGTACCGATGGGTAACAACGGTTCAAGCAGAGGGTAAGCTTAACCTGTGACTGTTTGTGTTGACGCTTGTTTTGAGCAAACAGTTGACTGATATCCTCCACTTTGGTGACAGAATCGCCTACGTTGAGTTCAAGACCGAGGAGATTGCCGAGAAGATGCTGGAAGAGGCACAAGGCGTCGACGTTCAGGGCCGCTCGATCACTGTAGACTTCACCGGGAAAGAGCCGGCAGGGCGGGAGATGTGAGTAATGATGCAATCTAGTGGTCTTTAGTTCCTGTTTTAGTTTTGGTTTTATCAATGCTAATGTGTTTCTCGTTTTCTAGCTCAATCAACCGGTGGTGCTTCAAACAAAGTCCTTGTCGTTAACAATCTGGCATTCAGCGCAACTGAAGATTCACTCCAGAGTGTGTTCGAGAAGGCAGTGTCCATCAGGATACCCAGAACAACGGCAGGCCGAAGGGTACGTTTAGCGCTTCACTAGTGTCTTTGAGGATTTGTTGGAGTATAGATACAGTATCAAGAGGAATAGAGGCTTTTTGGTCTGCGCACTGTCGCACCAAACGTTACACACACACACACGCATACTAATACACACACAAATTAGTATACATATACATTTGAGCTGCTTAAAGAAATAAACATGGCCTCTTATCAAAGAAAAAATGTTCAAATTTGCCTTAATAGTCTTAGACATTTTCTTAAAGGGATACTCCACTTTATTTTGGAAATAGCCTCATTTTACCACTCCCCAGAGTTAAACAGTTGGGTTTTACCATTTTCTAATGTATTCAGACGATTTTCTGATATTTAGAAGAATATCAGTAACAGACAGTTTCTGGTCTCATTGACTTCCATAGTAGGAAAAAAATATACTATGGAAGTCAATGAGACCAGAAACTGTCTGGTTACTGATATTTAAAAAAAGTGGATTGTGGATTATCCCTTTGATACGGCTATCAAACTTAAGTTCAGAGTCCACAATGACACCAAAGTATTTTAATTATTTCGCTTCCTTGATTTCATTTAGGTCAATTTTGATTTTAAATCCATCCAGCACTTTATTTTGTGAAAAGCACGTAGAAACTTTTGTTATAAATTTAAAGTTAAACAGTTCTCCTGAAACACTGACCAGTTGTCTAGTTAACATTTCTGTGGCCAAATGAGAGGTTTCTGCTGTTAAATAGTGTCATCTGCTTACATTTGACAACTGACCTCCTTGCAACTTTCAGGTAGATCATTTATATACAGACAAAAGCAAAGGGCCCAATATTGAACCTTGTGGTACACCCTAGTTTGCATTTTTGAGCTGATGACTTTACACCACTGATTAACACATTTCTGTCTACAATCAGGTATGATTTAAACCAGTTTAAAGCTGGTTGAGAAAACAATTAAGTATGCTTTGGAAGGCTATACCATTAACATCCATTTCCTGTGCATGTGTGACTTAATTCCATAATCAATGGCTGTGCGTCAAATTCTTAAGCTATTTGTTCTACAAAAAGTTAGTATTGTAAAAAAGTTTGTCAAATCAATTTTCTCCTGCTCTTGCACTAAATAAAGCTGGTCAATGTATTTGCGGTTCTAAGAATGTCTATCCGTAGAGGAGTGGCGTGTTGATGGCGTGCAAGTTTTCGCATCAATAATAAATGGCGGTTAATGTCTATTGAGAATGAAATAAAATGTTTGAATTTTGGCACTCAACATTTGTTTGAACTCGAAGCATCTTGGACTGGTCTAATGTCTTGTTTTGTTATTCTAGATATGCGTTTTGGAGTTTGAGAATGTGGAGGATGCCAAGGAGGCGCTGGAGAATTGCAACAACACAGATATTGAGGGCAGAAGCATCAGATTAGAGTTCAGTCAGAGCGACCGAGAGCGAGGCGGAGGTGGAAGAGGAAACTCTGGTTTGTAGATTTGCTGCTTACTAAAGGTTTATCAGCTTAATATTGTTTGCAAACACTTGGTAAGAATCAAAGCGCTAACCATTTCCACCCTTTGTAGGACCTACAAAAACCCTGTTTGTCAAAGGATTGTCAGAAGACACCACAGATCAGTCTCTGAGAGACTCTTTGAAGGAGCCATTGGCGCCAGAGTCGCCATGGACAGAGAAACCGGATCATGAGAAGGGTACGGATGTGTTCGATTGTCTCTCAAACCGATGTTTGTGCTTCTCATGAGCTCCTCTCTGCCAGTTCAATGGCGTTGTATGGATTCGACAGAGAAGTAGAGTCAAAGTCACACTCAAACAGGTGTTTCCAGGTGTTTCATTGGAAAGTACCCATGTCTGATGTGAGACATCTTTAGCCATTTCGATCCAGAAACTGTTGTTTCCCCCTTGAATGTTTACTGAATATGTTTCCTCCCCAGATTTGGCTTCGTAGACTTCGATAGTGAAGAAGACTGCAAATCAGCCAAAGAAGCCATGGATGACGGAGAGGTCGACGGCAGCAAAGTGACTCTGGACTACGCCAGGCCCAAGGGCGAGGGCGGCCGAGGCGGGGCTTCGGCGGCAGAGGTGGGTTCGGCGGACGAGGTGGCGGACGCGGGGTTTCGGAGGCCGAGGGGCGGCGGTAGAGGAGGCGGATTCAGGGTGGACGAGGACGAGGCGGCGGAGGAGGCTTCAGAGGAGGGAGAGGAGGAGGTAGGTGTCAACTACCCAAAACACGATTCGTAACGAGACGCAAACGCACTGTAATGAATGATTAGAGCACCAAATAGCCTAATCAGTGCCTCCCCCAATATTTAAAAGTTCCTCTTGCCCTACATTTCAGTAGGATTGTGAAACATCTAAACCCTAACCATTCCAGGTGTCATAAATAAATGGTCCTAGAGTTTTATTTCGATCAACATCACATTTGGTGCATCTCTTCTAAAGGTGTTTGTGGAGATCTCTAAGTGTTCATGGCACCTTTACGGAGTTTGTTTTGCCATGAAACTGGACCTGGTAATACTTGAGTTACTACAGCTTCCAGTCTGCCCCAAAGATTCACTTTCAAGTCAAGTGGCATGTTCTCTATACGCATTTTAAGCTATCCGCGTGTATGTCTATGCCGTTAAATGGCCGAGCAAAGCAAAATGTAGCTCTACATCTGGAGTTACTACAGCTTCCCGTTTATGGCGAAACAAACTTTATAGATCTTGAAATGCCTTTAGATGAGATTCGCCAAATATGATGTTCAGATTAAAACTCTAGGATGGTAAAAGTATGACACCTAGAAATGGCAATGGAACAATGTGACCCGTTCATTGCTCTTTGCAGCTTTATTACACTTAATTCATGCAATTTAAGGTTTCTTTTTTCCTTGTCAGTTATTGAATTCAATCACTACATATTTGGTAGTGTGTTGGCAAACTATTGAATTATAATTTTAAACGTGTTTTTCTTTTCTCCTTCTCAGGTGGACGAGGTGGATTTGGGGACAGACCACAGGGAAAGAAGATTAAGTTTGATGATTAAGTCTGTAATTGAATGAACTGTTTTCATTGCTTAAATCCACTTTTGTCAGAGCATTTCTAGGACATTCCAGAAAGCGTCAGTAACTGTACAGTGACCCCTGACCCCACGCTCCCCATGAATTGAGAGTTCTGAGACGTCCCAACCATCTGAGTAAAAATGAAATGTGAATGTTGTAATTATGCTCTGCTGGTTTAGGTACATGTTGTACATGCTACGGTTTGTTTTTTGTTTCTTTTGTTAGTGTGTTTTCCATTTCTCCATCAATTTTTATTTAATTTCATCAACTTTTTTTTAGTTGCCTCTTAGGTGCAAGTTTAATGTGCAGTACCTTTTTAATGTGCAAAGCATATTGTAACGTATACATGGAGTTGACGCCTATTTAGTAGAAATTAGAGATAAATCTATATGAAAGTTTTGAATGTTGAAGTTCGGACAACAGCTCTGTGATGATAATGTCAAATTTATATATCCATTAAATTTGGCTTTTGTGACTTGAGGTTTTCTTTTTCCAGTTAAGATTTTTCATAATGTAAAGAACCATTTTGATTAAACATGGTTTTTAAACTGTTTGGTTGTGGTTTTTGAAAGGTGTATGTGTTGTAAAAAAGATCTACAACTGTAATCAATGTTTTTAGGTTTTACCACAAATTTGAAAATCCAATTAAAAGCCAAATCGGTGACATTTCCCTAGTCTGAACAATTGGAACAATGGAAGTTTGTTTATGAGTACTGTAAAGCTTACATGTTCTCTTAACTATAAGAACATTGCTACAACATTAGGGAAGAACTGAATAAACAGCATGTCAGACACTGAGTCCTTTAATAAGACTAGAAACACTTGCCAGAAAGCAATGTTTTCCATAGATAAAACATTTTTAATATCGAATTGTTTGCTAGTTCAACATGACGGTTTTCAAAGGCTGAGAGTTTCAATATTCAGTATAAATACGTGTGAATGACAAACGCTAACTAATGTGTTCAATGGTGAAGCTGCCGTTTAGTTTGTAGAGCGACACAAGATGGCGCCACCGCTCCTGTTGGTCGAAGAGCGGGATTCTGTGAAAATCGGTCGGGCGTCTTCCACTACGTTGCTAGTCTTTTTATTTTGCTTTGAGTGACGAAATTATGAACTTACACAGTCTTCTACAGTCAATTTAAGTTATAAATTCATAAAGAAGTGTTTTAGACCAAGGGTTCTCAACTCAAGTCCTCGCGACCCACTGCTCTGCATATTGTGTATGTCTCCCTTATTTAACACACCTGATTCAGATCCTCAGCTCGTTAGGATAGACGAGCTGAGGATCTGAATCAGGTGTGTTAAACAAGGGAGACATACACAATATGCAGAGCAGTGGGTCGCTGAGGACTAATGTAATGCTAGTAAGTTACATGTCCAGATGAGGGCAGACTCCTCGAGGAAGTAGATCACGAAATGAACGTTAACGGTTTTTTTGTACTACAGGCAGGGATATGGAGAATGCCAAAAACCAGTCATTGAACATTTAAAGACGGTCCCTGTGGCTTGTCTGAAAGGTAAATTAAGTTTATTTCCCACAATTTTTCTGTTTATTTAGCTGTTTTGAGGTGGTTTATTTATCTAACCAGGCAGCGTCTGCTGAAGTGATGGTCTGGGTTTATATCATGGTTTTTATGTGTGAAATGTTTGCTAGCAGCTAAGTGCAATTAGGTAAATGAAAATTGTTCCCTAAAAAGTATTTTGAATATAAGACAACGTTCACACCACCGTTGTGTCAATAAGTTTTGGGGTAAATAAGATGTATCGTGTGGAATAGGCCACACTATAATTATTTATGACGTGTTAGCTCGAAATTTTGACATAAAAGTCAATATTTGACATGCCAAGACAAAGTCATGAAAATGTCCATGCTATGACATCATAGAAAGTTTAGGATTATGACATATGACTTTCATTTATGGCATTAACGTTTTGTCATAAATTCACATTTCTGTTTCATAATTATTGCTCAGTGGGTCATAATTTGGCTGTGTGTTATTATTAGAACTTTTCCAATGTCATAGTTTAGACTTGTCAATTAAGATTTAGCAATCATAATTTCGATGTTTTTAAATCCATCTTTATTTCAACTTTCTGATCTGAATTATGTACGACATTATTTCGACTTTTATGTCAATTCCTATTTCGTATGTCATAATTGGAATTTTTGCCATAATTTTGATGACTTTTTAATCCCATAACTATGATTTACTATGCCATAATTGTTACTTTTTATGTAATAATTACTACATTTTGTTATTATTTATTTGTGTCCATTTTGACTTATGCCATAATTATCACTTTTTGATTTATAATTTTGTCTTTTTGTCATAATTTAGATTCTTTTGTGGATTTCAACTTTTTGTCAATTTTAACCTAGAATGTCATAATTTTGACTTTTAATCTCATAATTTGACTAGTAATTTAAACTTTTGTCAAAATTTAGATTTTTTAAATCTCATAATTTGACTTTTTGTCATAATTTTTGTCAATTTCAATTGTTTTATCTCATAATTACGATTTGGTATGAGATAATGACTTGGTAGGCTATGTCATAATTGTGACTTTTTGTAATAATTACTCTGACTTTTTTAGTCAGTTTTGACTTTTTAATCCAATTATATATGATTTGGTATATCATAAATATGACTGACAACTTGTGATTTGTCATCATTTCGATTTAGTAGGCATGTCATAACTGTGACTTTTCATGTCATAAGATGTACTTAAGCATGTTTTTTGTGGCAGAAATGGGCTTCCATAGGGATTGTTTAATGAAGTTTTCTATCTCTTTGTTTTATTAAGGTGAACTTTGATACTCTGTTCTGTCATTATTCATTTTTATAACCATACTTATTGGACATCGCCACGTATGCTGAAATATCCCGTGGTGATGACATCGATTTGCTCCTCAACACATATAGTGTTTGACGGTGAGTTGAGTGTTTTCTCAGCATGTCTGTGGAGCACATCTGAACTTTTAGATTAGGCCTTCAAAGTTTCAGCATTTACTCGCAGAAAACTGATCACAGCTGCGTTTCAAAGCCTTTCAGCTGTGGTTTTGCTCAACAAATGATTAAACCGGATCTCTTTTTCTTTTTCTTTTTTTCTGGCTGTTTCTGCTTGAAAAGTCACACAGTCATTCAAGTATTATATGTACTCCCTTTCAAATGTTTGGGTTCAGTAAGATGTTTTCAAAGAAATGAATACTCTTATTCAGCAAAAATGACAGACATTTATATCTATTTCAAATGTCATCGCTACTTCTCAAAAAACAAACTCACTGAATCAGAATCAGAGAGCTTTATTGCCAAGCCACTCTTCAGTATTGACACAATTGACTGAATATCATTTTCTTAATGGATAATGAATTAATAATTTGGTCCATGCCAAACCCATTCATTCCTAACTTTAAAGATTAGATCTCAGTAACGGAAAGCTGCATTGCTTCATTCCTGTGTATGATTTCTCAGTCATGTGGCATGGCTTTGTGATATAACCGGCAGAGTCAACATCTAGATACTACAGTGTCTTATCTACAGTACAAGTCAAAAACTCTGCTGGGAAGTGCCAAGATGTATATGTAGCAGTTTATAGACCCACAGTTTATATATGTTTTTTTTTTTTTTTGGTTTGCTTTTTTTTCAGGTGTTTGATGTTCACATTTTTGTATGGGTTCTTCAATAGAGTTTTGATTTTTGATTTTTTTTCTGCGTGTACCATCCTAGAAACATAGGTTATACACTGAACTTTCACTTTTTTCAGTCATCTTAGTTATTCTAGACAATCTCGTTTTGACTTCTATCTACTTTATAGGGATAGTTCACTAAATTTTTGGTATGTTTTATCTTATCTCAAAGGCATCCAAGATGTAGGTGTCTTTGTTTCCAGAGTATTTTCAATTTTGAAATTTTTGGTCAAACCGTTCTTGTCTCTCAGTCATATAATGGAGGTCTATGGTCACCACCTCAAAGAGCATGCACAGAGAAGTCCAAATTAAACATGATTTAATGACTCGCAAAATATAAGTACACATTGATGGCTTAAGACAGGAAACGAGCGGTTTGTGTGAGAAAACAAACTGTATTTATAGGGGTGGTGACCATAGACCTCCATTATATGACTGATAGACACGAACGGTTTGACCTAAACATATTAAAAATTGAATACTGTGGAAACAAGACGCCTACATCTTGGATGCCCTTGAGGTAGCTAAGCTAAAACATACCAAAAATTAATTTCAAAGTGAACTATCCCTTTAAACTCTGTTTAGTTGCTATAGTACATCTTCATTTCTAGAAAAATATGCAAAATAATATCATCATATAGGCTGTTGTGGGATTTGTTTCAAAGGGTCAGAAGGTGGAAATCTGTTTACACATTAAATATATATTTTACATTTTATATCAATACTACATTAGTTATATTTTACAATATTCAAATATATTTTTAGAAAATTAAAGTGTAGACATTATACGTTATGAGAAAATTTAGAAATCAAACCTTTGACAGAATATTGTGTATTTCATATATGAAATATATTTATATTGTATTTTAACAATTACATAAATAAAATGAAAAAAAGTTAAAATTCACAAAATCCCAAGCAGAGACTACGTATTATAAATACATTTATGTATATTATTATGTTATATTACTGTGTGTGAGTATGTATGTGTGTGTGTTTGTGCATACATATATAGCTATACAAGTTAGATTATCGCAATTAACCAATTTTGACAGCACTAAATATTAAATAAACTTGTGTTATATTATTATATTTTAAATATATATTTATACATTTGAATTATGTTAAAATATACACATTATTAGAAGCTTTGAAAACAACTTGAAACTTTGAAGATCAAACCAAACTTGTTGAAATACAATAAAATGCTATTTTTGTTTTTTTTACTTGGCATCTTGAAGAAGACTAAAAAAATGCTTACTTTCCCCTTTAAGTTCACTTCGGACACTTCAAAGGATATACAATCAAACTAAAAACAATTTTTTTTTGGAGAAATGTTTATTTACAAATAATAATCCATGTTCACCTTCATGTTCGTTCTAGTCATATTCTACATAATCAGACCTTGTAGTTCTGATTACAAATGTAAGTGTTTTTGCGTAACTTTCAAGTACAGTTAAATATCATACACCAGACTCCGCCCTCCTGATCCATGGAGGTACTTTATAAATGAAGTCAACACGTCACGTGCATGTACCAGACAGTTTGTTGTTTCACAGTTTTAAAGTAAACCCTAAACCAAATGCATTCTCAAGTCTATGGCAAAATCAGAAAATGCCAATGTGTAAAGCACACAACAATACGCTTTAAATTACGCAACCTTTCTAAACGGTAAGATATATGTAAATTATGTTAAATTAGAAATGTACACCATCGCAGTAACACACGTAATGAATCCACTCTGAAAACACATGAAGGTAACATTCATCCACAGAGGGGCAGACTAAAACAAAAACAATGAGGTAGAGACTACTTTCTTGTCTTTGATGAATGTCTTAAAGTAATTGTTCACTTAACAATGAGAATTCTGCCATGATTTATGTCCTTTTTTTATGTCCTTTGTCCAAAACATTAGAACACTTTGGCGTTCTTCAAAATGATTTTGGGTTCCACAGACGAGTCAAACGAGGGTTGTAAATGTTTTGCATTTCTGGTTCTGTAGCCTAAATGTTCCCCAAAAAACTAGACATTTACACATTATTTACACTATCCACATTACATAAATGTCATTTGGTAGATAAATAAAAAAATTGTCCAGAAATCTCCTCAAAAAGGAGTACTTTTATCTTCTGAGCTCGCCTCAAAGTTCTCTCTCCGAAGATCCTTCATTTCCTTTTCCTCCGATGGCGGATGAAGATCCTTCATTTCCTTTCCTCCATTGGCGGATGAAGATCCTTCGGATTCAGAAGCGACAGACTATAGGAACTCCGATTTCTGCGAACAGATCAAGTCACTGTTGACCAGTTTCCACATGTGTATTAGATCTGGCGGGAGCAACTTATGTACCACTATCATGCTCTTAAAGAAGCACGGCTCCCTGTTCAGCCGACTGGTTTTGTTCTTCACGAGACCCGAACGTTTTGAAGGCGTCATGTTTTACCGGAGTCACCTGAAGCACCTCCAGGCACATTCCCAGGAACACGTCGTCGATGGGATAAAGCTCCAGAGTTCTCGCAAGCTTCGTAGAGTTTCCGTGCCACAGGACCGTCCATCAGGAAACCCCCTCCGTCGGCGTACGGCGGCGGTACAGCGTCTTGTTATACAAGGCCTGCGGGATGTAATACTTGTTCTGCTTCTTGCGAATGGGCTTGGCTTTGAAGAGGACGTCTCCGACAAAGAGGTCCTTCGAGTCTTTGCTGACTTCCAGATACTCCAAGATGTTGGGAACGCTGACGAACACGTCGTCGTCCTTTAAAGATGTATTGGGTTCTTCCGCAGTACGTGAGAACCATTTCAAGAAGTGGATCTCCTTGAGGGTCAGGTTGAAGAAGCTATCCATGAAGTCCCATTGCAGGATGTCTCCGTAAATGTAATCCTCGTATTCCAGGAGCTTCTGATGATTCGCCGTTTCTTCAACGTCTGGAAGACGTTCCGAGAAGGAAAATTGTCTTGATTCGCTTTCCGTCTGATCACTTGTTCTTTGCCCCAAGTTTGCCGCATCACCTCCCGTTTGTCGTACTGCGTTATGATCCGACTTGATGACCATGAGCAGGTCCACGTCTCCGGCGCACTTCTCCGGGTGGTTCATGAGGATCGGGAATAGCGGCAGTGCCTGTGAGACCAGGAACTGCTTGAAGTTGGCTTCGAGACCCGTGAACCAGTCCTCTGAGGAGAAGTTGAGGTTGATGCTGCAGTTGGAGGAGGTGACGTCCCATGTGGTGGGCCTCCGCTTTTGGGTTGTGCTCGGACTGTTGGTGCTCAACCCGAGCCGTTCCGACGCTCTTCCAGAATTTGACAGTAGCCAAGGCGTTTCTCTGCAGCTCGCCGTCTGCCATAAGCTCCATGCGCGTCTGCCTCGCCGATGTGGTCCGCCTGCAGGTCCTGCAGCGAGGTGAGGTTTCCTCTCTGGACCACGGTGAGCGTGACCACGGCCAGGAAGAACATCAGGCAGATGCGCTTGTAAACTCGCCATCGCTCTCTGGTCGTCATCCTGAGAGTCGAGAAAACGAGAACTGTGATCTCCTTCTAATACATCATGGACAAGCGGCTTCGGCATAAAGCAAATGCTTAAAGGAGTAGGTCACTTTTAAAAAAAACTTTTGCTGATAATTTACTCACTCCCATGTCATCCAAGATGTCCACTCTTTCTTTCTTCAGTCGAAAATAAATTAAGTGTTTTGATAAACATTCCAGGATTTTCTCCATATAATGGACCTTAATGGCAACCAAACAGTTCAAGGTCCAAATGAGAGTTTTAGTGCAAACTGTTGAAAGGGCTTTAAAACGACACCAGACAATGAATAAGGGTCTCATCCTAGGACTATTCGCATGACTCGGAAAAAAAACATTTGTTCATTTTGATAAACGAGTTAAAACAGGAGGGTCACGAACGCGCATCACAGAACAGAGCAAGGCAAGCATTTGAGCTTATAAAACTTAAACTTTCTTTAATGAGCGATAGTTTCGCTTGATAAGACCCTTATTCATTCGCCTGGAAATCGTTTAAAGCCCTTTGAACAGTTTGCACTGAAACTCTCATTTGGACCTTGAACCGTTTGGTTCCCATTAAAGTCCATTATATGGAGAAATTCCTGGAATATTTTCATGAAAAACCTTAATTTCTTTTCAGCTGAAGAAAGAAAGACATTGACATCCTGGATGACATAGGGTAAGTAAATTATAAGCAAAAGTTTTTTTTTTTTTTTAAAGTGAACTACTCATTTAATGTAACACCTTATTGTAAAGGTTTACTGTTTTGTTGATATTCTATTTGGTTACACTTTATTTTTCAGTGTCCTTGTTATATATGTTGCATGTCATTACCATAGCAATAACAGTATATTATGCATAATTACATGCAACAAACCCTCAACCAAACCATATCCATGTAGTTGATTAATATTACTCAGCACTTAAGTATATAATTACATTGTAATGACACCTTACAATAAAGTGCTACCGTTTATTTTAAGGTGTCATTATTACAGCCTTATACATGGAGTTACTGAGTAATATTAATGAACAATACACTTATTATAGAGTTAGGGTTTGGTTTATGGAAAGTTGTAACTTCATTAAGTACATGTTACATCTGTAACAAGGACACTAAAAAAGTGTTACCTGCTTCTTTTTTTGTTAGATGAACTTAATCAATATTAGATTTAGTATTTTAATATTATAGAACCAACTCTCTGATGTGCATGTTGTTAATTAATATTATTCTGAGTAATTACATCTATAATCACACTGTAACAATGACCTAAAAATAAAGCCATATTGAAAGCCTTGAAACATGAGCAAATGATATTGAGTTCCATTGAAATGTAAACAAATCTAAACAAATGTTTAGATTCTTTTCCATGGAATGAAATTATGTCTTTGTTTGTTTTTTTCAAAGGGTTTCAGGTTTATTACAGATATGTTATATATGTAAGCATTTGATAGCTCAGTTTTAAAAATGACAAAAACACAGTAATATAATCTGAATATTTGAATTCCACTATGACTGAAATGTGTAACAATAAAAATCAATTGTGTAACGTTTATTTCACATTATATCCTTTATGTATTTCTCTCTCTCTTTCTCTCTCTCTCTCTCTCTCTCTCTCTCTCTCTCTCTATATCTATATATATATATATATATATATATATATATATATATATACTGATATATTATTTATTGATATAGGCTATATATTCATATATGTATGTATATTTCGCAGTACTGAATGCGGTGTGATTTGAATATGGCAAATGCTGTTGCTAACCCATTTCCCGTTGCCAAAACCTATATTTTATAATATGAATATGGTTTTCTAAATATAATATCGATTCCTAAAGAAAAAACTTCATCTAAAAAAGCATGTGACACTTTATTTTACTGTCCTTGTTAGTTAGCCTACATGAACTTAGCTAGCCTAACAACCATGAACCCAAAATCTAAAATAAGTGCAAGTCAACTATTATTCTTCAGTAATTAAATGTATAATCACACTGTAAAACGGACACCTTAAAATAAAATGTAACCAATATTAACAAAACGGTAATTTACAACAACGTCTGATTGGTTAACACTATTAAATGAATCGGTTAACAAAAACTTTATCGATTTAAAGCATTTATTAACCTCTGTAAACATTATTTAACACATAATAGTCCATCGGCTGTTCACAGTGTATAACAGTGTATAAATATATATGATAATGTTAACAAATACAACATCTGATATAGTAAGTAATATATTAGTAAATAATGAAATTAACATTAAGTAGGCTAAGAATAATACTTAATTAATAACTGTTGTTCAGTGTTAGTTCGTGTTTCCTTATAACAAATGAAACCGTTTTGGAAAGTGTTACTAACAACACAACAAACAAACACTTAACGATCAGATACTCACATTTTTAAAGTTTGTCTAGCTTCAGTCAATTTAAAAGGGTCGGCTGTTCTTCAGATGAATGACAGGGTATCTTTAGACAATCCGGTACATAGGTTTAATAAAGACAGAAAAGAAACGCGACAAAACTCCGAAGCAAGGAATTCACATGAAGATGCGAGAGCAAAGCACGACATCCCCGAGGCGCAGCCGGTTTCTTATAAGCGTGCTTGACTGATGCAAATGAGGGCATAAGATGACTCCGCCCACCGCGCACGCCCACGCGCAAAGCCAGCAGAACCTTTACGTGATTTACATTGAAAAGAAAATATAGTTGCTTTCACTTCAGGCACAATAGAGATAGCTCAAAATGATGTGAAGTTCATTTTGTTATATATGTAACTCTAAATGGTGAACTATCTTCTTGGAAGTCCTAAATAAAGAAATGCAAAAGTGGATGTTACATCGGATGTTTGTGTTTACTTAATCCGAACCTGTGCAAATTCAACCCCAGCGGTCTGACGTAAAACTACGAGCGTGTCTCTAATAGCCACCATGCTTAGGTCTGGATTTATGAATTGACATATGTCAATGAATTGGCAAGCAGTTGTGCGTCAAACACTCCTCCTCCAGACTTGCTTTGTCTGTGTGCAAATCCAAATGGTTGAATCAACAACAGAATAATAAAAGAGTTAGGCTATATACACTTACTCTGATGCAAAATCCTGCGTCATTTTCTTCTGGCACATTGGAGTAACCTTGTCATTTTTGATGCTGTAAATATTCTCTGTCTTCTGAAAAGAAATACTGATACTGAAACCACATTTAAATAATTTTCCATTTCTTTTGAGACATTAGTACAGGACTCTTAGGATTTGCTCTGCCTTTAGTCTCTTCAAAAGACATTTGTTTGTGATGTAATGGCCCTCTATCTCTTTTTCTCTCTCTCCTTCTTTTGTATGTATTTTTATTTCTCTTTTTTTCTTTCTTTTTTTGCTGTTGTCCCCTGCTATATATATTAGTTGTGGTTGATTTTATGTGATGTATGCTTTCTCTTTTGTATTTTCGTGCTCTCTGCAATAAAAAACTTATATTACATTAAATTTATATAGTACTAAAGCAAAATAAAACTTGTGATTTATACGTTTGCATACATTTAAAATGCACACATTTTATATCACTCTTTAATATGTAAGACATTTTTTTATCATATATTAGTACTGAAGCGTATTGCATTCACTTTGAAGAAAAAAATCTACTCTGTTTTTCTGAATTAACGAGTTATCTCAGAATTATGAGAATTTTTTATCATGGAAAAAAGTTTTTGCTCTGTTTTCTGAATTAAAAAGTTTATTAACTAGATCATTTTTCATGGAAAAAAGTTTGTGCTTGTATTTCTGAATTAACAAGTTAATTATCTCAAAATTACGAGATAATTTTTCATGGAAAAAAGTTTTTGCTCTATTTTTCTGAATTAACAAGTTTATTATCTCAGAATTACGAGATCATTTTTCAATGGAAAAAGTTTTTGCTGTTTTTCTAAATTAACAAGTTAATTATCTCAGAATTACTAGATAATTTTTCATGGAAAAAAGTTTTTGCTTGTTTTTCTGAATTAACAAGTTAATTATCTCAGAATTATCGAGATAATTTTTCATGGAAAAAAGTTGTTGCTCTGTTTTTTTCTGAATTAACTAGTTAATTATCTCAGAATTACTGAGATCATTTTTTCATGGACAAAGTTTTTGCTGGTTTTTCTGAATTAATAATTTAATTATCTCAGAATTACGAGATAATTTTTCATTGAAAAAAATTTTTGCTCTGTTTTTCTGAATTAACAAGTTTATTATCTTAGAATTACTAGATCATTTTTCATGGAAAAAAGTTTTTGCTTGTTTTTCTGAATCAACAATTTAATTATCTCAGAATTACGAGATAATTTTTCATGGAAAAAAGTTTTTGCTCTATTTTTCTAAATTAACAAGTTTATTATCTCAGAATTACTGAGATCATTTTTAATGGAAAAAGTTTTTGCTGTTTTTTGAATTAACAAGTTAATTATCTCAGAATTACAAGATAATTTTTCATGGAAAAAGTTTTTGCTCTGTTTTTCTGAATTAACTAGTTAATTATCTCAGAATTACTTGATAAATTTTTCATTGACAAAAGTTTTTGCTTGTTTTTTGAATAATCATTTAATTATCTAGAATTACGAGATAATTTTTCATGGAAAAAGTTTTTGCTCTGTTTCTGAATTAACAAGTTAATTATCTTAAAATTATCTAGATCATTTTTAATGGAAAAAAGTTTTTGCTCTGTTTTTCTGAATTAACAAGTTAATTATCTCAGAATTATCGAGATAATTTTTCATGGAAAAAAGTTTTTGCTCTGTTTTTCTGAATTAACAAGTTTATTATCTCAGAATTACTTAGATAATTTTTCAATAGAAAAAGTTTTTGCTTGTTTTTCTGAATTAACAAGTTAATTATCTCAGAATTACAAGATAATTTTTCATGGAAAACAGTTTTTGCTTGTTTTTCTGAATTAACAATTTAATTATCTCAGAATTACGAGATAATTTTTCATGGAAAAAAGTTTTGCTCTGTTTTTCTGAATTAACAAGTTAATTATCTCAGAATTACTGAATAATTTTTCATGGAAAAAGTTTTTGCTCTGTTTTTTCTGAATTAACTATTTAATTATCTCAGAATTACTAGATAATTTTTCATGGAAAAAGTTTTTGCTTGTTTTTCTGAATTAACAATTTAATTATCTCAGAATTACTAGATCATTTTGAAATGGAAAAAAAAGTTTTTGCTCTGTTTTTCTAAATTAACAAGTTTATTATCTCAAAATTACTAGATCATTTTGAAATGGAAAAAAGTTTTTGCTCTGTTTTTCTGAATTGACAAGTTAATTACTACATAATTTTTCATGGAAAAAAGTTTTTGCTTGTTTTTCTGAATTAACAATTTAATTATGTGATGTATGCTTTCTCTTTTGTATTTTTAGTGCTCTCTGCAATAAAAAAACTTGTTTATATTACATTAAATTTATATAGTACTAAAGCAAAATAAAACTTGTGATTTATACGTTTACATACATTTAAAATGCACACATTTTCAATCACTCTTTTAATATGTAAGACTTTTTTTATCATATATTAGTACGGAAGTGTATTGCATTCACTTGAAGAAAAAAATCTACTCTGTTTTTCTGAATTAACGAGTTAATTATCTCAGAATTATGAGAGAATTTTTCATGGAAAAAAAATTTGCTCTGTTTTCTAAATTAACAAGTTTATTATCTCAGAATTACTAGATAATTTTTCATGGAAAAAAAGTTTTTGCTTGTTTTTCTGAATTAACAATTTAATTATCTCAGAATTACTAGACAATTTTTCATGAACAAAAGTTTTTGCTTGTTTTTCTGAATTAACAATTTAATTATCTCAGAATTACGAGATAATTTTCATGGAAAAAAGTTTTTGCTCTGTTTTTCTGAATTAACAAGTTTATTATCTCAGAATTACCAAGAGATCATTTTTAATGGAAAAAGTTTTTTCTTGTTTTTCTAAATTAACAAGTTTATTATCTCAGAATTATTAGATCATTTTGAAATGGAAAAAAGTTTTTGCTCTGTTTTTCTGAATTGACAAGTTAATTACTAGATAATGTTTCATGGAAAAAAAGTTTTTGCTTGTTTTTCTGAATTAACAATTTAATTATCTTAGAATTATGAGATATTTTTTCATGGAAAAAAGTTTTTGCTTGTTTTTCTGAATTAAGGCTTGGCTAAAGCACCGATTGGTCTTCTTGCATTAAGTGACTTTAGCTGTTTAGTCAAGGAAATAATGTCAAAGGACAATATGAGGAAACCAGCTGCACATAGTGAGTCACTGTGCAGGTGTCCGTGCCTGGCATGGGAAAGAGTACAAGATGCAACAGTGGTCAGATTTTTATTCATTTTACAAATCAAGCGTCACTGTGTTTTCACTGAAGTGCATTGCAGGCTTGAGATCAGGTCTCAGTGTCGTAGGGAAAGGCCCTCAATGTCAGTGTGGTGGAGGACAATCCATCAGCCGTGTTTATCTGAGCCAGCGGTGTACTTTACTGATAACACACACGTCCCAACGTGGCTTTACTTTCTCCAAACCTTTCTTTGGGTGCTTTTGTGTTCCTTGGATGATGTCCATTTTTCTGTTCGTTGTGCGAAGGTCACATTAACGTGGAACCTATTTGCCTTCATCATTTTTTTGTGTGCTGTATTTGCCTTTTATGTTTAGATTTTATGGTTTAACCATTGACCCAGAATCCATCATAAAAATGTTCCGCAACACTTTTGGAAACTGGTTCGACATTTATGATGGACTCGTTAATTACTAAAAATGTAAAAAAAAATATGTGTTTTGGCCATTTGTTTAAATGAAAACTTTTGAAAATGGGTTTCAAAGTGAAAACAGTCTCCGTGTAAACAACAAAAATTGTGGATATCTGAAGGTGATGATGTCATGCACACGTATTGCGATGTTTAAGTCTACAGTGTTTCATCGCCATCTACAGGCCTGGAGCAGAATACAGCGTTTTTAGTCGTTTTCGCCTTTCGTGTAAACATGCCCTAAATGCATTGAGTTGCTGCAATATGATTGGCTGATTAGATATTCATGTTAGTGAGCAGCTGAACAGGAAAATAGTCAAGTGTACAAGGTGCATGTGATTCAAGGTAACTGTTACACTTTCTTCTATTATACAGATGTTACGTACAGACACAGAGGTTGCCATCTCGTAAGAGTGAATCTGTGGACAAACTACAGACACAATGCTGTGAGAACATCTGGGTCATCTGGAAGCCTTTGGTCTGTGTTTCACAAAGGAAGAAGATAACACTTGGCATTTGCACTTATACCACATGGATTCCTTCCTCTGGTCCTTCCTGAGCAGTCTCTGGCTGACGTAAGCACACACACACACACACACACAGAGAGAGAGAGAGAGAGAGAGAGAGAGACATTTCAGAGATATAGATGTTCTGCAGTCATAGTACGAAGCAACATTAAGCATAACAGCCTAATCATAAGCAGTATTTGTCTGTTTTTCCCAGACAATAAATTATTATTGCTTCCCAGACAATAATAGTTAAAGGAACTTTTGCTGATAATTTACTCACTCCCATGTCATCCAAGATGTCCATGTCTTTCTTTCTTCAGTCGAAAAGAAATAAAGGTTTTTGATGAAAACATTCCACGATTTTCTCCATATAATGGACTTCATTGGGAACCAAACGGTTCAAGGTCCAAAAGACAGTTTCAGTGCAAACTGTTCAAAGGGCTTTAAACGATTTCCAGATGATGAATAAGGGTCTTATCAAGCGAAACGATCGCTCATTTAAAAATAATAATAACAAAGTTTAAGTTTTATAAGCTCAAATGCTTGTCTTGCTCTGTTCTGTGATGAACGTTCGTGACTCTCCTGTTCAAACGCGTTCATCAATATGAACAAATCTTTTTTGAGTCATTTGGTTCATTCAACGAACGAAATGAACAAGTTGACTCAGGAAAAGATTTGTTCATTTTGATGAACGAGTTCGAACAGGAGAGTCACGAACGCTCATCACAGAACAGAGCAAGACAAGCATTTGAGCTTATAAAACTTAAACTTTGTTGTTTTTTTTTTAAATGAGCGATCGTTTTCGCTGATAAGACCCTTATTCAGTCGTCTGGTGTCGTTTAAAGCCCCTTTGAACAGTTTTGCACTGAAACTGTCTTTTGGACCTTGAACCATTTGAGTTCCCATTGAAGTCCATTATATGGAGAAAATCCTGGAATGTTTTCATCAAAAAGCTTAATTTCTTTTCGACTGAAGAAAAATGACACGGACATCTCAGATGACATGGGTAGTAAATTATCAGGAAACCTTTTTGAAAAGTGAACTACTCCTTTAATTTCACACAAGTTTCACATGATAGATGTAAATTAATATGACTGAAATGATTCAATGACATTAAACATCCAGGCTTGAAACAACTCAAGAGGGTTTCTCACACTTTAAACAGTGAACACTGAGCCGTTCTACACACGGGTAAACAGAATCCTGGGTTATCTTCACATTTCACACTGCACGTAATTGACCTGGTGTAACAATGTACATTTCTAAAGACTGTGTTAACGTCCTAATTTGCTGTGTCAGTCTCAATGACTGGACGAAAGCCGCATGCGTTTCCCCACGAGCAAACACAGTGTCCCGTTCCCTCATCTTCAGGGAACAGAAGTGCGTAACCAGAGACGATATGTTTACATAAATGCTTTGAATACTCATATTACACGTGACCGCCTGTACTATCAAGTTTAACCTGGGGCTGGTTGCATTAATCACTAAGACTAGTCTTGCAAGACTGGTTTCATACAGAAAAGTAAGACTGACTGCCCCTGACTAGTGGATCATACTAAATCTGAACATAATGGCTGTTTTTACAACCGGCACCAGAAAATTTTTGTTTGCATTTCTTATCTTCTTACGTCGCTAGTAACCACACTCAATTTTTTTTTCAACACATCCCATAATTTTCTAAATATTCGGCCTCTACCAAATGGTTGAGATGTCACTTAAAGGTAATAAATGGTGTTCATACTCATACTTTGCCATATACTTTTTCTTTTTCCCATTATATTATGATCAAAACATTTTCTAGTCTTAACAAAACACATTGTCAGAAAGGTCTGAGTCTCAAGGTTCCATATTTTGTATTTGGACAGAAATTTATTAATTTGATACAGCAGAATGCAAACAATTAAATTCAATGGAATTTTTGTCATTTTTGGTATTACACCTAAACAAAATCTCATGAGAACTTCAATTTTTGTGATATCAATTTCAAATTTGGAACACAACTTGGTTAGATATATGGCTTTGATTTTATAGTAATTTTATAGTAAAAAATATTTTGTAAAATATATATTTTCTATAAAATACAAAATATTTAGTACAGTATATTTGATTTAATGTCAATTTAAAACTTCCATAACTTTTAACCATATAAATACTGGGAACTATATTCTCTGAAGGCGAAGCAGGGCGGAGTGATAACCGCATCACCTGAGACGCGCAGAGAGTTTGGATAACAGAGTCAGCAATTTATAAATAGTAAAAGCGTAGTTTACAGTCATGGGGTTTTGCTGTATTGTAAATAGCTGCGACAATAGAGGGAATGCATTCACGTGACTTTCCCGCCGGAACAACCCCCCTCAGCCTGTGGCAAAAGATCTGCTGCGTGACTGGATTTAATAGGGGAAACTGCGAAAATGCGACTAAAACCAACAATTTTATCAATTTAAATTAAATGTTGGACTCAATATAGTGTTCCTTACAACTTACTAAAGATCGTGATCCATGGATATTATTGACATACAGCCAGGAATCGTGTTGCCTGACATTTATGTTTGCCTGATTTTGACACCGGGGAAATAAAAGCAATATAGACCTAAACATAAAGCAAATTTGCCTGTGAACGCTTTATATAAATACAATATAGGTTTAAATCCGGGTGATTACTTATATCAGTGCTATATATAGCCTATATATCATCATATCATCCAGCCCTAAAACTTTATAGTTTTTTTAGTCAGTGTTTATTAAAAAAACATCCAATAATGCAGAATATGGAATGATACATATTTAATTGATGAGTTGTTAATATATATATAACAATACAAAATATATGGGTTTTGTATTTTGTATGCGGTTAACGTGAATGATGTTAACAACACTGTGAGGCAGTTAGCTGTCACACAAGAGTGAAAAAGAGAAGTTATTTAAATTATATATTTCGAGCTACATCAACAACTTTGAGGGTTAGTATTCTCTCATATCGTATGTAATTCGACTAGCGAATCAGCGTTTCTAAAATCGTTGCCTCCGTTTCTGAGAAAATGGATTTTATTCAAGTTTTGCCGCTACACTTGGCCTGCAGAACGCGTTTCCGGAAGTAAAGACGCCGACTGAGATTCTTTCGGGCACACGTCATCAGGGTTCGTGCATAGAGGCTATTCAGCATATTGACACAAAATAATAACTGCAAATCCACCTTTCGCTGACTGGAGTCCAGTTGTTTCTGTGAATTGCAGTGATCCATTTGCTCCTCTTTCTATCGCAGTCTGTAAAAATATACCTCAGATTTTTTGTCAAATCTAGTTGTACAGTCAATCGCAAAGCTCTTTCCCACTTTATATGTGTTGTTTTTGTTTTTTGCGGCATTCACGCTGAACACATATACAACCGCTCAGTCTTTTTGCCACTCACTGTGAGGAACTGGCACTCCGGCCGGAGGTGACGTCACGCGCATTCCCTCTATAAACAGGGGAGATTGTGGGTACACAGAATTCCAACTAAAAACGCTGATCTGATGAAGAAATGGCTACTTGCTCTGGATATTGATCCAAACACTCAAGAGATTATTAAGGGACATTTTGCTCGGTATATTTCACTGAGGACGACTATTTTAAAAAAATTGAATTTTTTGGAACTCCTGATGAAGGTCGTATGAGCGAAACGTTGAGTGTGAATAAAACACTGATTTTATATTGCAAGTAATTATAGTGTGCGAGAGTTTCTTATCTACTAAAACGACTAGCCAGTCTGGTCTTGTCCGACGCACGTATTATCTGCAGGTGTGCGATGGAGTTTGGTTACGAAGAAATGGTATTTGCCACATGGAAAATAAACGTGTGCTGAAGGATATCCCATCGATAGCACAGACAGGACAAAGTGGATCACCTGGCTGCGGTAAGTCTTTCGTTATGTTTTAGATGACCTACTGTAACAGTGCCATTAGCCAGATCTAATGTAACGTTAGTGACACTATTATATGAATAGGGTATACATATGTTTTTATCTTGATGCGGCGCGTACGCGCTTGGAAAAACGCGCCCTGCACCCTGCGCGCATACATTTGAAGTAATGAACTTGAGCGCGCAAAAGACACGTGAGCAGGCCCTAATGTTTGTATTGTTTTGTCATGAACGTGCTCTATTGCCTCAGTAACAAATGAGCGGTAATCACCTTGCTAATGAATCTGAATTTTTTTTTTTTTTTTTTTTTTTTTTTGAGAAACCGTGACCTTGTCCAGTACCGGGTACGTTAGGCTTTGGGTTCATTGTGCAAAAACAATTTGCCTTGTGCTATTACTTCCCCTTATTCTAGTCTGTAATGCAATTATAGCCTACTGTATTATAGCCTATGCTGTTGAATACATTTGGTTCAGCTAATAAATTGCATTTAAAATATATCGATTCCTGTAATAATAATTCTTTATTTATGTTCTGTGATATTTACAAATCAGGAGGATGCGTTTTTGGTTGGAATTCAATGAAACATTATGGTATTACCTGGTCTCCCGTTTATTGTCACCGCTCATACAGATAAAGCGAACACCCATGATAAACTATGCTTTTCTATCTAGTAATTGCTGACTCTATAACTCCAACTTTGGACGAACTCTCTGCTCCTCGTCACGGCCGTCTCAGGTGCTGCGGTTATCACTTCGCCCTAGCAGTGCTTATATGGTTAAAAGAAGTCTGTGTCTCTTTTGACTTTGTTTTTTTGTACACTCTGTGACTATACAAATCACAACATATAAATAGAAAAACGTTTGCGTTATTTTGTCACTCATTTGGATTAGTATGCCAGCTGCAACCATTTACATCCAGTCTTTGTGCTAAGCTAGGCTAGCGGTGGGTGTGTCAAACAGACTTATAGCATGCACGGAGATGAAAAAGGTATGTATGGACTTGTCTAACTTTAGGGGACAAGGTGAATAGGCTAAAGTCCCAAAAAGTCGGAGAGTGTTCCTTTAAGTTTTTTCATAGCACCGGGTAACATAATTTTGTAAAGTTAAGGCTCTTACAGTGTAATATGTAAAAAAAAAAATGCTTAGCTTGCAAAATTTCACCAAAAACAGTTCACATGGCTGGTGTGATTTATTTGTTTCTGACATCCATGAAGAAGTGTTGTGATTGACACTGTGAAATAGTGGATTTTTTTGGCATAATATGACTCAACTAGATGATAGAGATGACTCAATCAGTTTGAGTTAAAGGAGCTGTATGTAAGATTGTGGCCAAAACTGGTACTGCAATAACATTCAAAATACCGTAGAGCAGTGTATCCCCTTCCCCCGACTCAGAGGTTGCCAGATAGGCGGCAGGATCCAAAAAATCTTTTTTATCTGACACATTTGTAGCGGCTGACTGGTAGATCGATGGAGGGCGGAGCATCATACCAAAACACAACATGACAACATCAACATCAGTTGAGGGCTGCAACTTTACTTTTTAAATGACAATATCCTGGCTGGACTACAGTTGTCAGTGATTTAAGTATTTGAAATGAACATGATTTCTTAATGTCTTGTGATATATCAGGGCCATTTTATGATTATTTTAAATAAATTTCTTACATACAGCTCCTTTAAAGGTAGTGAAGGTCAGAATTGTATAAAAACTTTTTACCAAATTTGTTTAAATTTTCTATATATATCAATGCATAATTAAAATCTAAGTACTCTGAAAAAAAAAAGAGTATAAAAATCGAGTGACTCTAGACCGTTTAATCTGCACTAAATGCAGCTCATTATTTCGAACCGGGACGAAACAACGGATTGGCTTAGGCGACTGTCACTCTCTCGCAACCATGGCAACCACCCGTTTGCCACACAGGACCTGCCCACTTGCGCGTATCCAGATCGTACCTGTTCGCGTGCTTGTTGAAGATGCAAAACTCGACGCAGCAGGTCCTCTTGTCTAAAAAGTGCTCCTTTCCCTGCACTTCGGACTACCCCGTCGGCCTCTACTTCTTCGGACCCTAATAGCAAAATCCTCTGCTTCGCCCTCGACCACGGATCTGTCCTCGAGCTGACGATGCGGTATTTGCTGTCTTATACTGTCTATGGGTAACTTACTTGTCTCGGGTGTGTAGTCCTCATCAGAATCAACAATGCTTTCATCAAGCAAACTCTTACATGCAGAACACCATATATATGTAATGAATCTTACATGAAATTCCTCTTCATCACAGTGTAAATATGGCAATGGAAAAACATGTATCATGCAACCTGTTTTTAGCTTTGCCTTATAGATAACTAACTAGCTCGTTAGCGAATCAATTTTGTAAGCTTTACCAATATCAATATGCTAGCTTGATAGAGAGTAATAAAATACAACTTATTTGTTTATCCTCATAATGATAGTTAGATTTTTTTATTTACATGTGTTTCTGACATGATGTCACTGCACTTCTTCCTCTCCTCTCCGCTCGTCTCAGGTAAATAATGCGTCTTCAGCTCAGCTGTCGGAGTACGCGTTCATGTGTTTTGGGGGCGTGGCTTTGGAAGGAGCCCAGAAGGGAGGGGGTGAAGTGAATGGAAATAATGAGCTGTATTTAAAACAGTCGTGAGAGGTCTACAGACACTCGATTTTTATACTTTCTTTTTCAGAGTACTTAGATTTTAATTATGCATTGATATATACAGAAAGTTTAAAGAAATTTGGAAACGTTTTTTTTTCAATTCTGACCTACACAACCTTTAAGTTAGGTACTCCTCTCAATAAAATATAATGACTCAAAATGTGCTCAACCGTTTAGTTGAGAAGTCACTTAAAGGGTTAAATGATTCCAGACGATGAATTAGGGTCTTATCAAGCGAAACGCTCACTCATTTAATAAATAAATTACAAAGTTTAAGTTTTAAAAGCTCAAATGCTTGCCGTGCTCTGTTCTGTGTGACTCATCAAAATGAACAAATCTTTTTCCGACTCAATTCGTTTGTTTCGTTCGTTGAATGAACCAAATGACTCGGAGTTCGAACAGGAGTCACGAACGCGCATCACAGAACAGAGCAAGGCGAGCATTTGAGCTTATAAAACTTAAACTTTGTTATTTATTTATTAAATGAGCAATTGATTTCGCTTGATAAGACCCTTATTCACCCTTAATGTTTTCATCAGAAACCTTAATTTCTTTTCGACTGAAAAAAGAATGACATGGACAACTTGGAAGACATGAGGGATGAGTAAATTATTAGCAAAAGTTTTTTTCAAAAGTGAACTACTCCTTTAAGTCAATTCAAGTCACCTCTATTTATATAGTGCTTTATATAATATATTGTTTCAAAGTAGCTTTACAGTGATTACTACTACATTACTGTACTATAAGTGCATTACTGTTTATACAACGTGCTGTGTTTCCTTCACTGTCCAAAACATTTGAATAAAAGGCATGCGATTGGTTGTCTGTTGCTAAGCATCTAGTCAATAACATTCTAATACTGCATTGTTTCAAGTTTGGCACAGCGATGCAGGGTTGACACCAGAGGTGGACAAAGTAATCAAATATTCTACTCAAGTAAAAGTACTACTACTTCAATTAAATTTGACTAAAGTACAAGTAAATTTACCGATCTAAAAATTCAAAATTTACTTAGAGTTACTTTTTTAACAGCAGGGGTGGGAGACTCTCCTGTGTAGGGTTGTAATGGTATGAGATTTTCACAGTAGCCTATGATAACGTCTTTACAGTATTAATCAATTATTAAATAAATACACGCTATTATTAAATATGATTATTATTATTATTATCATCATCATCAGTCAAAATGACAGTTTAATGAATGAAAACCATTTGTTTGTTTTGTTTATTATAATTTTCAATAAACATGTCTAATCAATAAAATTCGATAATTGATAATGAATTAGATTAACAACTTATTTTTAACATTAATAATTTATTAAAATGCATAATAAATAATATAAATAATATAGTTCTTTAAAAAAAAATCCGAAAATTTATGTTTCTTTTTGTGATTTAAATGTAAATTTAAACTTGTGTCCTTTTATTTTTTTGGGAAGCGCTGCAAAAATTATATTCCTTTAAATAATGTTTAAGTAAAATGTTGTTCTTATTATTATTTTGAGAAGTACGTTTTATTTTATGCCTACAATAGTAATATATTTCTGTCAGAATTTCTTCTAGTAAAACCAAACTTTTATTTATTATAAGTTGTAGTGAAGACCTGTTTCATTTCCAGAGCTGCTCTGAGAGAACAAACATGAGCATGTATTCATATCCTCAAATTGTTTGCGAGACGCTGAAAAGACTATGAACGTCACGCGTACTTGAGTATGTAGTAGACTTGTGCTTAAATATTCACAGACCATGTCGTGATTGGATTTATTGCACAGCACTTTCCATGTATTCATCCATCCATTATTGTGCTTGTTTTACGTGACATCTGTAAATAAATGTCAATTCCATTATTATTATTATTATTATTTTTTAATTCCATTCCAAATTTCATTATTAAGTTTGTTTATTCATTCACAAATGACACTACCAGTAAATTCTATAATACAGCAGGGGCACATAGTAACCCATACATTACCACAAAAACATGTAGTTCCCATTAAAAAAAGAAATGTACTGTATATCCAGTCCCAGTGGAAACTATACATTGCATTTACTTTCAGTCTCTAACTCCAACATACATTCTCTCATGCAGTCCAACTTACCACAAAGTCTCCTCAAGTCTCTCTCTCTCCCATCTTCAAAACATTATAATTCACAAAATGCAAAGATTACAAATGATTATGTATGTATACAAAAAGTAATAAAACCGATACATAATACTTCTGATTATGAATATTAACAAAAATAATAATACTAAGAACAACATTAAATTAAGAGATTATCAATCTATAAAGTTTATAGATGGGGGCCATAATTTATGAAAAGGAATGGTACACAGTTACCACCTGCAACCAAACAATGGTAAAGAACTGAAAGCATGCAAAGCACACCAGTACATACATAAAAATACATACACATACATCCCAGTAGTCCATGAAAAGACAGTTATATTATATTAAATATAGGTTGATAGATCATATTTTTTTAGTTGTCTTTTAAAGGTGGAGATAAAGGGCAACACCTTAAAACCATCATCAATCCCGTTCCCAATCTGCGGCCCCTACAGACAACGCTCATACTGGCAAGAACATGTCAGCGATATTTTCCAGAAATGAGTGGTTTGGTGGTTCTCGTTTGGTATGTGCTGGGGGCTGGATTGATGTAGGTTTCAAAGGTTTCATTACCCTGGGTTAAAAGCGGCACTAACTCTGCTCCAGAGTAGGGTTTCATTACCCTGGGTTAAAAGCGGTGCTAACTCTGCTCCAGAGCAGGGTTTCATTACCCTGGGTTAAAAGCGGTGCTAACTCTGCTCCAGAGCAGGGTTTCATTACCCTGGGTTAAAAACGGTGCTAACTCTGCTCCAGAGCAGGGTTTCATTACCCTGGGTTAAAAGCGGCTCTAACTCTGCTCCAGAGTAGGGTTTCATTACCCTGGATTAAAAGCGGTGCTAACTCTGCTCCAGAGCAGGGTTTCATTACCCTGGTTAAAAGCGGTGCTAACTCTGCTTTACCCTGGGTTAAAAGCGGCACTAACTCTGCTCCAGAGTAGGGTTTCATTACCCTGGGTTAAAAGCGGTGCTAATTCTGCTCCAGAGCAGGGTTTCATTACACTGGGTTAAAAGCGGCACTAACTCTGCTCCAGAGTAGGGTTTCATTACCCTGGGTTAAAAGCGGCACTAACTCTGCTCCAGAGTAGGGTTTCATTACCCTGGGTTAAAAGCGGCGCTAACTCTGCTCCAGAGTAGGGTTTCATTACCCTGGATTAAAAACGGTGCTAACTCTGCTCCAGAGCAGGGTTTCATTACCCTGGGTTAAAAGCGGCTCTAACTCTGCTCCAGAGTAGGGTTTCATTACCCTGGATTAAAAGCGGTGCTAACTCTGCTCCAGAGCAGGGTTTCATTACCCTGGTTAAAAGCGGTGCTAACTCTGCTTTACCCTGGGTTAAAAGCGGTGCTAACTCTGCTCCAGAGTAGGGTTTCATTACCCTGGGTTAAAAGCGCCAACTTGCTCAGTGCAGGGTTCATACCTGAGTTAACGGCTAACTCTGCTCCAGAATAGGGTTTCATTACCTGGGCTAAAGGGTCTAACTATGCTCCAGAGCAGGGTTTCATTCCCCGGGCGACTATTCCTTTCTTCCTTGTAGGCCTGAGATGAGAGTTCAAGAGATTTCCACGACGCATGCGCAAGAACTGAAGAAGTATTAGAAAAATAACGTAGTTCTCACGCATGCGTCGTGGAACTCTCGTCTCAGGCCTACAAGGAAGAAAAGAAATAGTCGAATAAAGTCTTTTTTTTCGCACAAAAAGTATTCTCATCGCTTGATAAACTTAGTTGATAAAGTTGAGCCACTGTAGTCACGTTTCAATCCTTTAGGTTGCCTATGTGGTAGTGATACAGCTCTCAAATTTAATCAAAAATATCTTTATTTATGTTCCGAAGATGAACGAAGGTCTTAGGGGGTTGGTACAGCATGGGGGTGGGTAATTAATTACTTAATTTTCATTTTTGGGTGAACTAACCCTTTAATACTTCAATAAAAGTTTTACATAAATGATCAGAACTACAGGTTGAACAGGGATTCAGCTGCTTAATTTTTTTCGCGCTTTTGTCTGTAGAGTTGTCACAATGCCAAGGCCTGCAGGAAATCTGCAAATGTAAGGTACAACACAGCTGAGGATTCAGATGTTTGGTACTCCATCATGCCGAGCTCAGCTTGAGCTCATAAAAACATGTCCAGAGGGCTTGTCTCCTGTGGACAAGTCTAACCTCACCAGGAATTCTGTTCCAAAGAGCACAGCGCTCCGTAAGCAGGACAGTTTCCGCTAAAAGGACACTGCCATTCTTACCCTAACTTGTCATCTCCTGATCTAGTAACTCTGCAACCTTGCTTTGGAATCTGCTAAGACAAGCCCAGATTCATCCATCATTAACAAATAACTTTCATTTGTACTTCCTCATTCCCAAGAGGCCGCAGGTCAGATTGGACAATATAATCTGTAGGGCACACTTGTCTGCCAAAAAACTGGTGGCAAAGGAGTTGTTGTTTTTGGAGACCGAAACAGAGGGACTTATGGTCCAAATATGGTCCATTTTCAGGTCAAAGGTTGGGGATGGGGGGATACAGGAAAAATCCCCCTGAAGCACAGGATGCACATGGACAGACCATGACAGACAGAATACAGCAGGAAATGGAGGGAGAACGAAAGGAAGAGAGGATTGTGGGACACAGCTGAAGTTAGATTAAATAATTCCTGTTTTTCAGTGCTGTTTTTTTGTGCCCAGTTTGTGTAGCGCACTATGCAGGAAGCTGGAGACACAGTGCTGGCGTCACAACTGTTGGGTTTACACGGGTGGATGGTTAGATAGCAAAGCACTGCCAAATAAAACACATTAGTCACTTGTGAGTGGTGTATGCTTTGAAACTCACTGCCACTCTCAACTACAGTTGTTGGTGTTTGCCAAGAGCGTTGCATTGTAATCCCTCCTTGACTATGTCGAATGAACTGTTTGCATGTTTTCTATGTACTCACATTTACTTCAGGAAATGACGGTGTCATTGTGGACCTTTGATGTTATACTCAAACAAGCCAGTTATTTTTAGTACCATCGTCTCTTCTAGAGAAGGCTACCTAACATTCACTTACCATATATTCAAATCAGGTACTTTTGTTACTCACACTTCAATTCAATTCACAATACATATTGTTTCAAAGCAGCTTTACAGAAAGTGCATTTCAGAAATGTACATAAAAATAATACAGTTCGATAATCGTGTATTAATTAGGGCATAACATATCGCCAGCGTTTAGTCATCTCATCACAGGTGTTGGGGCATCAGAAGTCTCCATGAGAGGCTGGATACAAACTGAAGCTGACAAATGCTATTTATCTTTTAACAGCAGAAAAGCAGATAGGAAATAATTTGCATAGCTTCTGTTCATAATATTAATGCATTTGATCTGATTCAACAGTGGTATAAAAGGTAAGCATTATGTAAATGCTTGGCTAAAGAGATGCGTCTTTTAGTTTTAGATGCAGTCTATAGTTTTAGACTGGGACAGTCAATATCAGGAAGGCTATTCCAGAGTTTTGGAGTTTTGGAGCGCCCTCCCTCCTTTAGTGGATTTAGATATCCTAGGAATGACCTGAAGCCTCGAATTTAGTGATCTTAAAGAACGTGATGGGATTGTAGGGCGCTAGAAGGCCCATTAAATACACAGTAGCTAGACCATTTAGGACTTTATAGGTCAGTAGTAATACTTTGTAATTTATACGGAACTTAATAGGTAACCAATGTAGTGATGATAAAATTGGTGTTATATGATCATATAAGAACTTTACCAGCCGCATTTTGTAGTACTGTAGCTAGTAAAACTGTAGCTTGTTATTTGAGGATGAAGGACAATCGGCTAATAAAGCATTACAGTAATCTAGTCTCAAGGTCGCTTCATAAGCAAGATATTTTAAGGGCAAACGGGTAACTCAATATGTGGAATAAGAGAAGAAAAGACAGTGGATTAATGAACCCAAAATAGAAGCATTCTAGACATGTGTTCATGTTCGCTTGAGGTTTCAACACTGTTATGATTTGCGCAGATGTTCAGACCAACTGGGGCAAGACGTGACACACAGTAGGACTTCTCATCTGCTGCCAGTTGAGATCAAAATATTATGGGAAAAAACTGGTAGGAACGTTTTACACAACATAACCAATATGACAATTTTGACATCTCATTAAGCCTTTTGCCTTTAATATCTTTAAACGATATAAAAAACACAGTCAAAAGAGCAGATTTGTTGGCTGCTCATCCATGATGATTGTCTCTCCGTTCCACCACATCCTAAAGCTGCTCTACCGGATTGAGACTTGAGACAGATTGGTGACGTTTAGTAAACTCACAGTCATCCTCGAGGAACCAGTTTGATGTGCTGAGTGTTCAGAGATGCTCTTCTGCTTTAAGGTGGGATGTGTTGAGTGTTCAGAGATGCTCTTCTGCTTTAAGGTTTAATGTGTTGAGTGTTCAGAGATGCTCTTCTGCTTAAGGTTGGATGTGTTGAGCGTTCAGAGATGCTCTTTCTGCTTAAGGTTGGACGTGTTGAGCGTTCAGAGATGCTCTTCTGCTTAAGGTTTGATGTTTTAAGACTGGAAAACTGGTTAAAGAGAAATATCTGACCAATGCCCTCTGAAGACAAATGGCATTGCTTGCAAATTAACATTTGACACCCTACCCCCTTTCTCTGAGAATTTACATCCTCTCTCTCTCTCTCTCTCTCCTCCCAAGAATATGGTTTTTAATGTGAATGTGATAATCTTTTAGGAGTGTTTGATATGATTTTGAAAGTCTCAGGGTGACTGGTAATAATGTCTCATTCCCAAAGAAGTAAAATAAAAGGTAATAATGTTTTTAAGAAGTTTAGGAATAACTGTCACACAAAGGAGTACGGTCTCTAGGGACTGCATAGGTGTAAATGCTAATTCCCACTCTAAGCTCCTTCCCCCAGTAAGCATGGCTGGGAATACAGTAAATTTCCACTCAAACTTGCATATGAAATGAGGTGTGATTATAAAGGGAGATGTTACCAGAGTTCGAGGCTGCTTTCTGTATTCAGATCAGCCCGTGATGTTGTGTCTAGGCTCAGCTCATGTAATATGTTGGGTAAAGTTCTTTGAAACATTTGATGGTTTGCATTGATTATCTTGTGGAATTATAATAATACATTTACCTGACATAATAAATTGTAATTCTTGATTATTCTAACAGACTTTGACTATATTTGTATTAAGTTAAAAGGAATAGTCAAGCATTAACGTATTAAATGATGCACAGATATCATTGATAAACCTTTTCATTTTATGGAGTCAGATGAAACGAGTTAATACATAAGATTAAATGTGTTGCATTTAATTAAAATTCACTTTGCCATGGAAGAGACGGAACACGCTTGAAACCTTCACCACAAATCGAAACCCGCCATTTGGATTGATTTCGTGGCCCTTTTTACAATGTGTTGAGCGTTCAGAGGTGCTCTTCTGCTTAAGGTTTGATGTGTTGAGTGTTCAGAGATGCTCTTCTGCTTTAGGTTGGACGTGTGAGTGTTCAGAGATGCTCTTCTGCTTAAGGTTTGATGTGTTGAGCGTTCAGAGATGCTCTTCTGCTTAAGGTTTGATGTGTTGAGCGTTCAGAGATGCTCTTCTGCTTAAGGTTGGACGTGTTGAGTGTTCAGAGATGCTCTTCTGCTTAAGGTTTGATGTGTTGAGCGTTCAGAGATGCTCTTCTGCTTAAGGTTGGATGTGTTGAGTGTTCAGAGATGCTCTTCTGCTTAAGGTTGGATGTGTTGAGTGTTCAGAGATGCTCTTCTGCTTAAGGTTGGACGTGTGAGTGTTCAGAGATGCTCTTCTGCTTAAGGTTTGATGTGTTGAGTGTTCAGAGATGCTCTTCTGCTTAAGGTTGGACGTGTTGAGTGTTCAGAGATGCTCTTCTGCTTAAGGGTTGATGTGTTGAGTGTTCAGAGATGCTCTTCTGCTTCAAGGTTTGATGTTTTGAGCGTTCAGAGATGCTCTTCTGCTTAAGGTTGGATGTGTGAGTGTTCAGAGATGCTCTTCTGCTTAAGGTTTGATGTGTTGAGCGTTCCGAGATGCTCTTCTGCTTAAGGTTTGATGTGTTGAGTGTTCAGAGATGCTCTTCTGCTTAAGGTTTGATGTGTTGAGCGTTCAGAGATGCTCTTCTGCTTAAGGTTGGACGTGTTGAGTGTTCAGAGATGCTCTTCTGCTTAAGGTTGGATGTGTTGAGTGTTCAGAGGTGCTCTTCTGCTTAAGGTTGGACGTGTTGAGTGTTCAGAGATGCTCTTCTGCTTCAAGGTTTGATGTGTTGAGCTGTTCAGAGATGCTCTTCTGCTTAAGGTTGGATGTGTGAGTGTTCAGAGATGCTCTTCTGCTTAAGGTTTGATGTGTTGAGCGTTCAGAGATGCTCTTCTGCTTAAGGTTTGATGTGTTGAGTGTTCAGAGATGCTCTTCTGCTTAAGGTTTGATGTGTTGAGCGTTCAGAGATGCTCTTCTGCTTAAGGTTGGATGTGTTGAGTGTTCAGAGATGCTCTTCTGCTTAAGGTTGGATGTGTTGAGTGTTCAGAGGTGCTCTTCTGCTTAAGGTTGGACGTGTTGAGTGTTCAGAGGTGCTCTTCTGCTTAAGGTTGGACGTGTTGAGTGTTCAGAGATGCTCTTCTGCTTAAGGTTTGATGTGTTGAGTGTTCAGAGATGCTCTTCTGCTTCAAGGTTTGATGTGTTGAGTGTTCAGAGATGCTCTTCTGCTTCAAGGTTGGACGTGTTGAGTGTTCAGATATGCTCTTCTGCTTCAAGGTTTGTGTTGAGCGTTCAGAGATGCTCTTCTGCTTAAGGTTGGACGTGTTGAGTGTTCAGAGGTGCTCTTCTGCTTAAGGTTGGACGTGTTGAGTGTTCAGAGGTGCTCTTCTGCTTAAGGTTGGACGTGTTGAGTGTTCAGAGATGCTCTTCTGCTTAAGGTTGGACGTGTTGAGTGTTCAGAGATGCTCTTCTGCTTCAAGGTTTGATGTGTTGAGTGTTCAGAGATGCTCTTCTGCTTCAAGGTTGGACGTGTTGAGTGTTCAGATATGCTCTTCTGCTTCAAGGTTTGTGTTGAGCGTTCAGAGATGCTTTTCTGCTTAAGGTTGGACGTTTTGAGTGTTCAGAGATGCTCTTCTGCTTCAAGGTTTGTGTTGAGTGTTCAGAAATGCTCTTCTGCTTCAAGGTTTGATGTGTTGAGTGTTCAGAGATGCTCTTTTGCGTCAAGGTTCGACGTGTTGAGTGTTCAGAGTAGGGCTGCATGATTAATCGCATGATGTTGATATGCGCATCTAATCATTAAAGCCGGTTCCTTGATTAGTAGTAAATCACCTTCACCTGCTTTCAGATGGAGCGGCATTTACCACAAAGAGCCGTAACTTACTGACAAGCTGAGCCAAATCGCGTTAATATTGAGGATGTATCGCCTGCGATATTTAATGCGATTTGGCTCAGCTTGTCAGTTAACTACGGCTCTTTGTAGTAAATGCCGCTCCATCTGAAAGCAGGTGAAGGTGATTTACTGCTAATCAAGGAACCGGCTTTAATGATTAGATGCGCATAACAACATCGTGTCGATGTAATCGTGCAGCCTGAGTTCAGAGATGCTCTTCTGCTTAAGGTTGGACGTTTTGAGTGTTCAGAGATGCTCTTCTGCTTCAAGGTTTGTGTTGAGTGTTCAGAAAATGCTCTTCTGCTTCAAGGTTGGATGTGTTGAGTGTTCAGAGATGCTCTTCTGCTTCAAGCTTTGGTGCATTCTCCTCTGACCTCTGGCATCAGCAATGCATTTTCTCCCGCAGAACTGAGGGAACTAAACCCTCGAGATGGTTGTGTGTGAAAATCCTAGTAGAGCAGCAGTTTCTGAAGTACTCCTACAATACAACAATCACGCCACGTTCAAAGTCACCTAAATCCCTTTTACTCTCCACTCTTATGCTCTGTTTGAACTTCAGCAGATCTAAATGAAAAGGTCTACGTCTAAATCCATTGAGTTGCTGGCATGATTAACTGATTAAATATTTGCATTAATGAGCAGCTGAACAGGTGTACCTAATTTAGTTTCCAGTGAGTGTGTGTGTGTTACATTGCTGGTCATATTATGACACAAAATGACTTTTCTTTTTATATAAAATGTATTATATTTAATGTAAAAAAATATTCACACTCTATGACTTCAAAGCACAAAGCAAATTTTTAAATGGCAAAATACATATCAAACATCAATTTGGTAGTTCAAAGTTACCTGTGTACCTCAAACAGGTCTATTTTACACAGCACAATCATGCAAAACAAACTACAAGTGAATTCTAAGTTGTACGACTCCTACAAGCTGAAACAAGGTTACATAAGCTGCGATACAAACGAGTGGGATACAGAAAACACAAATCAACATGTACTGAAAACACCTACATTCTTCTATGGTTTTAAATACATCTGCTTCCTCTAAGAGAAGGTGGTCGAGGTTCACGACTAACAAAGCCGGCGTGGAGCACCAGGCGTTTGCAAGGTTGTGGGATAATGAAAGTACTTGTTGTGATGATTGCTGAAGTGTGTTGTGTTACAGAGGCGCTCTGTGGCAGGGGCTGAAAGGTCCTTAGGAGCCACAATCCTCAGCTTTGTTCCACAGGCCCACGGCCTGATAAGCAATTTGGATGCTGTTACAGGATGCTCCTCTGCCGATAGGCTTCTGCTGAAAGCTTCCCTTTTTCACTTTCTGTTCGACTGGCTGCCTGGAAGGTGAAAAGAAGGTGTGGAGTAGAATAAACATGTGTGTCATGTCTATAACTAGTCACTTGAATCAGTCGTTAATGCATTCTTTGGCAAAGTTGTTATCTCTTTAAATCTATTATTTCAGGTGATAAGAATAAGAACACAAATGTAAAAGACGATTGGATTGCTGGGTAAACCCCTAAACGGGGCTGTGAAGAAATAAATCATCATATTTCAGACAGTTATTTAAATACCAAATACAGAGTCTTTCATACTATGGCAAATGCAAAACAGCATGGAATCAGGATCATACTGTGCTGTACAGCATGCATAAGAAATATCCTAAAAAAAATAATAAGAGCATTATTTTTGTGAAATTGTGAAAATATTTAACCAAAATTCGTATATATATATATATATATATTATATATATATATATATATATATATATATATATATATATATATATATATATGAGCTGTCAGTTAAACGCGTTATTAACGGCGTTAACGCAAACCCATTTTAACGGCGTTAATTTTTTTATTCGCGCGAATTAACGGTCTTTTTGTCCTAGCAAACTTTGTAGTTTTTCACATACTTTTGCAACAGGACGCGGCATGCGTCCTGATCCATTTCAGCGTCTCGCGCTCGTCATCCACTCAAAGCCGGCTCGCAAGCCAAAACGAGTGTGTGTGTGCGCGCGTGCCTGTTGTTTTGTTTCCGGTCTAGCTAGATCCGCTTGCGCTTTGGTCGAGAAGCAACGAAACGTCCTCGCGCGGCGCAAGCAATTGAAATGAATGGGTTTCAGAGCGCAGCGCGAGGACGTTTTGTGCCGCACACACTCGTTTCAGCTTGCGAGCCGGCCAAATAGTAACGTTATGTTTTGAGTGGATGACGAGCGCGAGACGCCGAAATGGATGCCAATGAGATTCTGAATGTAAAGTTTACTTTTAAAAAGTTGCCAAATTGTCCCATTGACAAGACCAAAGCGATCTGTATGTTTTGTCATTATGAACTGAGCTATCATCATCGCAGCACGTCCAGCCTGAAACACCACTTGATGATGGCCAAGCAAACACACACACACACACAAACACAGATGATGCAAATTCTCCACCCCCTCGTCAATATCAGGACCTCGTCAGTATTTCTTTCACCCTTTTATTGATGGACAGTGTTGCATTGTGTGAGAGATTATTTAGGCTATATATGTTAGAGTGAAATTGAACACTATTCCAATGTTATTTTCAATAATAATAATAAAAAAAAAACATTTGCACTAAACAAGCCAATCCACTTTTCCATGTTGATAAGAGCATTAAAATGAGAAAAAAATGTAACAAAAAGAAATCAAAAGACATTAAGAATAGATAAAAATGTGCGATTAATCAGTTAACTATGACATTAATGCGATTAATCGTGATTAAATATTTTAATCGTTTGACAGCACTATATATATATATATATATATATATATATATATATATATATATATATATATATATATATATATATATATATATATATATATATATATATATATATATATATATATTTTTTTATTTAAAAAAATGTATCACTGTTTTAATGTCATTAAGAATTGAAATGTTGGTGTGGCAATAAATTGAAATAAGCATACGTTGAAGCACAAAAATTATTAACTGGAAATAAATAAAAACTAAAAAATGAAATGCAAATAAAATTTTACCTAAATAGCTATATATATATATATATATATACACACAAGTAATAATATAACTATATAACTAATAAAATGACAAAAGCATGTAACGTGGAGACTGAAATGATAAAAATAACATCAAATGTAAATCTGGTGCAGTACATTAAAAAAAGAGTTACAAATGATCGCTTATATCACAAATATAATGCTTTTTGACCCGTACATAAAAAAGGTCATATTTTTTATTAACCTTATAATAATAGAACGGACCACAACGGATCAGCAGATTTTTTTTCATCTGCTACAGTCATGCAATGTCTTTGAATCATTTTTATCTGAGGGCTTTTCTTAATAAATATGTATGTGTATATTTTGTGACTTGAATTGGCATTTTATGTAATTATTTTGATTAAATATATAAAAAAGCCATAATTTTGAGACAAAATATGACCCATAAATGTTCTTGACAGGTTTTGTAAGCTTCAGCCTTCTAGCAGTGATCTTATCCTGTATTGTTGTATTCTTAGTTCAATAGCCATATTTCCTGATGTCTTAACTGATCAGATTGTGGTCGGAACAGACACACTGAGTGCCCTTTTCCAATTTGTAATACTAAGATCGGTGAAATAAAAAGATCTTAAAGCCCTTAACAGGAACTAAACATAATGTGAAGCTTTGACCATGTGTGCATTATGGAGGATAATTGATTTTCCAGTAATGCATCAGGCAGGAAGGAGTCACCATCAAATACACTCAGACCTCATAGTGGAATGGATATAAAATATTTGATATGGCCTTATATATATTTTAAAAAAAGTATTTCTGTCCACTGCTAATTTGCTAACTTATGAATATTGAGAAAACTGCAATTAAAGTCTGTTGCTTAGTTGATGCAACTTAAAACAATTACATTACGCAAGCGAGTCCACTTGTAAGTCCACTACGCAGTAATGAGTGCGTCACTGTGAAGTGAATGAGTGTATGAATGAAATGAGCACAAATCAAACTGCCGCGTTCCTGTTGCCTTTCCAAGTGTTCCGTCAAGTTTAATCCTGATTAAATATTACTCGGTAATTAAATGAATAATTACACTGCAACAAGGACACTGTAAAATAGTGTAACCATGTACCTATATACAGTAATAATATATGCATTTACACTAAGAGTAAATTATGACATTGTAATGTCAAGTCAGAATGACTTGGAATGACAGAAAGTAAGTTACTTGCACAGAACCACTGCTGTTAAAATAAAGTTAAAACAACTCCGAACACCTTAGCAACCCCACAACAAAGCCCTGGCAACCATCCACAATACTTTAGCAACCAACTAATAACCCTGTAAACATCTAGCAACAAGCCAGAACACCTTAGCAGAACACTGCAGATGCAATCTTAAACACCCTATCAATCACACAGAATGCCCTTACAAAACACCTACAAAAACAACCCAAAACACAATAGCAACCACCAAGAACACCCTAAAGCACCCAAAAACACAGTAGCAACAACCTAGCAATCAAGCCACCACCAGAACACCCTAATAACCCAGAACCCACCCTAGCAAACGCAAGGGCAACAAATTAAACACCATTCCCATAAAGCAACAATCCACAATACCTAGGCAACCATCCAGAACAGTGACCAATCAACAATTCAACAATCATCCAATCAATCACCCAGAATGATCTAAAGACATCTGCCCCAAACACCTAGCAACCACCCAGAACACTCTATAAATCAACCATATTTCTCTAGAAACCCCTACCACCAACTCAATCACCTAGCAACGACCCAAAACACTGTATAAATCACCTGAGAATGCCCTAGAAATAAGGGCGTCACGATTTTAAATCCATTCAAAATCGATCTAAATTAATACACAATCTCGAACTGCGAATTAAAAAATGGAATCGTCGATGCTGCCACGCCCCCATGTCATGTCTGGTCAGCGTGCCAATGCGAAAAAAAAAAACACACATGTTGAAGTGCTGTGAGTCTATGGTCAACTTCCTCTAACTTAGCTACAGCCATTCAAAAAATAGCATGGCAACTGCAGATGCAGGAGACCCATCAACAGAACTTGAACCCACCTCCTCTTTCATTGAAGTCACAGGTGTGGAAGTTATTTGAATTTCCAGTGAGTACAAACACCTAGTAACCACCCAAACCGATGTATCAATCACCCAGAATGCCCTAAAAACCACCTACCGACAACCCAAACACATAGCAACCACCCATGACACTCTATAAATCAACCAGATTTCTCTAGAAAACACCTACCAACAACCCAAACACCTAACAACCACCCAAAATGCTGTATCAGTCACCCAGAATGCCCTAGGAATCACCTACCAATAACTAACACATAGCAACCACCCATGGCACTCTATAAATCAACCAGATTTCTCTAGAAACCACCTACCAAAAACGCAAACACATAGCAACCAGCCAGAACACTCTATAAATTAACCAGCTTTCTCTAAAAAACACCTACCAACAACCCAAACACCTAACAACCACCCAAAACGCTTATCAGTCACCCAGAATGCCTAGAAACCACCTACCAATAACCAAAACACATAGCAACCACCCATGGCACTCTATAAATCAATCAGATTTCTCTAGAAACCACCTACCAACAACCAAAACACCTAGCAACCACTCATGGTACTCTGTAAATCAACCAGATTTCTCTAGAAACCACCTACCAACAACCAAAATACCTAGCAACCACCGAGAACACTCTAAAAATCAACCAGATTTCTCTAGAAACCAACAACCCAAACACATAGCAACCACACAGAACACTGTATCAATCCCTTCAGAATGCCCTAGAAACCACCTACCAACAACGCAAACACATAGCAACCAGCCTGAACACTCTATAAATTAACCATCTTTCTCTAAAAAACACCTACCAACAACCCAAACACCTAACAACCACCCAAAACGCTGTATCAGTCACCCAGAATGCCCTAGAAATCACCTACCAATAACTAAAACACATAGCAACCACCCATGACACTCTATAAATCAACCATATTTCTATAGAAACCACCTACCAACAACGCAAACACATAGCAACCAGCCAGAACACTCTATAAATTAACCAGCTTTCTCTAAAAAACACCTACCAACAGCCAAAATACCTAGCAACCACCGAGAACACTCTATAAATCAACCAGATTTCTCTAGAAACCAACAACCCAAACACATAGCAACCACCCAGAACACTGTATCAATCCCTTCAGAATGCCCTAGCAACCACCTACCAACAACGCAAACACATAGCAACCAGCCAGAACACTCTATAAATTAACCATCTTTCTCTAAAAAAACACCTACCAACAACCCAAACACCTATCAACCACCCAAAACGCTTTCAGTCACCCAGAATGCCCTAGAAATCACCTACCAAAAACCAAAACACATAGCAACCACCCATGACACTCTATAAATCGACCAGATTTTCTAGAAACCACCTACCAACAACCAAAACACCTAGCAACCACTCATGGTACTCTGTAAATCAACCAGATTTCTCTAGAAACCACCTACCAACAACCAAAATACCTAGCAACCACCGAGAACACTCTATAAATCAACCAGATTTCTCTAGAAACCACCAACCAACAATCCAAACACATAGCAATCACCCAGAACGCTGTATCAATCCCCCAGAATGCCCTAGAAACCACCTACCAACAACGCAAACTACTTGCAACCACATAGAACGCTGTATCAATCACCAAGAATGCCCTAGAAACCACCTACCAACAACCCAAACACCTAGCAACCACATACCAACAACCCAAACACACAGCAACCACCCAGACCACTCTATAAATCAACCAGATTTCTCTAGAAACCACCTACCAACAACTCAAACACCTAGCAACCACCCAGAATGCTGTATCAATCACTCAAAATGCCCTAGAAACCACCTAACAATGACCCAAACACCTAGCAACCACACATAACGCCATACCAATCATCCAAAATGCCCTAGAAACCACATACCAACGACTCAAACACCTAGTAACCACCCGAAACGCTATATAGATCACCCAGAATGCCCTAAAAACCACCTACCAACAACCCAAACACATAGCAACCACCCAGAACACTCTATAAATCAACCAGATTTTTCTAGAAAACCACCTAACAACAACTTAAACACATAGCAACCACCCAGAACGCTGTACCAATCACCCAGAATGCCCTAGAAACCACATACCAACAACGCAAACATATCTAATATAAAGACGCCTTTGTCAATCTCCAAGACACACTGTCCTTTGACATCATAAAACACTGTTTTGCAGCTGTGGTTCAAACTGCTTGACATCTGTTCCAATAAAAACAAGAACAAATGACTGAATGAGAGAATAAATAAATAAAGACACTTTAAATGTTCCCTTACCTCAAGTCAAATATCTCCATATTTGCATTTATAGAAATTTCTCTTTTTTCTAATATAATCTCCAATGACTGTCCTTCAATAGTTTACTTCGCTTTATTATTTACTGTTCATAATTGCACTTTATCACTTCATGTAAAAAAAAAAAACTGAGCTTAAACAGTAAAAACCTTTGTAGACTCTTGAAATCAAACACTCTGGGAACACCGGTCAACCTAAACTACTAGATTTCCATTAAACTTGTTCCACTGAACTCTTTTCATTGTTCAAATGTGATTTCTATGGGGATCACGTAAAGTATGAGGAAAAGCATGTTTTATGAACAACAGAATGATAGAGAAAAAATAACTAGCAAGAAAAAAATTGGTTTTGGCCATCAGACAAAGTGGCACTTTAAACTTCATTACATATTTTCTGTTTGTAAATAGTTTTAAATGAATGTTGTGCATCACAATACTTCACGAGCAAAACCGCTTATAAATCATAACAAGTGATGTTTTTTGAAAATGTAAAAAAAGCAGAAAGTTGTCTGTGGTGAGGAGGTATAATAGGGGGATAAAATATACAGTTTTAATGGTATTTTTAACAGTAAAAATAATTATGTCTATGGAAAATCTACATAAAGATATAAAAACATTTGTGTGTGTGTGTGTGTGTGTGTGTAGTTAATATACAGTGTTAGGACAAGTGTACAGCACAACCAAAGAATGACTCTTATGAGCCGGCCCTGTTTAATGAACCAAACGCATTCAACATCATCAGTGTAATCTAATCTGAACAAATTAATCTTATGATCTAGTTTATTTTAGTGAATCACATGCATACATTATTGCAACCTGTGCAGTTTGATTCCTAAACAAATTACACACATTATGATTCATTTTGTCTGTAGCATTTTGTAAAAATAAAATTTATGAATGAAATTTTTCATTACATTTAAAGAAAAACTGTTTAGTTTGTTTTTTCTTTTAATTATTAATTGTTTAATATATTGTAATGGCCAGTTACTGGATTGCATTTATTTGAAGTTACTGGATAGCGATTTAAAAAATGTGTATAAAACTTAAAATAAATAAATAAATAAACTCAAATATAATTTTCTCCCTAATTAGTTCTTAAAAGTATTAAATTTTTCGTCAACACATCTAATAAATTAAGGAAAACACTTAATGCGCCTGTTAAAGAATTATAGGGTAATCTGAAACGGAAATGTTAACACCCTTTGACCGTAGTAAAATCACAGTGAGCAATGGCCTGTCATCAGTGTATTTGCTTTATAAGAGTTGGCAATGATGTTACACAACATATGGTACACATAAGAGTAAAAGTATATAACAAAGGCGTTTGCACTTACACTGCACACATACAAAATGTCAAATAGCCATTTACATTACATAATTTACATTAAAAAGGGATTCACAGGGATAGTCCTCAAACATGGGTGGGGGATTGGTGACTGATCATATAGATAAGATAAATGCACACAAGTTTTGTTTGAGAGACAACTTGAGTGTTGATTTTGATGGGAAAGTTGTGTGCATGACTCACTCAGTTGGCTGGGCCGCCCCCGGAGCCCCTGTGGACCCGGGCCGGCTGGCGCTCTGCTGGGGCTCGCTGTTGGAGAACTGGGGGGCCAGGCGAGACCTGCCAGTGCTGCCTGCGTCACTGTCAGGGGTGCGAGGAATCTTTGGCCGGCATGCAAAGCCCACAGTCTGGCCACTAGAAAGAAGAGAATGAAAGAGAAGCCACTAACTTTACATGTGCAATTTGCCTTTCGTCCAGTGCTGCTCAGAGTGACTAGCAGGCTCATTTGCATCCATTTGGATTTACTTCTCAATCAAATGTTTCGTAGCTGAGGGATTTTTTATTTACTTGCTGGCAAGAATAGAGTTTTTAATGGCATATTAGGTTTTGTAAAAAACAGATTTCGTTAAACACAGAAATAGCATTTTAGCTTAGCATAAAGCTAAATGTTGATGACAATTTAAACAAGTTACTATTTACACTTCTCAAAGTTTGCTTCAACAACCAACTGAGTGTAAAAAAAACAACTTTTAATGATGATATGTGGATTAGTTATGAGCGAAAATATCTTTGTACTGATTTAAACTAGATTTGCGTGTATAATTTAAAGCGTTCGTCAGCGTTGGTGTCTAATGTTGTTGTATCTCCAGTAGTTTGTTGTAGTGATGTTTGACTCTTGAACGAATCGTTCTTTGAAGCTGGTAAACATTTGAGCTGGTTCAGAATCAATCTGAATCGAGCTTTAGTTCCCGGCTGATAGCGTAGACGCGCATCTGAAGTAGCGTGCGCAGCACCGAATCAGCCAATGAGCATGCAGTAATGCAGAAGGATGGAATGCAGAAAAACACATTCTGTGTAAGTCCAATTCACACTGGACCGACTCGGACGATTGAACATGCAATTTAACATGTTCGATTGGCGAAAACAAACGCTGAGCAACAACAAATGCCGATGGGTAACGCACTGATGCGACAGAACTCTACAAAGCGTCTGTTGCTGTTGGTCAGTGTCTATTGGTGCAGTGTGTATTGGCCTATAGAAATGTTTGCATTCTGTTTTGATGTTTCCACCACAGGAACTTTCCTCAGACTTTGGGATGGTGCTCAGTGTGTTACCACCGCAGGGACCAGGGTCTAAATGAATTCTGGGTAAAAATGTCCTCTGCAGGAAATCCCTGCTCGAGAGGTAGTACTTATTTAAGGGATTTGTTCACCTCAAAATAAATAAAAAAAATCAATCCTGATAATTTACTCACCCCAATGTCATCTTTCTTCTTTCTTCAGTGCAAAAGAAATTGAGTTTTTTGAGGAAAACATTTCAGAATTTTTCTCCACACAATGAACTTCAACGGTAACCAAATTGTTCCAGGATACGCACGCAAAATGACCATTTTAAACATTAAACTGACAGACATAATTATGTTCTTCAACATACACAAAATTTGAATGATCACACACGTAATGCCTGGCAGACCAGCACAAGATGAACAACTGTGGTTAAAAAGTATATAAACGTTTTTTTTTTTTTTTTAAATGACCAATGGTTTGGATAGATAAGACCCTATTTCTCAGCTGGGTTCGTGGAAAGCCATTTTAAGCTCTTCAAAGCCCTTTGAAACTGCATTGATTTGGACTTCAACAAGGTGGTTACCGTTGAAGTCTATTGTGTGGAGAAAAATCCTAAAATATTTCCCTCAAAAAAACGTAATTTCTCCACTGAAGAAAGAAAAACATGAACATCTTGCATGGCATTGGGTGAGTAAATATTAGGAAATTTTCATTTTAAGGTGAACTAATGCTTTAAAAGTTGGTTGAGTTCATGCAGCTTTTTAATTGACTGACTCCAAGCAGCTTTTTATTTCAAGTCTGTTGCGGATGTTGTTTGCAACCTCGAATCAACAATGGCGTTAAAAATACGTCCGATTGACCGACGACGAGGTTCAGGCTTTATTAAGCTTATATGCGGAGGATGAAATACAGCGGGAACTGGAAAGTCGTGCAAAGTCATACGCCACCAGACTAACTTGCCTAATCAGCCAACAGGTCTGGGGGGGTTTCCTGGGACAAGTTCTTTTGCGTAATTCCAGTGGAACTACGGCTATAGAGTGTCTTAGAAATAAATGAGATGATGAATATTTCAGCTCATACTCTTGATTGGCAGTTTTCCTGTCAAACGAAAGTGTAATTATAGCTTTACACAAGAGAATGTGGTGCACGTGTGTTCAAAGAGTCATTACACACACAGGTCTCCAGGAGTCAGGTTGGACAGAGATTTGGGAAGAAAGGTACCTGAATAAGCCCTTTGTTTAGCAGTTGTTGGATTCTCATGACACAATCTGTCCTGTGGCAATGCAGACTCAAGGTTCGATGCCTCGCACCCACCCCAAATTCCTTTGGTCTCTCTCTAGCTCGCTGCCTTCCAGAGCTGAGTTACAGCCTGCGACATGCTTGATAACACTGGATCCTGTGGACCTTTACATTTTAGATGTGCCATGCCACAGTGAGCATGGAATGTCGCACCCGGATCCTTAAACCTCTTGTTAATGTAAAACTGTTGTGGAAGATCCCAAGATGAGTAACGTTGGGCTAAAAATACGCTGAATGGGCACCAAACCCACCTGTATGATTGGCCGTTGGTGTTGTCCTCGCCTGGTGGAGGCACACGTCTCTCCGGGGACCCGCGAGCCCCGATTCCACAGAGGAACGCCAGCATTCAGAATCGGAGGCTGGTTGGAGAAAGACTAGAAAACGTCACACACACCTCACATGAGGCTGACATTATTAACACACTTGCGCCACAGTGAAGGACTTGAGAGCTGTTCACTTTCACAGGGAAATGCAAAGTGGTCTAGGAGAGATGTGCTATATGGTTGCTGTTCGAAAAGGAAATTGAATAGGAATAACTGCTAAGAGAGAAAAAAGTAGGTGAGAAATAAATTAAACAGGTGTCCCATATTTTTGATGATACAATACAACCGCCACAAAGACAAATGTGGAAAAAGAGAGGAAATTAATTCATTTTGACCAATTTTTGGTAGAAATGATGAGAAGCTGATTCTTACTGTGTGATATTTTTGGTGTTTGTAGTAAGGGTGCTCCGATTGATCGGTCGCCGAATCACGAATCGGCCGATAATTGCTTTGGGATGTGTGATCGGCGGTCTCTATAAAGGCCGATCCAGAAAAGCCGATCAGATGACCCAAAACTCGCGAGACAATTTTTTATGCTCTGGTAAAAATGGCTTCAGCTGTCTGGCAATTGTACAAGGTGTGTGAAAAAGCAATTCACTAGCAATCCATATGCAATGTGTGTACCACGCTGCTGTCTGCTTGTCAAACTGTGATCAACATGTGAAGAAAGAATAGAGTCTGACTCGCAGACGGAAGCGCGCGTCCGAGTGAAGACTGCGCGAGAACACTGTTGTCCACTGATGGCCGAGGCAACGAGCGCTCAGGTTGAGTTCAAAAACTCATAATATATATGAAGCCATACTGTAGTATAATATGAGATAGAAATTAATGTTTAAGTCATTAAATGCAAGTTCACGTAAACTTTTCCCTCCGGTCAGTCATTCTCCATTCACGTTCAAACAGTGCGTCGTCAGTTATTCTCCATTCAGCATTAAAACAGCACAGCGCGTCACGTTCGGCAACGATGAAAACTCTCTCCAAGTCCGAGATGAATAAATGTTAATATTATTATACTTGATCTGTAGATAAAGCTCTGGTTTTGCATAAATTGACTCTCTTGCTGTAGTTCCTCAATCATGTTCCTTTCTGTATCACAACACTGGAGAGCACTATCATTGTTCTTCACGCGCACAGTAACTGAAATGTAAAACTGTTAAAAGAAAAGGCTCAATAAACTATTGCATAGATAGATACTGTATAATACACTATGCATCGATATGTATTTCCTTTGTGCTTAGAGCTTTTACAAAACAAATCTCGAAGAGCTGCGCGCTGTGACTCATGTTGCCTCAAGCGCATCATTCAGCGCTCGTGATGCGCATAAGCGCTGTGTGCCGCACTCTATTCACAATCTTTCATAAATCTTTTCATAAGAGTCTTTCATAATCATATCATAATAATTTTGCGCAATGAAAGATTATTAATTGCATTTTTTGTTTTGTCCTATCTATCAGTTGCTGGCTCATTAAACAGCTGTGCTATACATTTGTGCTTTATTTATTTTCTTAATTTTATAGTAGACTATAAAATAATTGGCCCCCCCGGACCCCCCTAGAGGGGTAATATCCTTCTCACCTTTTTCACCCCTGACCCGTTTTCATGTCTGATAAATACACAGGTGTAAATTCATGATACAGTCTTCTCTTAATTGTAATACTTATTGTTGTTAAATATAGTTTAATAATAATGCTACATGATAAATAGAAGGCTTCAAATAGACTCTATAATCGGTGATCGGTATCGGGTGATACAGCTTCCAGTAATCGGATGATCGGCCCCAAAAATCCTGATCGGAGCACCCCTAGTTTGTAGCTGCAAACAGCTTTGAACATGGCTCATCCAATCAGATTGTAGAACCAGAACGTTTTATGGTGCTTTCCAAAAATTGGGTACACATTGACATCAAATTACTTTTTTTGAAAGCAAGGAACAAATCCCATTTGTTGACCAAGTTCAAGCATTTAACCATGTTACAGTTATCAAGCATTCAACTCTGTTAGTAAAGTTATCAAGCATTCAACTCTGTTACTAAAGTTATCGATGATTCAACTCTGTCACTAAAGTTATCAATGATTCAACTCTGTTTCAAAAGTTATCAATGATTCAACTCCGTCACTAAAGTTATCAGGCATTCAACCCTGTTACTAAAGTTATCAATGATTCAACTCTGTTTCAAAAGTTATCAATGATTCAACTCTGTCACTGAAAGTTAT
>JAQIUQ010001261.1:85000-145000 GCA_030378365.1 Hybognathus amarus | reverse complement strand
CACAAAGTTTTATTTTGGATGCGATTAATCGTTTGAAAGCCCTATTAACAATATAACTTTTTTTGTTGTAATCTTTTTCTTCTTTTAAAATCTTACCGATCCAAAGCTTTTGACTGGTAGTGTATGTAGGTTAATATTAATGTTTATAGTATGCATTGTGCATATAAATTGAAAAATTAAATATACTGGCGGTAAAATGATTGGAATAATTACAATATTTTTGAAAGATGTCTCTTCTGCTCACCAAAGATGAACTTATTTGATCAAAATACAGTAAAAACAGTAATATTGTAAAATGTTAGTAACATTTAAATAACCGTGTTAAATTTGAATGTATTTTAAAATGTAATTTATTCCTGTTATGTCACAGCTGAATTTTCAGCATCATTACTCCAGTCTTCAGTGTCAAATGATCCTTCAGAAATCATTCTTAACTTTGTCTACTCCAAGCGGCCTTTGGAGATGCTAGTAAATATTATCTTAACAAACACGCACTGATGAATTCAATTCACACTAGTTTTCAAATCAGCAAGGTTAAAACATTGACAGTCACGCAACCAATTGTCTATGATTTTTCCCATTACTGATCCTGAGGCTTCATTCAGTAGAAACAATTAGGATATACCCAACTGAGGAAAGAGTCTTGTATATCCTGCTTGCACATTATTGCACTATTTGCCTTGAGGGCAGAACTATTGACTTCTCCCTCATCGACGACAAGCCCACAGGTGAATATAGACACATTTGCAATTCATATGTGAGCGAGAGTCACAATGTTTGTGGTATTCTGTATAATCATCTATTAAACGCCTCCAATGACAACACTTTAATAACTATAATAAGAAAAATAACTATTTGTGGACCAATTACCAACTAGGAAGTATAGTACACATGCTCTTACTAAAGTAACAACCACATAAAACCATATCTGGGTGTGCGTTAAAATTGCACACATCTTGCAAAATTCATACGATTTGTGATGTTAAAACGTGAAATACTTCATAAAAAAAAGATAGGTTGAATTAACAGTTTCCTTATAACTCTTCATTTGGTGTGAATCTATTACATCATTCCAATGTGTTAACCAATGTGAAACTCCTTTTAAGTAGTGGTAGACTCAATTTATAGATCCAAGATAGCATTAAAGTCACAAAGATGTACACTTGTGTTACTGACTCAAGGCCAGAACAGAAATTCTGTTATATTTTGTGTCTTTCAATGAGTAAAATAAAAAATAAAAAAATTTCAGAATCCAAATTCACTCTCTGACTGTACTGGGTGGCGCTTCTAGAAAAGCCAAAATACCCCTGTCCATCAGGTACAGAAAGCGCCGCAACACTTCACTGTCATTAGCAAAGTATTGTTTATATTGTTTAGGTAACAGCAGCGGTTCTGGGCATGTGATCAAAAGCGTAAATCGTATTAATTGGCCAATTTTTCGATGCAGTGCGACAGAAAACAAATCAGAACTACTTTTTTTTTTAAAGCAAGGAACAAATCCAATATGGTGACCACAACTGTCAAGTTCAAGTATCCAACCCTGCTTCCAAAGTTATCAAAGCGATTAATAATTTAACTCTGTTAGCAAAATTATTATATTGACCAAACTTAAATGCTTGATCTTCAACCCTGTTTCCAAAGTTATTAAACATTCAAAATGACATAGACAGGCATAAACGAGAAGCGCAGTGCCGGAACGTGACTAGGACAACCCGAGGTATCTGTACACCAGTGTGCTCTGGTTGTGTAATGACGTTTACTCTATTAAAAAAAACCTTCCTTAACAAATTAAATTGAGCTATGACAGAAATTGTGGCCATCTTGAAAATGGCCGCCATCTTGAATTTTTGAGTGGCACACAGCTTTTTCAATGACGATGTTTCTTGAAAGAATATTTGTACCAAATTTCATGATGGCATCATCATTTGAAAAAATACTATGTACACATGTAGTTATCGAGTAAGTTTACAGTTATTAGGGCCACCTAATATAAATTGGGACCGTTAAGGTCAACCAAAGCTATCGTAAGTGGTCAAACATTCAACCGCTACCAAAGTAATCAAAAACTATCAAATTGTCAGTCTTGTTTTCTAAATTATCAAAGAATACCAAGTACTTAACCCTGTTACTAATTGAGTCAGTCTGAACAGACGCATTAACAGCCGTCGATTTAAATTGATGTTGAACTCAGAGATATTTTCGTTCAGAATGAGGCTCTTACATGGAGTTTTTGTGAGAACTGGGCGTAACCGGCCGCTGGAGGGGCTCGTCTATACTGTGAGATGATGCAGGATAGGATCTTCTCTTCATCTTCACCATGTTGGTCATTATCTACAAAGCACCAGAGAGACACTTATCACACAGGATACAGCGGACACATCTCAAATTAATTGCAAAACCACAGTATCTCAATAACTAATGTACATGCACCAGGTCATCTTTTGCTTTGGCTACCGTGAATAGGTTGATTTCCTAAAAGAGTTTGTGGACTTTCAATCTGAGATTTTAACATTCAGGTACATAATAAAAATGATGCATTAGGGGCTGTGTTTACAGATTTACTTAACTACTTTGGGGAAACGAAAAGCAAAACTCATAATTTTAATCATACACTAGATTTATTAAATTGCATGGAAGTTGAACGAATCCTACTGATATAGATATTCAACGCAAAGTGTTGTTGGTGGTCTTGGTCTTGTCAGTCTCAATCTTGGTGGTCTCAGTCTTGGTGGTCTCGGTTTGTGTCTTGGTCTCGGTCTTGATGGTCTCAGTCTCAATCTTGGTGGTCTCGGTTTGTGTCTTGGTCTCAATCTTTGTGGCCTCGGTCTTAGTGGTCTCGGTTTGTGTCTTGGTCTTGGTGGTCTCAGTCTCGATCTTGGTGGTCTCGGTCTTGGTGGTCTCAGTCTCGTTCTTGGTGGTCTCAGTCTCGGTCTTGGTGGTCTCGGTCTTAGTGGTCTCGGTTTGTGTCTTGGTGGTCTCAGTCTCGATCTTGGTGGTCTCGGTTTGTGTCTTGGCCTTGGTGGTCTCAGTCTTGGTGGTCTCGGTTTGTGTCTTGGCCTTGGTCTCGGTGGTCTCAGTCTTGAACTCTGGTGGTCTCGGTTTGTGTCTTGGTCTTGGTGGTCTCAGCCTTGGTCTCGATCTTGGTGGTCTCGGTCTTGGTCTTAGTGGTCTCGGCCTTAGTGGTCTCGGTTTGTGTCTTGGTGGTCTTGGTCTTGGTGGTCTCAGTCTTGGTGGCCTTGGCCTCTGTCTCGATCTTGGCGGTCTCGGCCTTGGTGGTCTCGGTCTTGATGGTCTTGGTCTCGATCTTGGAGGTCTCGGTCTCGGCCTTGGTGGTCTCGGTTTGTGTCTTGGTCTTGGTGGTCTCGGTTGTGTCTTGGTCTTGGTGGTCTCGGTCTTGTCTCAATACCCTCTGGTGTTGGTAGTGTCTTGGTCTTGGTTTAGGAGGTCTTGACTACAGGTCTAACTATCAGTAATATTGCAAGTAATATTAAAAATATATATATATTAATTTTTTTAATATAACTTGCACGTACTGATAGTGTGCGGGAGTTCCTTATTTGCAGATTTGTCGATCAACCTATTTGGTCCTCTTATTCTACGCACCTGCAGGTGTGCAATGGTGTTTGTTAATAGAGCAGTGTACTATGAATTGCTGTTGTAAAGTCACTAAAGATGCGTAACTGCTTTCAGATTTTTGATATATTGAATGTTGATTTCTTTGCGAGGGATTCAATTAATGACAAAAACGGAGGTGTGACTCTTGACCAACAAGACCCTTAAGTTCTTAGCCTGGATTTGGTTTCTATCGTCATATAAATGTAGTGTGATGTTTTACCCCAAGATACTCAGTTGTGAGTAAAGACTCTCCACTGAGCTCTTTTGGCTGAGACTGCAAAACCTCCTCTTTATCTAGGTCTGCCTCCATAACATCTTCCTGTTAACAAGATTGAAGAATTACAGATAAATCAAGTGGCTAAGCAGTAAATTATATGGACACCGCCAATACCAAGAAAAAGCAATATAGCAGTGATAGCCTTTCCTGTAGATTATAGGATAACAAGAAATCACGTTGAGCAATAATCTTTCTCAGAAGACAAGATCAAAGTGAATTACTGTACCTCGTCATCATCGTCATCATCATCCTCTTCATCACCCGACTCCGGTTCATGCTCGGGAATGTCCGCTGTGTACGACAGAATTATGAGGCAAAAGAATCACTGAAATCTGTCCCATCTAAATCCATATGACATCCATGGAAAACAACATATTAATAGTTAAATGTGACAAAAAAGCATCGTAGAAGCATTATAAAAGTAGTCCAAATGACTCATATCCTTTATTCCATTGGTCAATTATTCATTTCTGAAGCTGATAACCCAGTCATCATAAACTTTATTATACTGAAAACTGTGGCCAGGATATTATTCAAAAAGGCGCATTTTGTGCTCCACTGGAAGAAAAACGTTACAAAAACTTTGAGTAGGATGAGGACAGATCTTTTGTTTTTAAGTGAACGTTTTTTCCGCCTTAATCCAAGTTAAGCAGTTTGATGATGAATTCGATTTGTCTGTTGAGGTCAGGGTTTTCTTCTTTACTGTAACAGCATAGGGTCTCTTCCAAACTCTAGATGCAACAACAAAATACTCTATTATACATATATACATTATCTATATTCTGAAAATGGCTATGGGTGACCACTCACTGTTTTGACAGCCTTGGTTTCTGTGACAGTTGACAGTGATTTTTCTGATTGGTGGATATAACTTTAAATTTTTGGGAATTTAACTATCAAGTGTCTTTTTGCTTGTGACATCTACATGCGCACACATCACTGTTTAACTTTGAAAGGTTTGAATGTTATCTCTAAAGTGATAACAAATGGGAATTTTATTACTCAAGTATGAGTGAACATTGATCAAACACGTACCATTTGTTTCGCTTCCTCTCGTATCTCTGGCATGGACAGAATGCTGTATAAAGCTCCATTCACATAGTACTGAATCTATATTTACACAAAAGAAAATAAATATGGAATGAGCCTTTGTACATTTTCAGACATCTCAAAAAACAAAAAAAAGCTTGAAATGAGTTTTGTACACAATTTCACAATTATGACACTTTGCTTTATTTACACAGTCATTCAACTGGTTTGGATCAACTAAACTCATTTTTATTCTGTTAATTACTGTAAAGCTGCTTTGAAACAATGTTTATTGTATAAAACACTGACTTCACTTAAAAATAGTGCCTATTTTTAATTTAATGGGTGAAGTGGACTGGATATTTAAGTAAAATCAATGATTTATTATATATGTCTTTTAATATTCTATTATTCTACTGTATTTATTACACAATGAGTCTGCAATGACACTATTAAGTTTCAATATTGTAATGAATTTTTGAGGCCGGTGAGCAAATTCATTTCTGAAATTAATGTAAAGTGTAGGCTTGACTCTCCACTTCTAAAGTTTCAAAAAGGGAGTGAATCGTTCATGGTAGACTTGCAGGACAAACTTTTTAATCCAAAGTTGACAAAAGCCCTCTTATTTGAGAAATGGTTGACGTAAAAAAGGAAAAAGCTGATTTACGCCTTCAGTTTCAGTCATCACGAAGGCTGTAAGAGGAGAACAAGCTCAAATAACACGCCTTGTTTGTTGATAGCGGATGAGCAATTAGCAATTTACCTCATGGTTCTCATGTCCCAAGAGCTCCGTCAGCACTTTCAGGACGTGTTTGGCCTCCTCCGCGCACTTCTTCTTTCCTGAAAACAAATCAAAGTAAACATTGATTTGCTAATTTAAGCAATGCAAATAAAAGCCTCAACAAAGGATGGTGAACACAATTCAATGGTTTATTTGTATCTTTTTGTCTTTGCTATGGTCATTGATTAATAACTCATTGTGTCACCTTGAGTGCGCAGGCAGAGGTTCATGAGGAGGGAGATGGCGTATTCAAGTGTGTAGTCGGATAGACAGTCAGAGTCATGGAGCTCTTTGACCAACCAGCCAATCAGACCATCTCTGATCATAGCAGACTGTTGCGCTCGCCTGCTCACAGCAGAACATACACAAACACACACACACACAGAGCAGCTTTTAGGAGTTTAATATTATATATAATAAATTATAACATACATTTTTGTAAAAAATCACTAGAAGTATTTCCTGTTGAAAACTATGACTTGACAATGTCACATACATGTAACAAAATAAAAAAAAATAAGCCATTGGGTGTTTAGTACTGAAGCTTGTTTCCACCATGGAATAAAAACTAGGCAACTGTGGCTTTTTTGTTACAATTTAAAAATACCTTTTACCCCTTGCAATTGCAAGTTTATAGCTCACAATTCTGAGAAAGAAAGTCAGTTGAAATTTTGCAAATTGCAGAAAATAAAGTTTATATTACAATTCAGACGTTCATATCAGCTTTCATATTTTTAGCAAATTACAATTTTTGCACCCCTATATTGCTTGATATAAACTCGAAATTGCGAGAAACAAGGCAGAATTATGAGATGTTCAATTTGCAATTAAAAAACTTTTTCTTGCAATTGCGAGTTTATATCTCTGGCAATGGGAAGAGTTTCCGTCTCACAATTCTAAGAAAAAAGTCATAATTGCGTTAGAACTCACAATTGCGAGAGAAAAGACAGCATTGCGCTATAACTTGCAATTGCGAAGTTTATATCTCACATCTTGGACTTTATAACTGGCAATGGAAAGAGTTTCCATCTCACAATTCTAAAAAAGTCAGAATTGCGTTATAACTTGCAATTGCGAGAGAAAGACAGCATTGCTTTATTACTCGCAATTGCAAGAGAAAAGTCAGAATTGCGTTATAACTCACAATTGCGAGTTTATATCTCACAACTTGGACTTTATAACTGGCAATGGCAAGAGTTTTCATCTCACAATTCTATAAAAGTCAGAATTGCGTTATAACTTGCAATTGCCAGAGAAAAGTCAGAATTGCGTTATAACTCGCAATTGCGAGTTTATATCTCACAACTTGGACTTTATAACTGGCAATGGCAAGAGTTTCCATCTCACAATTCTAAAAAGGTTCGGAATTGCGTTATAGCTCACAATTGCGAGAGAAAAGACAGCATTGCGTTATTAATCGCAATTGCAAGAGAAAAGGCACAATTGCATTATAACTCACAATTGCAAGTTTATATCTCACAACTTGGACTCTCTAACTGGCAATAGGAAGAGTTTCCATCTCACAATTCTAAGAAAAGTCAGAATTGCGTTATAACTCGGCAATTGCGAGAGAAAAGACAGCATTGCGTTATAACTCAAAATTGCGAGAGAAAAGTCAGAATTGCGTTATAATTTGCAATTGCGAGTTTATATCTTAACTTGGACTTTATAATTGGCAATGGCAAGAGTTTACATCTCACAATTCTAAGAAAAGACTAGAGTCAGAATTGCGTTATAACTCGCAATTGTGAGAGAAAAGTCAGAATTGCGTTATAACTCACAATTGTGAGAAAAAAGACAGAATTGTGATTTAAAAAGTCAAAATTACCTTCTTTTTGTGGCGGGAACAAGCTTCCAAGTTTAGTTTACATCACAGCCATGAACCTACCTGCTAGTTTGTTGCAGGTCGTATTGTAAAAAAAAAAAATTTGATTGGGAAAAAAAAAATTTGATTGAAAAAAAAAAAACTGGAATCCCTACTATTTATTTTAAATGTTTGTTTATACTTTATTTGAATGTGTCCCCGTTAAAGTGTAATTATACAATTAAGTGCTGAGTAACAGTAATTTACTACATGCACTTACTATAGAGTTAGGGTTTTATTATCTAGTTAGTTGGAAGTAATTATGCCTAATTTATGGTGATTACTAAAGTAAATACATGTAACGCGTAACAAGGACACATTAGTATAAAGTTTTACCATAAATAAAAGTAAATTTTAAACTTGAATTTGTCAAACAAAAATAAACAACTGAAAACATATTGTTACAGTTTGCTTACTGTATTACAAATTTAACAGATGACACACCTGAGGCTGAGTTTCTGCAGCGCCGCAAGCACGTTTTCTCGAGTTACAGACTCTTTCTCTTCATTCTTCAGACAGTCAAGCAGAAACCTTAGCAAAGAGGGTATCTGAGAAAGATACATGCGCCCTGGGAGAGCAACAAGCCATAAGAAGACAATAAACACGTTTCAAAACTAAACATAGAGGTGTATAGACAATTTGTTGGAAAAAAAAATACAAGTATTGAATGTATTTAATATAGAGTGTGTTACCATTGTAAACATGTTGAACCAAAAATGTTGAGAATTGAAAGCAAGAAAGGAATTTACATTACATTTACTTCAATCTGTTTGGACCAGGGCCAAAAAAAACATACTGTTGGGAAAATAGGTCAATTTCCTAATGTGAATAGTGATATCCATCAACAGAAGAATGTAGAGTAGCTGTGAGTGGAAAGAATCTGCTGTACACCGAGAATGCTAGCGTGTTATTCACAATTATGTGCATTACTATTGAAATGACTACATTTAGCCAGTGGAAATTTGACCAAACATCAGTATATGTGACTTTACCTTATAAGGGTAATTCGCCATACTTGGCTATATGCTGTAAAATGGCGAAACAAAAAACTAAAATCGGACTGGAGAAAAAAGAACAAAAGGGCTATTGTCTTCCCTTTTGCCAAATGGGTGATAGACACCCATAATGCACTGGGCATGCTGTTGTCCAAGACCACTCCCAGTCTGCTCCTATTGGACACACTTGACCAATGAGTCAAATATTGGCTTTCTTGAGTAGGAAATACTCCTAAGCAAACTTTTAAACACAATAATGTTTACTATAATAATGCATGTTTTCATTTTGTTCTATTTTTACCATAATGCAGTTTATTTTCAGTGATAAACTTACTTTTATAATAAGTGTTCCGTTAATAATCTGTCAAATCAACTGTCTGTGAAAGTATAATCTGTCTAGACTTTTGCCAACAAATAAAAAGCGTTTTTTTAGGCCCAGGTCACACGGAGAAGAAGTAAATATTGTTTATTTACATAATCACCAACATTGTAACAGTACCAAAGCAGATTGAAAATTGGCGAAGTTACACTTTAAATTGAAAAAAAGTTTATTTCCACCAGAAAAAAGGTGGTAATAAAAATCCTCAAGCTCAAATGATTCAAGGGAAGATGTTTGATTTCGGCCCATACAGTTCTGTACTTCGGTGTTCAGTACTTAACAAATTTGCTTATTATAGTGCCACCCAGAGCAATGGAGGGCAGATGTGTGCGTTTCCTTGTTTGCTCAAGGAACAAAAAAAAAATAAAAAAAATAATAGTTTTCACTCACCATCACACAATGAAGCAAAGGCATTGATGAGTCTTGCCATATACTGTCTGACAATCTCATTCTTGGATTTTATTAGATGAAGAACGGTTTTCTGCAAAGTACACAAATCGGTTATGTAGAAAGTTACTCTTGGTGCAATGTGTTGATTGCAAAGGACAATTTTATTAATTCTGGATTATAGTAACATGAGATATTATCTTCCAGCCTGCACAAAGACAAGAAGGCAACTGACTAGATTGTCCCACAAGGAACTTGATGACATTGATTGGAAATTAGCAGAGTCACGTTGCAAAAACCTGATCATTCACATTCATCATAAATTCCTGAGATAACACATTTTAAAGAGCTTTGAATTGACACTTTGTTTGCATTATTTTGACCGTTTAAATTGTCTGTTTCACAACTGTCCTCATCCTGAACTCCCAAAAGCAATCATGTATCAAAATTAATGTTTTCAATCGAAATGCAATTTGAGTACATTGAAATGATACCAAAGGGTTAGATTAAAAGGGGTTTATTATCAAAACTGATTTTGCATACTATCTACACATAAACCGATATGAACAATTTGATATGAATAACCCGATAAGATAAGAAAGGTGATTTCAGCAATTTTGAGCGTGGCATGGTTTTTGGTGCCAGATGGGCCGGTCTGAGTATTTCACAATCTGCTCAGTAACTGGGATTTTCACGCACAACCATTTCTAGGGTTTACAAAGAATGGTGTGAAAAGGGAAAAACGTCCAGTATGCAGCAGTCCTGTGGGCGAAAATGCCTTGTTGATGTATAGAGGTCTGAGGAGAATGGGCCGACTGATTCAAGCTGATAGAAGAGCAACTTTGACTGAAATAACCACTCGTTACAACCGAGGTATGCAGCAAAGCATTTGTGAAGCCACAACACACACAATCTTGAGGCGGATGGGCTACAACAGCAGAAGACCCCACCGGGTACCACTCATCTCCACTACAAATAGGAAAGAGCTCACCAAAATTGGACAGTTGAAGACTGGAAAGATGTTGCCTGCTCTGATAAGTCTCGATTTCTGTTGAGACATTCAGATGGTAGAGTCAGAATTTGGCGTAAACAGAATGAGAACATGGATCCATCATGCCTTGTTAACACTGTGCAGGCTGGTGGTGGTGGTGTAATGGTGTGGGGGATGTTTTCTTGCCACACTTTAGGCCCCTTAGTGCCATCGGGCATTGTTAAAATGCTACGGCCTACCTGAGCATTGTTTCTGACCATGTCCATCCCTTTATGGCCACCATGTCCCCATCCTCTAATGACTACTTCCAGAAGGATAATGCACCATGTCACAAAGCTCGAATCATTTCAAATTGGTTTCTTGAACATGACGATGAGTTCACTGTACTAAAATGGCCCCCACAGTCACCAGATCTCAACCCAATAGAGCATCTTTGAGATGTGGTGGAACGGGAGCTTCGTGCCCTGGATGTGCATCCCACAAATCTCCATCAACTGCAAGATGCTACCCTATCAATAAGGGCCAACATTTCTAAAGAATGCTTTCAGTACCTTGTTGAATCAATGCCATGTAGAATTAAGGCAGTTCTGAAGGTAAAAGGAGGTCAAACACAGTATTAGTATGGTGTTCCTCATAATCCTTTAGATGAGTGTATATTACAGCCACCAACTGGTATGGGTATGCTGAGCAAGGCATTCACTTTACCAGCCATACGAAAGCAAATGGGAGAGCATGAAGAGACGTGGCAAATAGAATTTAGTTCAAACTGTATGTTGGTGTATAAAGTTGGGTATCATAGTTTTATTACGATTCCCAGTCCCGCCCACTCCCGCTGACATTTTTTCCTTTTCCGTCCCAATCCCGCAATACATAGTGATTTTGTTTCCCATCCCGTGGGATTTCCGAAAAATGACAGCCTCTAGTCCATATAGAGAATGGGCTAAAAATGTATGAGGACCTCTGTTTAATTATAGTGACTTAACAGAAAGAGAGATGTTCAACATTGAACAGCATTAAAAAATAAATCTTTGTGTATTTGCATTGAGGAAGCATACAAAAGGTCAAGTGTTGGAAACAATGTGTCAAAATAGCTAATACATGATTTAAACGCCCCAATAAATTATTATCTTAGAATTGTAAAGTTATCCAACATGCAGTTTTCCAAACAATACACAAATATGGGTGTTAGCACAAACAGGACAAGGAGTTTGTGAAGTACCTGTTTGGTACTGTACCGCTCCAGAAGATCATTGCTGATGAAGGCCTGTAGAATTGTGTCTCTTTGCTCACCATGAAGAGATCGAGTCAACCTCTGCCGAACAATAGAAAATTACAAGACAATTGGCATGTAATGCGAAAGCCAATTTGTGTACCTCAATGCGTATTCCATAGGACACAAAATACCTTAAAGATGGAGATAAAACAACAAAATATCCCTTATAAAACTAAACTAGAACTTAAAGTTTGGCCATGTACACGCTATAGTGGTTCTTAGCATGTTTCTGTGTGGCTGCTCTGGTATTTTCATTGGTTGTCAAAAGATCCCACTCCAAATTTCTATTATTTTCTTGGGTTTCTTGTTTTTTAACCTGTTTTATCATGTTTGAGCAATAATAGCAGTGATCTTTGACTTATATACCTTTGAAAATACCTCTAACTGTAGTAGTTCTGATATTATTGCACAAACTATGGGAAACGATTATCATTGGCATTTTAACCATTCTGATTACAGTGGGGCCAAAAACTATTTAGTCAGCCACTGATTGTGCAAGTTATCCTATTTAGAATGATGGGAGAGGTTTGTAATTTTCATCATAGGTACACACTAACTAAGAGAGACAAAGTATTGAGTTGAACTTACAAAGGCAATGACAGAGGTCAAATGTTTCCTGTAAGTCTTCACAAGGTTTGCACACACTGTAGCTAGTATTTTGGCCCATTCCTCCATGCAGATCTCCTCTAGAGCAGTGATGTTTCGGGGCTGTTGCTGGGCAACATGGACTCCACAAATTTCATAGGGTTGAGGTCTGGAGACTGGCTAGGCCACTTCGGGACCTTGAAATGCTTTTTACAGAGCCACTCCTTTGTTGCCCGGGCGATGTGTTTGGGATCATATCATGCTAGAAGATCCAGCCACGTTTCATCTTCAAGGCTCTCGCTGATGGAAGGAGGTTTTGGCTTAAAATCTCCTGATACATGGCCCCATTCATACTTCACTCAACACGGATCAGTTTTCCTGTCCCCTTTGCAGAAAAACAGCCACAAAGCATGATGTTTCCTCCCCATGCTTCACAGTAGGTATGGTGTTCTTGGCATGCAACTCTGCATTCTTCTTCCCTTAAATACTAACAAGTTGAGTTTTTACCAAAAAGTTCTATTTTGACCACATGATATTCTCCCAATCCTCTTCTGGATCATCCATATGCTCTCTGGCAAACTTCAGACAGGCCTGGACATGTACTGGCTTAAGCAGGGGGACACGCCTGGCACTAAAGTATTTGAGTCCCTCTCGGTGTAGTGTGTTACTTATGGTATGCTTTGTTACTTTGGTCCAAGCTCTCTGCAGGTCATTCATCAGGTCCCTCCGTGTAGTTCTGGGATTTTTGCTCACCGTTCTCATGATCATTTTGACCCCACGGGATGAGATCTTGCGTGGAGCCCCAGATCGAGGGAGATTATCAGTAGTCTTGTATGTCTTCCATAGTCTTCAGATTCACTCTTCCCAGCCTGGTGCAGGTTTACAATTTTCTTCCTGGTGTCCTTCAACAGCTCGTTGGTCTTGGCCATGGTTGAGTTTGGAGTGTGACTGTTTGAGGCTGTGGACAGGTGTCTTTTATACAGATAACGAGTTAAAACAGATGCTAATAATACAGGTAACGAGTAGAGGACAGAAGAGCTTCTTAGGCTATATTTACACGGAAACGATTCTAAAGAGAAAACGCAAAAGTGGCGTTGCGCCATCACTTTTTATTCTGCTTTTAGACGAGCGTTTTGTGTGGGAAAATCGCGTGCAAATGGTGACGCAAAAGTGTGTGAAATTCAATGTAGTATGCACTTCAGGTGGCTAGGAGTGCATACTACAACAACACCAAGTCCACGCACCTGCGTACAACCTTCACTGTCAAGCAGACTTTTGCGTTTCTACCGTTTACACGGGAACGCGGCGGTGGAGCGTTTTTAAGATTTCCACTCTGGAGGGTGGTTTCACTTTTTTGCGTTTTTAAGCCTCAAAAACGCCGTCGCCGTGTAAACGAAAGGCACATCCGATAAAATATTTTTACGTTTTCACCCGGAATCGTTCTCGTGTAAACGGGGCCTTAAAGAATAAGTTACAGGTCTGTGAGAGCCAGAAATCTAGCTGCCTTGTGGGTGACCAAATACTTATTTTCCACCATAATTTCCAAAAAAAATTATTTAAAAATCCTACAATGTGATTTCCTGGATTTATTTTTTTTTATAATTTTGTCTCTCATAGTTAAAGTGTTCATATGATGAAAATTACAGACCTCACTTATTATTCTAAGTAGGAGAACTTGCACAATCAGTGGCTGACTAAATCAGTGGCTGACTCATACGTATCATCAATTCCAATGATGTAAATAAATAAATAAATAAATAAAAAAACCGTAGCCATAATTCATATTTATTCTAAGTCTTATTGGAAAACAAAAGTATTCTTGTTTGAATGGTTTAAAATCATATTAAAATGCACACACAGGAATTGAAATTGTAATTTTATAGAATAAGATTCCCAACCCTTGGACAGATGCTGCTGATCCCACCAGCAAAAGTGCTGATGTTTTTCGTTTACAATCAGTAGTTCTGAGTTACCCAGCGCAAAGCTTGAAGCAGCAAAGCCTTCAGTCGATCTGTTCCGTTCACCAGGTCTTCCTTCAGCTTTTCGTAGTCGAGCGAAGGCAGCAGCGGCACGTCTTCGGGCCTCCTGCAAGTAGGAAATAAAAAGGTGACAAATCAGCACATGACATCTTGCTCTTCAGGTTACTGCTGGGAATTGTGTAGTGTGAAAAAGATCATGTTTCCAAGGTCTGGTTGGACTGCATTTATAGAATAACATTTAAATGATCTGACTTGAAAAGTATAAGATGCCAAAGTTTACCGCTTGATCAATTTAAAACATTTAAAGAATGAGTGTTCATAAAGACCGTCTTGAATGCAATTATTTTATTGACAGCTGTGCATTTTTACATATAATATTCAATATTTACAAAACAATACAGCTTAATATATTTATATATACTGTAATAATATTTTATACTTGCCTCGGGTCAATGACAATTATTTAATTCTGGGAAGACAATAGTCTTTTTTATATTCCCCATAACAATTTTCTCAAATGGCCCTTCATACTTGAAAAAATACATATTTTACAAATGGGACCACACAAACAGATCACCATATTTAGGGGTTTGGCATTAAAAAAAAGTGTGAAAACCCCTGATCTACATTAAATTATCAAATGTTTGGTAGATAACCCCTCGATTACTCCCAAAAACACCAATATTTTGACTAATCTCAAAGTAAAAAAGCAACTTACTGAGGTGCGACAGACGCCCGCAGCAGTGAGGATGCCTAAATGAAGAAAAAAATTTTTTATTTGTTGATACGTCGGCTAGCAGATAAAAACAAAATGGCTGTGTGTGTGTGTTAGTGAACTTTTCGCTAGTTATTCTATGAGTCTTTGCTCATTGTGAGTATTCAGTAATAAACTAGCATGCATTTTACAATGCATGCAGTACCGGAGGGTTACGAGCACATGCAATGAATGACCCGAAACCAATAAATGACCTGAAAGGTTGGAGAATGGAGCATTAGTGAAAGGAATTCCCCAAGATCATTATAGCGCTGCACCTGTGGGATCTAATTTCCAACAGAAAAAATCCTGGCATCTTAAGGATGCAATTAGACTCTTTGCCTTGGGGAGTGATACAGCGACCCAGAAGAAGGTGGCTCGAGTGAGCATTATTTGGGGTATGAGGATTGCTGGAAATAGTTTGTTTTACTGTATCGAGGGTACAAGAGGACCTTTCCCTGTCGAATGTAAACATCCTTCTCAGGTGGCCTGTTCATATCATGCACGTTTGACTTCAAACTGGTTTGAGGAGAACTTTGTGGATAGCCAAAGTTATGCATGCGAACATTCCCAAGTTTGGCTAATCTTAAGTGTTTGCTTATGATATTTGCAGTCGTCTGCGTGAGTGGATTTCACAATGAGGGTTTGCACATAAGGAGGATATCCTGGTTGAAGAAAGGCTGCATTTATTAGTTAAAATACAGTATAGTCAGTGACATTGTGAAATATTAGAACAATAACTACTCGATTATGTAAAAAATGTCAAAGGTGGATTTCAGCATCATCAGCAGTCTTCAGCATCACATCATCCTTCAGATGTCATTTTTATATGCTGATTTGATGCTTAAGAAACATTTATTACTATCAATGTTGAAATGTTGCTTAATATTTGATCAATGCCAAGCACCAGGCATATTGTGTTATTATAAGAATCACAATCGTTTCTTAAAGGTTCTTTGCAACCACCAAATTTTTTTTTTTTTTTTTTAAATTCATTATTGTTGTCTTATTGTTTTCTAAAAATATACAGGCTATTATTTTTTTAGATAATAAGACTTGTTTTTGCTCTAGTCCTTCCTCCTTCCTTCTCCTACATAATGCATTGACTCATGTTTCTGAAGAACAAAAACTAGCACTGTTGATAAGCCTAGGCGAACATGAGATTTAGATATCTGATGCCAGGAAGTCATAGTTCAGATTCTATCAAAAAGGAAAAAGAAATATTTTTCATGATATGACCAGCAATATATAGAATAGTTGTCCACTCTGGGGAACTAGAGACAAATAAGTGAAAAAAAAAAAAATACTAAGCGGCCTTCAAAGTAATCCGTATTGTGTGCTTCCTTTGAGATTCAGCAACAATGTACATGCTTGTTGGATAAGGTGGATAACTCTTAGACTGAACAACAATGTACGTCCCATGACACTAAGGCATTCTAATGGGAACTAGATGAACTAGAAGGCTTTGGGACGAAATAAAAAAGAAGGAAGAAGACAGGCAGGGCTAATGGTTACACAGGCAAGACCAGAATGGCAGGAAGTACGACGAAGAAACATTCAGCAACTTACATATCCATCATCATAAGGGCTCATAGAGTAATATCCCTTCATGAGCAGATGGTCAGACGCACACAAACAAACACAGGAAGATATGATTGAGGACACACTCAATTATCAAGCATTTTAGGGAATGTCAGATTATGCGTTAAAATGTTGGGTTTTGAATATTAAAAATATATCCATAAATGCAATATATTAAAAAAAAAGCACCATTTAGTCCACCTCAAAAGATTCGGCCACATTAGTAAACTTTCAATGTAATTTCGCCGCCCAAAGGGGTTCTCTGTCCGTTTTTGAAAGTGTAGCGATGTATGAACTACAGCTCACACAAACTGAACGAATTACCATTATTTTCAATGGTAATTCATTACTGTAATAATATGAAAAACATAGTTTTTATTTCAATGAACATTAATTAAAGTGACAAATACCACCACAATCTATAACTTGTAACTGCCAGTTTTTAATTCACATTACGGTAATGACAGTTTGTAAGTAAATATGCTTAATTTTATTCGAATACAGTCACAATGCAAAAGTCATAAGAGTTTTAAAATAAACCTAAAGTATAATTGATTACATCTTTATTCTGATTTTGGGGTAATACACCAAATATGAATCACATTATCTGAACAAAATAGCGAAATATCATTTGTGAGTGGAAATCTTTCATTTGGATGAGTATTGAAATGACCGCAGAATGTCCTTTTTCTTTTCTTTTCTTTTTTTAATAAATGTAAGAAACAGGGTAGTGGATTGAATAATAATGAAAGGTACATCTTTTAGAACACCTGGTCAAGGAAGATATAACAAATCATATTGCAATTAAGAATTACAATGATTTCTTTCCAAATTATCATTACTGTAATGCATATTAACCTAATATCATTACTGTAATGTGATGATTATTATGTCATTAATTTTTTACATATTACTTATTTTGGTAGTGTACGTGACATTAATTTATGCTGATTTAAAAAAAAAGGCTTTTAAATATTATGGTAATGAATCACAATTGAAAGAAATATCAAACATAACATCTGGATGCATTATGGTAATGAGAATGGATTTTTTTTGCACATAAGACGTGAGGCACCACAGTCACGTTTATCTAGCGCATGTTTACGTAGAAAAAGATGGAAAAGCAGCGCGATGGAATGAAAACAAAACCTAGTTATGTATGCAAATTCATAATTGTGGTGATTGAGTGATTTGCAGAAGGTATGTTGTGACGGACATGAGCAGATTTAAAATATCTCGGTCTCAGTGCTCTCCTCAAAATTGTATTTTTGCATTTGTAAGTACTTTTCATGACAGTTAAGCATTTTTTGTTGTCCCGTAATGTAAAAAAAAACAAAAAAAACAAACAAAACAACAACATTACTATAATGCATCCAGACATTTTATTTTTGAGGATGTTTTGTATTCTCAGTGTTGATTCATTACTGTATTGAAAATAATAGTTTTATTTTAAATTAAAGTGGCTAATAATACCACAATCACATGTTCAGAATTTGCATTGCGGTAATGAAAATAACATCTTTTTTTATGCATTATGGTAATGACAATTTGTGAGGAAAATATGTGCTTAAATGTCATGAATATAGTCTCACAATGCAAAAGTCATAGATCTAGAATTAGCTGATTTTAGGTTCAATAAGATTTATTATTTTTTTATTTTGAATTCGAGATGAATTTAAGTGGGTAAATCATTTAATTTTAAAGTGAACTACTCCTTTAAGTAGTACAGACTGAACAAAGAGTCATTTGCTTGAAAAACAAATTAGATTTAGGTGCAATGTCAACAAAGCCTAATATTTTGGACAGTTTTTGCATTCTGGTAGCCAAATGCACATAAATTTGTATTCCTGTTTAGGATTCTTCATAAAAGCACAGAAACAGTGAACGCTGAGACTCACAGTGCCGGGTCTGGTGAAGTCTGCACTCTGAGCAGCGCTCTGTCTCATGTGACTGTTGAAGAGCTGCATACACACACCCTGCAGGTACTCTGGGGAGATCTGCAAAACATCAACCACATTCTCTTGAGCATTTTAGCTTTTAATATGCAATTATCTGATTTATGAATGTGGGACATGATGTTTGCTTGCCATCTTCCCACGGACTGTGGCCTCCAGTGAATCCACCAGCTTCGGCCGTGACGCCGATGAGGTTGTGATGGTCGGCCTGCAGCTTAGCGAATCTCCTCATGTAGACATTGGCCTTCCTTTCTGCCTCAGTCACATGGAGCTGCATCTGCTGAATCACTTCTGGATGACAAAACACACAGAGTCAAATCAGGAGTTGGTGTGCATGCATGAGGCAAAAGAGTCACATCATGACAGAAAGTTAACAATTTCAGGGTAAAACAGTGCATTTCGACCTAAATTAACACTAAAACAGCCAAATAAAACCATTATTATTGACACAGTTCAACCTATTTTTTTATATATATGTTATATTTAGAGCCGTCAAATCGATTAATCGCAGTTAATCACATCTAACATAAAAGTTTGTAAAAATGTGTAGAAACAAACACACACACACACATTTACAGACATTTATGTTAGATGCAATCACAATTAATCAATTAGACAGAACTAATAAAATTATGTAATAACACTTTATTTTACAGTGTCTTTGTTATATGTTGTATGTACTTAGCAACTAACCCTCAACCAAATCCTAATCCTCCCGTAACCCTATAGTAACTACATGTAGTTAATTAACATTACTCAATACTTAAATGTATAAATACACTAAAACAATGACACCTTAAAATAAAGTGTAACCTAATATTATATTATATTACATTATAAAAAACATGTAAATTACTTCCCATCACCATGATTTACAACGTGACTAGAGATTCAGGAATAAAACTACTTCCCTTATTTTTTTTCCCTCACCCTGAATTACAACAGTCATTTGTGATACTAGATAAATATTTTATTTAAATCTTCATTTAAATTTTTTTTAAAATCTTTATCAATAAAACACTCACCTAAAGGATTATTAGGAATGCCTGTTCAATTTCTCATTAATGTAATTATCTAATCAACCAATCACATGGCAGTTGCTTCAATGCATTTAGGGTGTGGTCCTGGTCAAGACAATCTCCTGAACTCCAAACTGAATGTCAGAATGGGAAAGAAAGGTGATTTAAGCAATTTTGAGTGTGGCATGGTTGTTGGTGCCAGACGGGCCGGTCTGAGTATTTCACAATCTGCTCAGTTACTGGGATTTTCACGCACAACCATTTCAAGTGTTTACAAAGAATCGTGTGAAAAAGCAAAAATATCAAGGATGCGGCAGTCCTGAGGGCGAAAATGCCTTGTTGAGAGCTTGTCCAAGAGCTCACCAAAATTGGACAGTTGAAGACTGGAAAAATGTTGCCTGGTCTGATGAGTCTCGATTTCTGTTGAGACATTCAGATGGTAGAGTCAGAATTTGGCGTAAACTGAATGAGAACATGGATCCATCATGCCTTGTTACCACTGTGCAGGCTGGTGGTGGTGGTGTAATGGTGTGGGGGATGTTTTCTTGGCACACTTTAGGCCCCTTAGTGCCAATTGGGCATCGTTTAAATGCCACGGCCTACCTGAGCATTGTTTCTGACCATGTCCATCCCTTTATGGCCACCATGTCCCCATCCTCTGATGGCTACTTCCAGCAGGATAATGCACCAGGTCACAAAGCTTGAATCATTTCAAATTGGTTTCTTGAACATGACTATGAGTTCACTGTACTAAAATGGCCCCACAGTCACCAGATCTCAACCCAATAGAGCATCTTTGGGATGTGGTGGAACAGGAGCTTCATGCCCTGGATGTGCATCCCACAAATCTCCATCAATTGCAAGATATAATCCTATCAATATGGGCCAACATTTCTAGAGAATGCTTTCAGCACCTTGTTGAATCAATGCCACGTACAATTAAAGCAGTTTTGAAGGTGTTCCTGATAATCCTTTAGGTGAGTGTATAATGTTAAAATAAAAATATTGAAAAAGTTTTTCTGACAACCAGAAACAATCTAATTGTTAGGGACACAATTATGCCAAGTTGAATTAAATAATTAATTAAATACTATATTAGACTCATTTTGGCTCTACTAACAATACAGTACCAATCTAGGACTTGCTTCAGAATAACTCACCTTTGTTGCCTTTTCCACTCTCGGTCTGGTTTCTTTGTGTTAAGTTGTGCCAACAAGTCATTTTTCATTTTGATGGATTAATGTCAGCAGTTTCATTCTCCTTAATCTTCATCAGTTTGCTCATTAAACATCATTCAGATAACTTGTTTTCACAATCCACAGCCCATTGTTCTGACACAACACCAGAACATGTGCATTTTTGACTATAAACAATACACTTGCACTATGTTTAATAATTATGCAACCATAATCCTCAGGCCTTCCTATATTATGACAGAGATTCAGCCATCAATAGCTGAGGAAGATCATTTTTTTGTATCCAATCGTACGAAACAGTTTATTGTAAAGCGGCTATGGTTGAGGTCATAATTTCAAAAGTGCGCCGTTCTGCTCTTAAACAGTTAATTATTAAATACTCACGGCTATTTTAGGTTTCAAGTCAAACTTTTTCAAACTAATTCTCAGAATTCTTTGATGAATAGAAAGTTCAAAAGGTGGAACATTATAAATGTGTTTACTGCCACTTTTGTTCAATTCACTGCATGCTAAAAAAAAATGTAAGTATTATTATTTGAAAAATGCACTGACCAACAGCAGTTTATTTACTCTATTAAACCGTATTCTAATAATATGAAACAACATTTTATGACAATTCTTAAGTAATTATTAGTTTATTTACGTTATAATTGAGATGAAGGTTTTTAGTCATATAAGTGGTCTAGAACACATTTAATCAATAAAATGGTATGTCCTCATGTTGGCCGCCATGTTAAGATCATGTGACAAGTAGAATACTGATTTATCTTCATATTAGCTTCATTATCAGATATCTATGGAAGCTTGTTTCTGCCATAGAATGAAAAATAAAAAAGATAATTGCAACTTTTTATCTCACAATTCGGACTTTTTTTCTCACAATTTGCGAGTTTACATCTTGCAATTCTGACTTTATTTCTCAGAATTGCGAGATATAAAAGTCAGAATTGCGAGATATAAAGTAGAGCCCGACCGATAAAGGATTTTGAAGGCCGATACCGATACAAATATTTTTTTGGTTTTAAAATCCAATATGCCGATATATCGGCCGATATTGTTTTTTATTACTTTTTTTTTTTTCCGAAATGCGCAACAAAACATTAACAGATTTCCCTAACATTAGTTATTTGTAGATATTTATGAGTTTTAACTAAAATATTATGATCATGCATTTTAAAAAGAAACTTGTTTCTTTTATTGTAACAACAGAACAGACTGATGATAGCGGCATTAGCTAGCTTTGGGATTAGCTAGTCTATGATAAACCATAATTTAGCAACGGATGACGTCATACTGCAAAGTTTAAAACATAAATTTTCAATATAACAGGCCAATGAGAGATGATGCGTCTCATTCCTATAACTGTCACGCGCTATTAAAGAAATACTTCAGTCACATTGTCAAAAGTTAAAAGGACAGTCAGTCAACTACACTGTAACAACGTAACGTAATTATTACTAACTAATTTCGCTTCACTCTAGGCTTATTTAACAGCAGCAAAACAATTCTGACTTTATATCTCACAATTCTGACTTTATATCTCACGCAATTCTGACTTTATAACACGCAATTCTGACTTTATATCACGCAATTCTGACTTTATATCACGCAATTCTGACTTTATATCACGCAATTCTGACTTTATATCTCGTAATTCTGACTTTATATCTCGCAATTCTCACTTTATATCTCACAATTGTGAGATAAAAAGTCACAATTATTTCTTTCTTTCTTTTGTTGTTTTATTCAGTGGCAGAAACAAGCTTAACCTGTAAAACACTGTTAAATGTATCTTTAAACCATTAACAAAACAACACTTCTGCTTTCCACATACAGAAGCAGTTCCCATGAGATTAGAAAAGGGACATTCGATAAGGTTCAATGAGTCAATAAAAGTTAAACATTCTCATTGAGAAAACTTCTGAACACAGAACAAATGTAATTATTACCCAGGATTAATTAAAACTACTTTAAGTATTTCCCACTAGACAAAATTGTGTTTATATACGTGTATATATACATATAAAGGATACATATAAGGTCAAAAGCCTTGGTTTGTTTGACGCTTTGAGAGTCACTGAAAGAAACTTCTCCAGCCTTTCTCTCAACTCTGGCATCCAGGAATCCTATGATCAAGTAGAAAAAATATGACAACACTTTAAAACTGCTTCTGCCTTCTCCATCAGGCAAGTGCTCAGTGTAGCTGATGTTTGCCACACATAAATGTATGAGCTGTTCAATATGCTAGCATGATGTACCTATAAGACTGTATCTCTTATCTTATTCTATTTCTATTAAGTTTCCAAAGCATTTTTCTGCTGTGACTTTGAATCAGCTGGTGTTCTGGCGATTGTTAGTGTGTGTTGCACCTGGAAAAGCTCCTGGAAGGATGGGTGCACCGTGGGATTGGGCACAAACGGCAGGGCGTAAAAGGGCAGGAATTCAGTGGTCTGGCTCAGTGCTGCCCCTCTGGTCTCCAGATACTGTTTAAAATGTGTGATCCTGTTCTCAAACTCTCCTTTATCCTGCATGACACAGTTATATTTTCACATTAAGCAAAAATGTTACTTGCATCTTGACTGAAACCAAGAGGTTTGCTTGAATATGTTATTTTATAGGGGACATCTGTTGGTCAAACAGCGTACATGCATTGTAAATTTATATATGTCACTACAGTCATTTAAATTAAAAGTAATAGGTCATTTGATTTCCATTACCAAAAATAAAGTGCACTTACGTGACTTCCTACAGGGGATTTCAGTGGGTATATTGTGAAATGAATTTGTAAGTAGAATTCCAGTTTCTGTGCCACTGGATCACAATCCCGGATCTCTGCAGGAATATGTTTAGCCCACAGCTCGGAGAATACCTTATAGTCTCCATCATTAAACGAGCTGAGACAATCATCCTATAGGAAAGAGAAGGAGACAAATTTTTCAGTTGCTTTTAATTTTTTTTTCTTCTTTTTTTGTAATCTTTTAAAAATCACAAATGCCAGCACTCTGATAAATACGTAAACATTGTAAATTAAATATACTTCATTTTAAACTCTTTTTCTAAATTTGCTTTGCAAATTTGCTTTGGCTTGACAGGTGATGACAGCAGTTTTTTTACATTTTACATAAAAATATATTTTTTTAATATCTAGATAAAAATGTTGTTGCTTGAGAAAGTCTAGATAGATAGATATACATATGGATGGATGGATGGATGGATGGATGGATGGATGGATGATAGACAGACAGACAGACAGACAGACAGACAGACAGACACGGACAGATAGATAGATAGACAGATAGATATATCAGATAGATAGATAGATAGATAGATGAGATAGATAGATAGATAGACAGATAGACAGAAAGATAGACGGACGGACGGATGGATAGAGAGATGGATGGATGGATGTAGAGATGATAGATAGACAGATGGACGGATGATAAATAGACAGACAGACAGACAGACAGAGATAGACAGATGGATGGATAGATAGATAGAGAGATGGATAGACAGATGGATGGATAGATAGAGAGATGGATGGATGATAGACGAACGGACTGACGATAGACAGACAGACAGATAGATAGAAATACAGATGGATATTCTGCACAGACAGACAGACAGACAGACGGATGGATGATAGATAGACAGACGGACGGATAGATAGAGAGACAGACAGACAGACAGACAGACAGACACAGGACGGACGGATAGATAGATGGACGGATGGATGATAGATAGACAGACAGATAGAGAGATAGACAGATGGATGGATAGATGGATAGACAGATGGATGGACAGATGGATGGATAGATAGAGAGATGGATGGATGTATAGATGATAGATAGACGGACGGACGGACGGACAGACGACAGACAGACAGACAGACAGACAGATAGAGAGATGGATGGATGACAGACGGACAGATGTGTGGATGAGATCAGAAACTCTCACATAGATGATGGCAGTTCTGGAGTTCTCGGCGTGCCGCCCCGGAGCTTTTGAGGGCAGGTTTTCCTTTGCGTTTGATTTCCTTTTCAAACACTCTCGCAGTCTCTTCAAACTCGCCAAACTTCAGATACTGTAAACCATTACGTTATTTGTCATTATATGTCTATATTTGTGAAATATTACTTAAATAAATAAACTGACAAAAGTGTTGTAAGCCCACCTCATGGATCATCGACAGAAGATCACTTTCACTGGCCAGATTCTCACCCATATTTTTAGATTTTCTGGAGCTCATTGATCCACACTCTAATAAAAAATATAAACAATAATACTGGAATACAGAGAAAAGCATAAAGAAAAATATTACATCTCAAGACGAAGATGTCACTGCTAAATACTAAATAATACTTTTATATAGTTAATAAACAGCTTTTTGCTGGCTAGGTTTTATGTAATCTCTGAGAAAACCGACACAAAACAAACAAGCACTTGGGAACTGTTTTCCTATCTTCAGGCAAAACAAACGCATAAACCGACTTGTATATGCTGCTGAAAACACTACACATATTTTTTAGGTATATAATAATGAGCAGCATACACGGATGACCCATACAGTTACGTTAGCTAGCTTGTTTGATAGCCAGTTTACAGTCTGAGTAACTTATAACCGAACTCACCTCGTTAAGAATATTTTAACCGACGCTCAACATATTTGATGTGTTTTGTGTCAAATCTGTCGAGAAATATAGACTGTTAAAGATGATTTCCGTGGGATAAACAGACGCTCTTTGGCTAACTGTGGCGGTAACCATGAGGAAGACGCTTTCTCCTAACAACCGCAACGAAACTACGGTTGCCGGAAATTAATGTCGCATTTTTTTTGTAGTTTAACGTGAGATAAAATGTAGTCTTTTGTATTTTTCTCGACGATCCCTCTGGCTTGAGAGTTTTTTTTAATCATTTAAAATCATTGGTTTGTTTCTTTGAGAATGGAATTATTATAGTCAATATTGGAATTATTATTATTATTATTATTATTATTTTATGTCGTGCAAGCATTCGTGCAAGACTTATAAAAAGACGTTATATTTATATATTCCTATTTATATATATATATTATTTTTTTTTACTATGAGTGTATGATTTACTACGACGGTGGAATATTTATATTTGAGAGCAAAGTAAAATGATATATATTGAATCGTAGTAAATTCGCGCCATGAACCGGAGGTAGTAGTAGAGTAAGTCACGTGGCCGGAGGTGAAGCACATTGTTTCGCGGCATGTTTCATATTTGTGTGAATGAGGAGAGAGTTGTTTATTTATGCAGTTGTTGTCTCACATTTTTAACTGGAACGATATCGCGCACATTATATCTGGAGAAAGTATGTCATATTTGCAGAAAAGAGTTTATTTAAAACTATGTATAATGTACTTGATGCTAACGACAGTGATAGTGTGAGGCTTTATGAAATATCGACATTCATTCATATTCTACAGAGTCACGTGTTAAATTTTGCCATACTTATTTTGTTTAACCAGGATAATATCTCGCCAGTTTGAGGACAGATGGCTGGGATTCTGTTTGAGGACATCTTTGATGTGAAGGATATTGATCCGGATGGGAAAAAGTTTGACAGAGGTGAGAATATGAAATTAATGTTTACTACTTTTAAGAAAAATACTATTTTTCTTTCAGTCTAATTTAGTGAATTAGTATTTACTTTACACTGGCGGTTAAAAGTTTGGAATAATCACGTTTTAATTTAGTTTTGTATTAGTCAAATGTATCCTGAGTGAGTAATATTTCACAATATTACTATTATAACCATGTTTTTGAGCAAATAAATGCAGAAGATACTTTTTTCACTAACATTAATAACTTAATTATTCCAAACTTTTGACAGTGAGAGTAAACATTAAAAAATCTCTAATAAATAAACAAAAAAATATAGTTTGTTTAATATTGTTAATGTAAATACTCTCTTATGTAATGCTAAATTCATAATTGATACTGAGCTTTTCAACATTATAACAAAACGTTTAAAATTAAGGACAAATAAATAACAAGAAAATTTAAATATGTAACTTTTTACTTAATATTTATTTTGTAAATGCTACTTTAATAGCGTAAATATGCAAATGCTACTGTAAATATGTAAATGCTACTTGTAAATATGTAAATACTACTTTTATAACGGATATTGGGAAGACAACAACTAAATAAAAACATATTTTGCTCAACTCTATAATATATTCTATGCTATATTCACTACAAAACACCTTTAATGCCAGAACAATATTTGGTGTCAAGTAACTTTGCGAATACGTCCACTAACTCTCGTTAGAGTATTAGTAGATTACTTACACTTAACCTGAACCTGAAACTCTACAAGTACGCAAATACGACTCTATTCAACTGCTAGTTGACATTTCGTTGCAAAGTTACTGAAGAATGTCTAAAGTTACTTTTAAATCAAACTCAATTTTGTCCAAATACACTGGCAATCTATAACATCAAAATAACAAAAATTCATATTTGTTTTGTTGTCATTAGTATCTCGTCTTCACTGTGAAAGTGAGTCTTTCAAAATGGACCTGATTCTTGATGTGAACATCCAGATTTATCCTGTCGATCTCGGTAAGTCATTGATGTTCAGTTGTCATTCCAATATTATGTCATATCACTGTTATAAATAAATAAATAAATATGTATGTATGGGTGTAACGTACACAAACATGATGGTTCGGTACGTATCGTGGTTCGGTACAGCTGGTGGAGAAAACTAAACACAAAAATACTTTTATTTTTTATTATTAAACTATGTGTCTCTGTTCGACCCCTAATATATATACTGTTCTCTCAGGTGACAAGTTCAGGTTGGTGATCGCCAGCACACTGTATGAGGATGGGAACCGGACGACGGAGAATACAACCCTCAAGATGACAGACCGTCCAGGTGATCATGTGGTTATATCAAATATGTTATTAAAAAAACAATGCAGTTTTGGTCACAGGATTAAATTACTGCTTTAAGGGATAGTTCAATTTGAAATTAATATTTTTGGTATGTTTTAGCCTCCCTCGAGGGCATCCAAGATAGGGCTGCACGATATTGGTAAAAAATGGCATTGCGATATTTTATATGTCCGCGATATTAGAACAATTTCCCCAGATGATTTGAATAGCTCTATTTGGAGAATGAATCATTGAATGACTGGGGTGGTTTTGTTATAGAGTATATCCGCATAGAAACTAATATTAATTAATTGAATGTTGTTTACTAATGTAGTTAACAGGTTATGTTAACAGGATTCTGCACATTAGTGGTGTCCCTTCCCCCTATATAAAGCACTTTGAGTGCAGAGAAAAGCACAATATAAATGTAATGAATTATTATTATTATTAATGTAGTTAACTAGACTTTAATAAATGGAACCTTATTGAAAATTGTTTCCGATTTATGTCTCTTAAGTTCAGTGTTGAATAGATCAGTTGTTTTAACCATTCATTAAAGTGAATTGGTTCAAATGAGTCATTAGTTCGCGAATCGACGTTTCATTAACGGACCACGCCATACCCGCTGTGTGATTATCCAGGCAGGTTAGGACATCGCACAAGATTTGTGTCAACACAGAAAACGTTTCATCACTGGATCGCATTTTATTTATTTATTTTTATTGAAAGTGTGGTTTATGTAATGTCATCTGAATGTGTGGAACAGCAATTCACAACCAGTGGTAGTTCAGAAAAAAAGGTCTTCCGATCTTTTACCGTCATGTATTCTCAAAGATATTCAGTCAACTCAATTCATTGATATGCTCGAGCACAGGAGAGCAAGGGAGTTTGAAGACGATGAGTGCACGTGCGACCGGGACTTTCTCTCTCAGTTAAACGAGCGCAGAAGTCACTCATCGTCATCCACATCATTCACCGGTCAAGTTTGGCGGAACAAAAATGCGCTTTAGTAAGGCTTGACAGAAAACAGAGCGCAAGTTCCAGTCTTCTTGCGCTTGATGTTTAAACTGACAGGACTTGCAAATTGATAAACTCTCACTATGATGGATGGTTAAACTTTGCATTTGATTTAATCCGCGAATCACAAGCGTTACGAGCCGGGGAGCTGCTGGCACGCAGCCTACTGATCACGAATCACGGATTTACTACGATCCCTAGTCACATCGCACATTCTTGCGATGTGACTATCGTGAATGCGCACATCGCGATATCGATGTTAAAGTGATACATCGTGCAGCCCTAATCCAAGATGTAAGTGTCTATTTCCACAGTATTTTCAATTTTGATATTTTTAGGTCAAACCGTTCTTGTCTGTCAGTCATACAATGGAGGTCTATGGTCACCACCTCAAAGAGTGTGTCACCACTCTTAAATGTAAGAACACATTGATGGCCTAAGACACGAAACGAGCGGTTTGCAGGCGCGCAGGAAGCTGTTTCAGGCGAGGGGGGCCGAGGGCTGGGTTGAAAAATATGACGTCATTATGACAAAGAAACATTGTTGTTCCTTTGCAGGGCCTGAGTCAGTTTGATTATGTCATGTATGGAAAGGTTTATAGGATCGAAGGCGACGAGACCTCCACAGAAGCGGCCACACGACTGTGAGTGCGTCCAAGCTTTTTGACATGAATTTTAGTCGCTCTAATGCTCGTTTTAATGGAAAATTTCTCATAGTGACTGCAGTAAATGAATAAAGGTGTGTGAATGTGTGCACAGATCGGCGTACGTGTCTTACGGAGGCCTGCTGATGCGGCTTCAGGGAGATGCCAATAACTTGCATGGATTCGAGGTGGACTCCCGGGTTTATCTGCTGATGAAGAAACTTGCTTTCTGAAGGGGTTTCTCTTCACATCTCCTGATCCGCACGGACTTCTCACTTTTCAGGACTGAGGAGACTTCTCTTTTTGTTTTTTTTTTTAACATGACATTATTTTGATGAGACACTGATATTGCTGATAATATCTGGAAACCGTGGGAAATTACGTAGAAAACATTTAGGTTATATGTTCAAAACATTTGATGAACTGTTTTCTCAATGCATGTGTTGGCCAAACATTTTAATCCAAACCCTATTGAATCACATTTAGATACATATAACATTTTGTACCTTTTGTTTTCTTTTAAACTGTTTATCAGTAAATGAGAAATTGTCTGAAAAAGTCTAAAATACTGCATCCTGGGCCTTGAGAATTTAAGTGACAGCAAAAAATGACGTCAGTTTAATGTAATTTAAAGGAAATAAAAGCGTCAGTGTGTGACGGTTTGCACTGAGAAGCTCATAATGGAAATCATAAGACAGAAGCTGCAGTCAGTGAGGGGCTGGATGAAATATTTAACCTGAGGTTGTCTTGTCTGGCAAAAAAAAAAAAAAAGAGAAAAAGGAGATTTTTATGGAAGCTTGTTTCCGCCATAGAATGAAAAACATAAAAGGTAATTGCGACTTTTATCTCACAATTCTGACTTTTTTTCTCACAATTGCGAGTTATAAAGTCAGAATTGGGTGATATAAAGTCGCTAATTGCGAGATATAAAGTCGCAATTGCGACATATAAAGTCGCAATTGCGAGATATAAAGTCAGAATTGCGCAGATATAAAGTCAGAAATTGCGAGTATATAAAGTCAGAATTGCGAGTTATAAAGTCAGAATTGCGTGATATAAAGTCAGAATTGCGAGATATAAAGTCAGAATTGCGAGATATAAAGTCAGAATTGCGAGATATAAAGTCAGAATTGCGAGATATAAAGTCAGAATTGCGAGATATAAAGTCAGAATTGCGTGATATAAAGTCAGAATTGCGAGATATAAAGTCACAATTGCGACATATAAAGTCAGAATTGCGTGATATAAAGTCAGAATTGCGAAGATATAAAGTCAGAATTGCGTGTTATAAAGTCAGAAAATGCGTGATATAAAGTCAGAATTGTGAGATTTAAATTATTCTGAGGGGAAAAAAGTTTTCCCCCTTGGAATTGGCCTGATAAGTCACAATTCTGACTTTATATCTCGCAATTCTGACTTTATATCACACAATTCTGACTTTATATCTCGCAATTCTGACTTTATATCACACAATTCTGACTTTATATGTCGCAATTCTGACTTTATATCACGCAATTGTGACTTTATATTCTGCAATTCTGACTTTATAACTCGCAATTGCTGACTTTATCACTCAATTTGACTTTTTATTCTTCGCAATTCTGAGAAAATAAAGTCAGAATTGTGAGATAAAAAGTCACAATAATTTTTTTATTTTTTTTATTCAGTGGCGGAAACAAGCTTCCATAGATTTTTGATTAACATTAAATAAAAAAACCCTTATTTGTTATTGTCTAGCAATCGACATTTAACAAATTAAGCAATAATATTAAAATAAATTATATATATATATATATATATATATATAATTCAATATAATTATATAAAAACTGATTTTCACGCACAACCATTTCTAGGGTTTACAAAGAATGGTGTGAAAAGGGAAAAAACATCCAGTATGCGGCAGTCCTGTGGGCGAAAATGCCTTGTTGATGCTAGAGGTCAGAGGAGAATGGGCCGACTGATTCAAGCTGATGGAAGAGCAACTTTGAAATAACCACTCGTTACAACCGAGGTATGCAGCAAAGCATTTGTGAAGCCACAACACACACAACCTTGAGGCGGATGGGCTACAACAGCAGAAGACCCAACCGGGTACCACTCATCTCCACTACAAATAGGAAAAAGAGGCTACAATTTGCAAGAGCTCACCAAAATTGGACAGTTGAAGACTGGAAAAATGTTGCCTGGTCTGATGAGTTCCGATTTCTGTTGAGACATTCAGATGGTGGAGTCAGAAATTGGCGTAAACAGAATGAGAACATGGATTCATCATGCCTTGTTACCACTGTGCAGGCTGGTGGTGGTGGTGGTGGTGTAATGGCACACTTAAGTGCCAATTGGGCATCGTTCAAATGCCACGGCCTACCTGAGCATTGTTTCTGACCATATCCATCCCTTTATGGCCACCATGTCCCTATCCTCTGATGGCTACTTCCAGCAGGATAATGCACCATGTCACAAAGCTCGAATCATTTCAAATTGGTTTCTTGAACATGACAATGAGTTCACTGTACTAAAATGGCCCCACAGTCACCAGATTTTAACCCAATAGAGCATCTTTGGGATGTGGTGGAACGGGAGCTTCGTGCCCCTGGATGTGCATCCCACAAATCTCCTTCAACTGCAAGATGCTATCCTATCAATATGGGCCAACATTTCTCAAAGAATGCTTTCAGCACCTTGTTGAATCCATAACACGTAGAATTAAGGCAGTTCTGAAGGCGAAAGGGGGTCAAACACAGTATTAGTATGGTGTTCCTAATAATCCTTTAGGTGAGTGTATGTATACAACCTTATATATATATATATATATATATATATATATATATATATATTATATATATATATATATATATATATATATATATATATATATATAATTTGTCAAACTGTTTGTTTCTAGTAAATAACATGGAATGTGAATGAATTAATATGAGTTTTTTGGCATTAAAAAATTATTTTGGATTATTTTTATTGCCATAAATTGAGTATCAGTTTAACAGATTTTCAAAAAGCTTTTACACGGACATTTTGTGTTCAAAACCACTTTACAGTTTTAATAAATAAATAAAAAAGTGAGATTCGGGCTGTTTATCGGGTATGTACAACCGGAAGTGACGCCAGAGTGACATTCTTAAGGTGCATCTGTCACCGCGGCGACGGTTATTAAAATCACTGCGGTCGAATAATGCATGTTATCATAACTGACAGGCTATATTCTGCTGATTTATGAGAGTTATTCTCTGATTTACATCTCAGCGAGGCTCGCGGTGGCCGGTTCAGCCCTGTGTAGGTGATCTTCAGTGCTGAAGTACGCTCTTCTCTAGTCTGTAGTATGCAGTGTGCAGCGCTGTCTCTGGATTGAAGTAATTGGTCGCAGTGTCCTGATCATTATGTGCCGCGGGACGCGATGATAAAATGAGTCAAAGTCGCTGCGAAAAGTTATAAATTGTGTTAAGAGTGTAAAATGGACTATAGACGCAAGAGGAGACTGACCTTCTTCACGATAGGACTGATCTTCTTACTGAGCGGCATCGAGTACGGTAAGTTCAGAGACAAGTGTTTACATGGGAGAATTACAGTATGTCTAATATATATCAGCACTTTAATTCTGAATTGATGGTATCAGACGCTATTACCACAGTAAAACAGAACAATTGTCATTCATATTAAGATATATTTCATGCTAGTACTGGTATGTTACTTCACACTAGCATGACATTACTGTGTAAACTTGCACATCAAAATATTAATATTATAGTGCCATGTCATATCTAATTGAAATTCCTTATTTCAAAACAAATGGATACATATAAATATATCAAACAATAATTTTGCTAAATGTTTCATGAGAATTTGTAAAATTGTCGTGAGAATTTGAATGAATTGATTTGAATTTGAATTGAAATATAATTAACCACACTTCACAGAATGTTGAATTTTATTTGAATTTGAGTTATTTACCACACACTTTTAGAGAACGATGAATTGGTATGTGAATTGATTTAAATGGAATTTGCCATGCATGCCACAAAATGTTACATTTTAATTTAAATCTATAATTTCAGACTTTTTGATTTGGAATTTAAATAGAATTGCCACGAGCGCCACCAAATTTACCTCAAATTAGAGATGAGTCTACAAAAAACACTACAGAATGCTGAACTGAAATTTGAGTGTATTTGTATTTGAAGTAAAGAACAATTATTATTAATTTAACATATTATTTCCATAAATTTAGGCTAAGTTAATGGGAATTTTACGTAATATTAACATACTTGTTAAGTTAATTGGACTCCAAAGTATATATAAAAGTTCTTTGTTATTAATGTGCTATTTTATTTGGATTCATACATATCAAATAAATGTTTCAGGAAAATGTCCTTCTTGACTCCATATAATAATAAGGATACTGTCACATTCATCACAAACATATAACGTGATGTTGCTAATAATCGTGACTGAATTGTTACTTGTTTCTAATACACTTGTTTCTTGTATAAGAGACGTTTTCTGACATTCTTGTCTCAGAATCGCTCTCTGTGTTCAGAGATTCTTCAGATTTTTCATTATAGTGAGTCACAGAAGTATCTATATTAATAAACTGGTATTAATTACTAAGCTGACTAGGTTTAAAGACAAAGATGATACCATATCAGATGTACCAGTAATATTCACATGCATATGTTTTAATTCCAGCTGTGATCTTGCCCACGATATGGCGGTATCTGCAGACGCTGAGTGCGCCGCCGTACTTCCTCTGGCCTCAGCCTATCAGCATTCAGCTTCAGCGGGCTGCTCGCCGGGCCTCTGTTCGGCTTCTGGTCCGACTCGCACGCTCGGCACCAAGAAGATCATCCTGTTCGCCAATGTCTTTGAGATTGTCGGTAAGCCCGTACCTAATGAACACTACGCTTGCAACATCAGTGGCTTGTGGGTAACTTCTCGTTCTGTCTGTCTTTAGGTAATTTCTTGTATTTCATGGGATACTCCAAATGGTTATTGCTCGGCAGTCGTCTAGTTTCAGGTGAAGTTTCAGGCTAATTTATTTAAGTGTGTGTGTATGGTGCTTTAGTGATCGAACTGGTTTCTGCTGTCCTAGGTATCGGCACTGGTGCTGGATCCTCCATCTTTGGCTTCTTGACTCGAAACACGGCCCCTGAGGACCGCTCGACCGTGTTCGCTGCCGTCATGGCCTGCCGTCAGGCAGGGCTTCTCATTGGTAGGTGCAAAACAACCATTAACAACCAAACATGGGAATTAGAGTTGTGCTATTAACATAGTCGAGACCCTTTTAGACTCGCAACTATTCTGCTGAACACAAAAAGAGGTCGTATGATGCTATTATTTAATTGATTGGGTGTAATAGAATAGGCTTACATGCGGTTATCTTTATTTGTGTATCCATTAGTTATCTTTGGGATATCCAGGGACCCCAGACAATAACATTGCATTTTGTAACAGATTAATATATATTTTTTTCCAAATGTATTTTTACTTTGTTTATTAATGTTTTGACTCAACATTTGTGCAGGTTTTGGAGGATTTATGATATCTTTAAAATGTCTATAAATAAATAAATATTTATTTAAATCAGCTTTGAAATGACCAGAAGTCATTCATTACCTATGGAAGATTCGCAGGACGCATGTGAAAGGGTTCGAAACGGATCCAACCGAGTGTAGTGCGGAAAAAATCGTGTCTGTTGGTCATCCGGATGCGTTAACAAAATGTAACTCTTGCGAAAGGCTATGGACAGTTCTTATTCGACAATTCCAGCGAAAGTTAGCATGCTATGGTGCTGATAAACAAACCTGAATTCTTAACTTTTAATAAAATAAATGACAGACTGTTCTCATGAAATGGCGTATGTATGACACGCCAATTCGTATTTCCATTTTTGGCGTGCTATCAACATCGAATAATCGCTTTTCAGCGTGTTTATGAACGGCGTTGACTTAACGTTATTACTGTATATATAAATATACGACGTACCCCAACCCCCTTCCCTAAACCTATCCGTCACAGGGGGTTAGTTAACCTGCACTCCGCCAGATGCATTTGCTCCGCATATCCATCTGGAAACCTTCCGTTGAAGTAGTTTTGGTAAGGGGCGAAATACTGGTTAGCTGATTGGCCTATGTTGGTGATAGATGGGCCAAATCAACCAATCAGATCAACGAAGCATATGACGTACTAACAGAGCGACGACGAAAAACAAAACCACAAGCCAGGCTACTCTTGCTGCTGCAGGTAAAGGCTCGTTAGCTCAGCAAATAAACATGTCGGCAAAAGAAAAACTAAAAAAAAAAACTTAAAAAAACTTAAAAAGAAAAACTGTCGCGCTTCTCGTTGCGTCACACCTCAACCCGCCTCAAAGCCAACGCTGATTGGACGTTCGTTTGGTGAACTGCTCCCAAATTTTCTTTAACGGAAAGTGTCCAGACTGATCTGCGAGTGAAACCTTGAAAGCTCATGAGATCAGGATGGTCTCACGAGGCTAGGGGTTAGTGGCATTTATGAGTCTTCCCTGACCATCCTAGGAAAAAAATATCGCTCTCCAGATGTAGATCTACATTTTGCTTTGTTTTCGCTCTGACATTTAACGGCGTGTACATACACGTGGAATCACTCTGCAAATTTAACGCGTGGAGACATAAACTGCATGCATGCAGATAGCTCAAAATGCTTATCAGATTACCGCGCCACTCTGACTCTGAAAGTGGTGTGTATGTTTACGCAAAAGCCATGATGTCATGTTGTTTTATAATGATAAGTTGTCATTTCATTTTTTTCATTTTACAATTCATGATAATACAATTAAAATGTATAATTAAATATTTTGGCCGTTTTCCCTCACCCGCTCATTCACATACAGCCAGAAAATTCCATGATGGCAAATCGTTGGCTGGTCAAAGCTCTTGCTGTTGCTGTCCTATACTGGAGGCGCAAACAGAAAAAGAAGAATATGAATCTCAACGCCATTTGTGCTGTAACTCTCCGACGCTTTCAGCGGTGTAGTACGCCGTCCGCTGGGACGTATTGCGCTATAAAGCCTTGTGTATACTGACGCGCCCGTAAGGGTGCGTGGCAAAAACTGATGTCATTGCGGTGTGGGCGTTCGTGTGCGTTGGTTGCGCAAAACCCCATATCGCCTGGCGGTGTGGCACAGCACTTTTTATAACATCGAGCGTGGCGCCGCATTCGAAGATGAAGGACTTTGAGCCGAATCTGGCCGAACTGGTACGATCTGTACCAGCATGTTTATGATCCTTCTATACACAGAGACATTTGCATTAGGGGTGTAACGGTACACAAAAATCACGTGTTTGCACGTACCTCTAGTTTTATTGAATTCAAGTTCGGTACATTTTCGATACAGCAAAAAGAAAGAAATGCCAGAGAAATGTCCTATTTGTTTAAAGAAAAACATATTTTTAAATAAGTGTGAGTTTTCCTAGATCTTGAAACTTTCAGGTTTATAAATGGGAGTCATCTTTGAAGGATGAACAAATAATGTTTTGGTCATCACATTAAAAATAACATTTAAATATATATTTATTTATATAATATTTGAATTTTGAAGTGCTGGAAAAGATGTGTGAAATACTTGAAAGCATTTCACCATTCCAGCCAAACTGGTTCCAGTTAGTGTTACTATATTAAATCCATGGTGAATGTTGCTGGTCTGTGGACTAAAGTATTACTAGTTCATTCACGGCACAATGTTTCTCCTGGTTTCCACGACAGCGCTGGTTTGATCTAATAGAGATCTACGGTTAATAACGAAGAAATGTGAATGCTTCTCCCTAAATCTCTTGATTTAGCAATGTTATTACCTCAGTGGCGAATTCAATTTTTTCTTTACCAGATCTCTTAGCGCGGTGTGGTAACAGTGTTGTCTTGATTTGAGTATCGGCTCGCGCTGCACAGATGCTTCTGGTCCGAACTGATAAATCACTGCTGTGAAGCACATAATGAGTAGCGCAGTTTCCTTCTGCTTTCATTACGCTTGCCATTTGATGTTGCGCAACGTCTGTGGTGGCCGCGCCAGCACGAATTTTGCGGCAGGAAAAATGGTCCAATCATCGTTCTGGTTTGTATGCGTACTCGAACCGGCAAGCCTCGAACCGAAACTGGTTCAATATCGAATACATGTACCGTTACACCCCTGAATTTGCATTGATGGGTGACCATAAAATCTCATTTTGTGAACAGGAACACATTTAAACATCCAGTTTGCACTTGTCTAAAGTAATTGGTTACATTTACAAAATAAGCCTACAATAGCAGAAGAAAGCCCTGCTGGTGAAATTAAGGTTTAAACACTCTCCAATAAGGCTTCAGTTGTTTAACTAGTTTACATGCAGTGAAAGTAGGCTACAATAAACCTACAGCATTTACTCTTTTATGAATTAGCAATTAATAAACTACTAATAAACAGCAAACTACTTCTTCACTGCTGATTCCTGGTGGTTTAGAGGAGAATTACTCCAAGTTCGCCCCCTGTCGTTTCACAGAATAGCACAACTGTGAGCGCGTCAAGTATAAACGCCTGCGTCCGTTTGCGAGAGGTGCGCGGGCAGTCAGCGGAGTCTCGCTCTCGTGCGGACGCGTCGAGTATAAACGAGGCTTAACGGAGCTGATTTCAACTGCCAGTGTGACGGCACATATCGGAGGCTTCTTCAACAACTCTAAACACACAGTTAAAGGAATAAGTTCACCGTAAATTGAGAATTAAATCATAATTTACTCACTCTGGTGTAATTCTAATGCTGTATACCGTTCCAAAATAAAAGTTTGTGTTTACATAATATGTGTGTGTGTACTGTGTATAATTATTTTGTATAAATACACACACATGCATTTATGTTTAAGAAAATGTGTTATTTATATACAGGGCTTTATATTAACGTTTTGCTTACCAGCCACTGTGGTTAGTACACTCACCGGCCACTTTATTAGGTACCCCATGCTAGTAACGGGTTGGACCCCTTTTGCCTTCAGAACTGCCTCAATTCTTCGTGGCATAGATTCAACAAGGTGCTGGAAGCATTCCTCAGGGAGTTTGGTCCATATTGACATGATGGCATCACACAGTTGCCGGAGATTTGTCGGCTGCACATCCATGATGCTGATCTCCCGTCTCCACCACATCCCAAAGATGCTCTATTGGATTGAGATCTGGTGACTGTGGAGGCCATTTGAGTACAGCGAACTCATTGTCATGTTCAAGAAACCAGTCTGAGATGATTCCAGCTTTATGACATGGCGCATTATCCTGCTGAAAGTAGCCATCAGAAGTTGGGTACATTGTGGTCATAAAGGGATGGACATGGTCAGCAACAATACTCAGGTAGGCTGTGGCGTTGCAACGATGCTCAATTGGTACCAAGGGGCCCAAAGAGTGCCAAGAAAATATTCCCCACACCATGACACCACCACCACCAGCCTGAACCGTTGATACAAGGCAGGATGGATCCATGCTTTCATGTTGTAGACGCCAAATTCTGACCCTACCATCCGAATGTCGCAGCAGAAATCGAGACTCATCAGACCAGGCAACGTTTTTCCAATCTTCTATTGTCCAATTTCGATGAGCTTGTGCAAAATTGTAGCCTCAGTTTCCTGTTCTTAGCTGAAAGGAGTGGCACCCGGTGTGGTCTTCTGCTGCTGTAGCCCATCTGCCTCAAAGTTCCACGTACTGTGCGTTCAGAGATGCTCTTCTGCCCACCTTGGTTGTAACGGGTGGTTATTTGAGTCACTGTTGCCCTTCTATCAGCTCGAACCAGTCTGGCCATTCTCCTCTGACCTCTGGCATCAACAAGGCATTTCCGCCCACAGAACTGCCGCTATTGATGTTTTTCTTTTCGGACCATTCTCTGTAAACCCTAGAGATGGTTGTGCGTGAAAATCCCAGTAGATTAGCAGTTTCTGAAATACTCAGACCAGCCCTTCTGGCACCAACAATCATGCCACGTTCAAAGTCACTCAAATCACCTTTCTTCCCCATACTGATGCTCGGTTTGAACTGCAGGAGATTGTCTTGACCATGTCTCACATGCCTAAATGCACTGAGTTGCCGCCATGTGATTGGCTGCTTAGAAATTAAGTGTTAACGAGCAGTTGGACAGGTGTACCTAATAAAGTGGCCGGTGAGTGTAGTTTTCGAAAGTCACTCAGGAATTTCACTGGCCACAGATTGGACACTCGATACCATAGGGGAATAACTACCTCTATAACTACTGAACTGTAATATATAGATATTTTTAATAGCATCTCATACTTTGGCCATAATTTTCATTATATTAGGCTACTGTCACTTTAAGACCTAGTGCTGCACGGACCAATTACTGTGCGTTCACACCGTCGGCGAGAGCGCTAAAGTGGCCGGAAGCCATTCATTTTCAATAAGAGCCACCGGCGAGGGCGGCGCGGCGCATCTCTGGACGGTGAGAGCGGCGAGGAAAGTTGAAATCAGTTTAACTTTATGGTAATGAGCAATGACGTGTTCGTCGCAACCAGCGGCAACCAATCGGAATGTAGAAGTGTTCCGTTTGAGAGAATTCCAGAGAACGCAGTCTCCGTGAAGCTTTGTGCTTCCGACCACATTAGTTCCCAAGCAAAATAGAGGAGGTTGATCATTTGAATTTTATAAGAGGGCGTTCAATAGGTTTGGCGTCGTTGAATTTGAACGATTCTGATTCCGATTCCTTGTTTCGATTCCGGTACCTAACGATTCTCGATTCCGATTCTTTTGAAGAGGCAGGGTCAAAAAAGTTTAGCTAACCTTGCTAACCAACGGTCTTTTTGAAGGAAATACTCCTTCTGACACAAATACTCCTTTTGTCACAATTTTTTTTATTTTGCAGAGATTTCGTTATTTTTAGAAAAGATTTTTAGACACATTGGACCGACGAACGACGTAAGCTACTTCGTTGGTGTTGTTCAGCGGTTTCTTCTTCCGGTCGCGGACTGTGAATATCGAAACTAGGAATTCGAAATTGTATCTTTTGAAACGATTCCGGGAAAAATGAAAAGTTAGTCCCGGTTCTATCGATTGATACTCGCAACACTATTTATAGGCAAGATTTTCGTGCTAGAACACCTTTTCAGCGGGAATGCAAATTATAATAGCACTTAACCATGAACACAAAAGCCACACCACACACATATGGCTTTTAATTTGTTTATTTCGTTAGCAAACATGTCACTATAATTTTAAAGTTATTTCCATCGATCAATTTTCTGCAAAAATAACGATCGAACATGCTTGTTTGCTTTGTGGCCCCTTTAAATACCGTTTTAAAAAAGATCACACCTTCGATCTCTACGTCAGAGCATCAGAGCGTCCACGAATCTTTCCACGTATCTTTCCTCAGTCGCTGACCGAACGGCAAGAGCGAATTTTGCCGCTCTCGCCGCGGCGGTGTGAATCGTACGGTTATACTGTTTTATATGGCCTTTTAGATACGATTAATTAATTTTTTTTAATTAACTAAAAAATATCTTACTGACCAGAACGGTTTATACATTTTTGTATATGAGAATTATTAATTTTTACTCGTGATGACAGCACAGTTTGGTATTAATTTATTTTTTTTTCCTTTTGTCTTCTAGGTCCCGTGTTCAACATCTTTCTACGGCTCTGTGACTTCCAGGTCGGGCCTTTCACAGTGAACAAATACACGTCCCCAGGGGTGAGAGACTGAAGCTTCATCGCTGAGCACGTTTGCAGACACATCCCCCTGACGGATCTGTTGTGTTCTTCAGCTCTTCATGTGTCTGCTGTGGATCCTCCTTCAGTTCGTAGTGCTGTTCATGTACTGGGACTTCACTCCTGAAGACGACAGGCGTCAGAGGAACGAAGAGGTGCGGGACGAGCTGGAGGAGGAGGAGGACAATGAAGAGGCCAAGCCTTTGGTTGGGCCCAATGAGCTCACCGGGTCGTACGGGACGGTCACCAGCTTCCAGTCCAGAGCCTCCTCAGTGGCCAATGGAGAAGTGACTTGTGCTTCCCCTCCCCGGAGGACACGTCAGCTCCAGTCCCTTCAAGAACTTCAGTGCCAGCCGAGGTGAAGGCAAAAATACATGTTCTCAAAATCTGAAAAAATACATTAATTAGAACTAGTCAATTAGTTTGTCTGTCCTAAAGTCAACATGAAACGGAAGTTGCGCTAGTCTTTTCTTCCCTTTTGTGATCGTTTATCCCAGGAAAACAGCACATGAACAAGAACAAATGTGGCAAACAAATAAATACAGCAATATTCCCTAAATAAAATAAAACAACAAATGTTCATTTTGATTTCTAATGACCTTTAAGTTCTTTTTAGCTGAAAAAAGGGCAAATTGTGTGACCTATCAAATATATATTAAACATTCTATTATGGAGGATTTTTTTTTAATGGGAATTTAAATTTAATTTGGAACACACATTCCATAAAATGTTGTATTGGAATTTGAACCAATTTAAATTGATTTGATTTGGAATTTAAGTAGAATTTTCCACCGAAAAAGCAGCATTGCTCTCCATAGAGTTTATTATTGGAATTTTAATCCATTTTAATTTGATTTCAGCTGAATTGGAATGGGGACATTTATGAATTTAGTGGAATTTATTGAATTTTATCAGCCAATTGAAGTTTAAAATACTAAATAAACGTATTGTTTTGATATTATAAGCAGACAACTTGACTTATTGGTATGCTAATAGGATTACTGTAGAATTCTTTTATTAGACTTTTAAAGCTGCTTTACTTATAGGAGAAAGATCTTAGCTTGTTAGATGTTTGTGTAGTGTTGCAGAAAAACACACTAAATGCTCATTAGTTTGAATCTCACTCAATATGAATTAAAATGTGTCAAACTAGGCTTCCAGATTCAGAGTTTACTATCTGTATAATAAAATCTGGACATTGTACTCTACATTTCTGTATGTGAATCATCTTGGTTTCATTTACGTGTGTGTGTGTGTGTGTTGTGTGTCATCTTTACTTCCAGAGTTCATCAGAGAGGAGGTGGTTGTGCTGTTGGCAGCCCAGTTTATTACACTGTTTAATCAGACCGCTCTAGAGGTACACACACACTTTACAATTTTGAATTTGAATTGATTGAATTTGATTTGATTGAATTCCAATTGAGTTTGCCACACATTCCACAGAATGTTGAGCTGAAATTTGAATGGATTTGGATGTGAATTGTAATTTGAATTGAATTAAAATCATGACATGCCCACAGGATTTTGAAATTAAATAACACTAAATGGAAGATGAAAATGAAAGGAAATTATTTTTAAGGAATTATGCCATCAAAACAAAATAAACAAGTGCAGTTTGCAATACAGCACTTTGTTTTCAGTTTCTCCATAAAATGAAAGTAAATTTATTACATATAATACATATAAATTAAATACTTTAAATAGTTGAGATTTAAAACATTTACATTTTACATTACATTTTTGTTTCTTCTTCCTTAGAGGAGTAGTTCACTTAAAAAAAAAAAAATTGCTGATAATTTACTCACCCCCATGTCATCCAAGATGTCCATGTCTTCCTTCTTCAGTCGCAAAGAAATTAAGGTTTTTGATGAAAACATTCCAGGATTTTCTCCATATAATGGACTTCCTGGGAACCGAACGGTTCAAGGTCCAAAACACAGTTTCAGTGCAAACTGTTCAAAGGGCTTTAAACGATTCCAGATGATGAATAAGGGTCTTATCAAGCGAAACGATCGCTCATTTATAAAAAAGAAATAACAAAGTTTAAGTTTTATAAGCTCAAATGTTTGCCTTGCTCTGTTCTGTGATGCTAGTTCATGACTCTCCTGTTCGAACTCGTTCATCAAAATGAACAATGAGTCAATTTGTTCATTTCGTTTGTTGAATCAACCAAATGACTCGAAAAAAGATTCATTCATTTTAAAGAAAGAGTTCGAACAGTCACGAACTTGCATCACAGAACAGAGCAAGGCAAACATTTGTGCTTATAAAACTTAAATTTTGTTATTTATGTTTAAAAATGACCAATCGTTTTGCAAGATAATTTCCTTATTCATCGTCTGGAATCGTTTAAAGCCCTCTCAACAATTTGCAGTTTGCACTGAAACTCTCATTTGGACCTTGAACCGTTTGGTTCCCATTGAAGTCCATTATATAGAGAAAAATCCTGGAATGTTTTCATCAAAAACCTTAATTTCTTTTCAACTGAAGAAAGAAAGAGATGGACATCTTGGATGACATGGGTGAGTAAATTATCAGCAAAGTTTTTTTCAAGTGAACTACTCCTTTAAATTAAATTTCTATTACAATTCTGCATCACATTATTCACCTCATTTCAGTGGTTAATTCAGGCATTCATAGCTTTTATTTATCCGTTCCACTACTTTTCCTGGCTGTTAGTAAGTTCACCGTTGTCCTCCAGACTATGGTGACTCCTCCTGACGCAGAAGTTCTTTAACTTCGGCGAGCTGGAGAACAGCATCATGTACTGCATATGTGGCGTGGAGGTGATCGCGGGCTTCGTGTTCGTGCGCTGGCTGAGCAAGCGTGTGGCGGAGCGAGTCGTGCTGGCCGTCGGCCTCATCCTCTGCAACATCTCCTGCGTCTGGTGCCTGATCTTCCTGGCCAATCCTCAGGGTGAGGAAGTGGAGCACACCATCTCGCATGTTGCGCTCAGAAGCTGGGAAATCCCACACGGCTAATACACGTTTCTTTGGTTTAGGTGGATTTGCGTGGCAGCTGGCGGAGTTCATCATTGGTGTTTTCCTTCAGGTCCTGGGCCTTCCTTTGTGGCCGTTGCCCAGGTGTCGCTCTTCTCCAAAATTACATCACAGAAGACGCAAGGTCAGTTAGTAGAAAAAAACGAAACTTATTGCAATGCATTGAATTCTGAAATGATCACTATTAGTGGCCCATCCTTTGGACTCTTCTTTTTTTTAAAGGGGTGGTTGATTATGATTTCACTTTTTTAATGTTAGTTAGTGTGTAATGTTGCTGTTTGAGCATGAACAATATCAGGTTACGATGCTCCCAGCTCCCAGTACACAAGCTTACTCCCGGGTTAGTGACATCTCAAATCCTGAAATTTACATAAACCCTGCCTCCATAATGCGATTTATAGATTATCATGCGAATCAAGAAGACTGAACCACATCAGATGCATAAATTCATCAACTAACCATTCAGAAATGTCCTGTTACATTCAACATGTTGTCATTTTTTCTTAAGTCTCCCCATCTTTGTTTCATAACATAAAAGGCTAAAAGTTTTTTGAAATTTTCAGTGTGTGTCTGCGTGAGGTAATTCGGAGCTGCTAACACACACACAGGCACTGTGGGCCAGGAGCAGCAGCTCATTTGCATTTAAAGGGACACACACAAACGGTGCGTTTTGTTCACCCTCAAAAAGTGACAATCTTAACATGATATAAGAAAAATCTGTGGAGTATTGAGCCAAAACACACTCGTAGGGACATCAGAGACTTATTTAACATCTTTTGAAAAGGGCATTACACTGACGCCTTTAAGTTTTAGGCAAGGCTTTGTCAAGCAAAGTTCATCTGAGACAAACTTTTCAAGTTTTTCTGGTTCTCTTAAGGGGCTTGTTTGCTTAAAGGCCATGTTGTAGGTTAACCACCACTGTTGATTAATGGGTACATAAATCACTCAAGATATATATATCCTTTTTAAAATGTCTGCAAAGATATGGCTCATTCGCTGTGTGGTATGGTACGGTTCGGTACGCAATTATTTGCGTTTCCACTGTCAAAAGTTGTGAATGGTACCAAAAAGCCGAAATCGTACCGTACCGCTTTTGGGTACCCTTCCATTGAGGTACCTAGCACAGTGAAAGGGTACTAAAAGGTGGAGCTAGACTCACTGCAGAACGGTGATTGGTGGACAGAGTATTGTCACTCGCGCGTGCTACAAGGGCATTAGAAGCATACAGTTGAAATAAAATACTACTGTTATTGTGTCACTGAAATATAGTTTTAAGAGTTTTTTAGGCGAGAAAGTCGTTTTTTAAAGCTCAAATCTGTGGTTTATTTATAGATTTATGATAATTTGACTGAGATCCATTTCAAGCGATCACCGGACGCTCGCGCTCGTGTCCCCGCCTGGAACATCCTTTCCTCGGCTAGTCATCCTGACGTTTGCCGCTGACTCTGGACGTCTTGTAGTGGTTAAACATGAGATATAGTTCGTCTTGTATAAACCTAACAGGTGATCTTTGGTCTCGTGAATCTATAATTCGTTCCCTGGCCAATAGCTTTGGCAGAAGGCTATTATAAGTTTCATTTCTTTGAGCGCTGAATTTGTATATTTGACTGACTGAATTGTTTCTTTATGTTATTTAAGCTTTACTGTATATCTGTTTGTACCTTTTACTTTTATAATGGCTATTATTGATAAAACTGAAATTCAACAAAAAGAGATAATTTTTTTAATTTTATTACAAGATAATCTGTTGTTTATTGCAACATTTGTACCAATAGCGATATGCAATACATTACATATTGCCTGGAATATGTTTAATATTTGTAAATTTAAACGAAAAGAGGCAGGGCTGTGTTTTATATTTAGTTTTGTTATAAATATAACGTTACATACATGCAGTGAATATAATCAATAGGCTGCGTTGCCTGAACCACATTTGTGTGCTTTATAATGTTTAAATTGTATTGAAATGAAATCGAAAAGAAGCAGAGTGGTGTTTTATAACATATTTCGTTTTATTGTTGCCTAAAATGTACATACAGAGATAACCGGAGTCGCAGAGCCAGAGCGAGCTGAGTGCTGCGTTCAAGAACTGCGTTGTTCCATTAGCAGAATTGGACTCGCGTCCCTCGGGATCATTCTCCTGAGTCGGACTTTGCGATGGCTATCTTGGTATTGAGAAATGCCTAATGCCAGCGCTTGTTTCTAGTGACAAACATGCTAAGAAGCAAGAACAAGATCTGCTGTGCTGTCTGTCATCCATTGTTGTTTACTATGTCGCTTTCTTCGCGCGAAAATGACGTCGATCGCTTCTTTCCAGCAAACACCACGCCTATCAAGTAAGGGTACTGTTGGCGGTGGAAATGCAAGCCTGATCATGGTGTACCTGACCCGTACTGTACTGTACCGTACTCGTACCCCTCCATGCATTAAAGACCTGTTTTACACGTTTCTGGGATTACCGGGTTTTTTTACGCAATTCGGTGACTGACGTCACGTTGGGGAGAAGCGGAGAAAGGGCGCCTCAGCCTAGTATTAGAACTCGAATGAAAAAACAGCGTTTTCTTTATGTCTAGTGGCAGGACATGCATCATGACGTTAGTTTAGATAAGTACGGGTAACCTTTGTCATAGTGTCGTAGTACTGGTGAAGTTTGTCTTAGTAATCTTGAAATAGAAAGCATCATGCTAGCTATTGGGGTGGAATCACTATATCTATCTATATATCTAGTCTGTCTATATATCTATCTCTCTATATCTATGTATCTATTTATCTACAATCTGCGCTATCTGTATACTTTCATCTACTACTCGTTGCTCTCAACAAGGTGGGCTTTGGAAATTCTCTCCCAAACGTGATGTCATGCAATGCATTATGGGGAAAGGAGAATCGCTGCAAACCGCTGCAAGATAGTACCTACATATTCGTATTATATTCCGTTTTGTGATACCCAACAACATAAAATGCAATGGATAACAGTTTTAATGTTTATTACCAAGAAACGAATTGCACAAATTCGTTGAAAAATTAACCCTGCAACACGGCCTTTAAACGAAGGGCTTGTTTTGTTTGTTCTCAGGATTCAGCCAGGGATCCGCGCTCTGTTCGGAGGACTGGCCACCATCCTCGGTCCTCTGGGCCGTGGGCTGACCTCTGACCTCTATGTGATGATGGGGGTGATGATGGGTCTGCTTGTCCTGCTCACCGTGAGTCTCTGTTTGGAGCATCTAGAGCAGGGGTTCTCAACTCCAGTCCTCGCGACCACTGCTCTGCATATTGTGTATGTCTCCCTTGTTTAACACACCTGATTCAGATCCTCAGCTCGTTAGGATAGACTCTATCTGAATCAGGTGTGTTAAACAAGGGAGACATACACAATATGCAGAGAAGTGGGTCGCGAGGACTGGAGTTGAGAACCCTGATCTAGAGCACACATGAGAGTGTGAGGACACACGATGACGACATTTGAACAGCTAAACTCTAACTGTTTGTGAATGATTGACAGATCATGTTGGTGGTGTCGTATGAGCGTCTGGTGGAGCCTGTAACGGTGGACAGTCCGACAGACGCTGAATCTGAAGACTGACACAGGTACTCCACTCCTTGAGCTTTAAGGCCCGTATACACCGGGTCGTCAGCGTTTTCAACGCGTTTTTGTGTTCACACCCAGCTCGATTCACCCTGACGATGAGCCGAGTGAACATGCAAATTCGTTCCCTGACATTAGATGGCGCCAATTTGCTCTGCAATACCACTCCATAACAGTTCTCTTTTATCAAGATGTTTGTAGTCCCTGTTGCATTCTTTATGTTCTAGCACCAACGAGAACAGCAGCTCTACATTCATCTTGCCTTGCATCTTCCTCGTCTTATTTCTTCCTGGCTGTGTAGTTTAGACGGCGACGCATATATCTTCTTCGTCGTTGCATATGTGTGCTCGGCAAAACCGTTTTGTGTTTGAGCGCCCCCAAGTTGTGTTTTACTGTAACTTCAGAAACTTCAAATATGTGACCAAAAGCACCAATCTCATTGGTCAGATGGTTTTTTACGCAGCGCGTCAAACTAAAAAAACGAACCCCAGGTGTTTTTTTTAAATGACGCTTTTATGCGCTGGCGTTTTATGCGTTGATGTGAACACTCACATTGGTGCCCATTGTTTAGTCACGAGGCTTTAAGCGTCGGCGAATAACGCGCGAGAAATTCGTCCCGGTGTGAACAGGCCTTTAGGCTGCCCGCTCTCACATTTTCAGATGCATAGATGCGTGAATGGCCACGAAATGGGATAAAAAACCAAAGGTCCATCTAGCGCATGTTTCCATTGAAAATAATGCAAAAGCATCGTAGTGGAAAGCAAAAACGTGTTCTGCTGGAAACGACCGTATTGTTTCTTCTGTTTTGTTGTTGTCTGGAGTATCCGAGGCATTCGCTGTAAGACTCCGCCCACTTCTGGAAAGGGGGAGGGAGCAGCAGCACATTTGCTTTTCAAGATACACACATGGAAAGGGGCATTTTGGGAATGGTGTAGTAAATGATCTGTGGGGTAAATGTAGGCACGCAGTATGCGCGCTCATAATGGAAGCCACAGTGGTCGCGGTGTCGACGCGCTCGTCTTTTATCAAGCGCATCGAGATAAAAACATCTCAACTTTTCAGAATGCCGCAAGTGCACCATAAGCGCACAGTAGGTCATGTGACAAGAACCAACCAGAGCGTAACCGCCCTAGCGCTTTGCGAAAAAAGAAAAATGCGGTGGCGCCTAGCATTTTCTACGCATTTTTAGGTGCTATATGTGAATTCGGCCTTATTATGGCGCTTGAACGCCGTATTTATGCGGGTTTTTTGACTTTTTTGAAAGTTATATGGGTAAATGTGGCCTTAATCATGGGTTTCTTCTAGTATCATACAGTTATGATGTTATTTAGTATCCCCCTCCCCCTAATTTTATATAGAAACATAAGTTTTCCCTTTTTTGTCAAAAATGAGTCAAGAAAGTGATTTTAAAGATCACAAATGTATCACAAAGGAAATGTGAGGTCTAGTTGAGCATATTGCATAGTGGCATATTGTTTTCAAAATGTACATTTATTCTATTAATTAAATACATCTCTTCCTAAAATGATCATGCTTTTTAATTAGTTTTAGATGAAATTAACAACATTAATGGCTTAATGTTTATTATTATGAAGGGTGGAGACATTATATTTGTTTACAAAATTGATTAAATTATCATGAATATTTCCTCACCACAAATCATGTGGTACAACCAACAAGCAGAAAAATACATATTGTTTATAAATACATTATTTTTTATTAAAATTGATTTCGTATATCATTAAATTGAAACTTGAATGATGTAAAGTTTTTTTTTTAGAAACTTTTTAGATACAAACGTTAATATAAAAAAGTGCCTTTCAATCTATTTGCTACACTTTTTACGTGGCATGGACAACTTTCTAAATAGTTTTATCATGTTGATGATTATGGCTGTGTTCAAATATTTGGTTTTGATTATTGCTGCTGCTGCAAAACATGTATTAGCTACTGCTAATTGATACACAGACTGTTACACACACTGCTGTGAACATGTAAGATCTTCTCCATAAATACACCTTAATCAGGTCTAGGCAGGGGGAGCTGGGAGGTGGAGGGGTCCAGAGGAACTAGCTTACAGTTCCATTCAGCAAGCGATCTCATTGGCTGCAGGATTAGCAGAGGCCAATCAGCTTGTGCAATGCTGTAATAATGTGATTGCTTGTAGATTGCATGTAAAGGACCACCAGCCTTAAATAAATAAATCATTTATTTGTTTCTACTGTAGGTGTGTGCCGCTGTTGGTGAGCAAGCTACTGACACATTGAACTGCAATAAATCTTTTGGAAGCGGTCTACGGTCTCATTTACCGGTGACGACTGAAGAGAATCTGCATTTACTGCTGGTACAAAAGTAAGTGGCGGTGAATGCAGCCTTCAGGAGTCGGGTAAGAACAACATGTCAATGGGAAGCGAGGAGGGTCCTCATCTCTGCTCTGTGCAGAGTCTGATCAAGACAAAGACTTTATACATCTACATTTCTACTATATTTCCTATGGAAATTGCAGTAGATCAAATGTTTTATGATTAAGAATGAACAGGGCACATTCAGAGGGAACATCCGTTTATGTGTTTCATAATGTTTTTTTATAGTAATAGAGAGATTCATGCATTAAGATTTAGAGCAATATTTTACCACCTCAGGCCTAACTACCGTAAGATATGTAGATTAGAATTGAAGAAATAATAATAACCCCAATTACATTTCTTTTCTGAAAAATATTTTGTAAACCCTGTTACAGGATTGAATATTTGAAAAGTTACAGGATTGAATATTTAAATATTTCTCATTTAAGCATTTTTTTACTATTTATGATTGGGTTGAATAAGTGCAAGAATCCTGTGTAAAATCCTGCATTATCAAAAATATATAAAATAATACTAAAAATAAAGAAACCAGTGAAAGCACAAAATTAAATTTCAGTAGAACCACTTTATTTATTGACTTTTTTTCACAGAAATATCCCTTTAAAATGCATCAGTGTTTAATATGGACATACACATTGTATTATTTTCAGATAAATAAAAACTAAAACATGTCATGATGTTTTTGTTGATAAAATATTAGATGTTAATAGCCTGTTCGACTGTGTAGAATACAGCATTACATCAACTGTACACTGAGAGGACACCCTTAACCCAGAACAAACCATCAGCAACCTTTAAGAATTAGGATTGAGGTATTTCTGAATCAGTGATCATTTAATATATCTTTTTTTTCTTTGATGATTGTAAAATGCCAGTGTTTGTTGGTGAAATCGCAATGATGATCACTATGCAATGACATAATACTCTGTCAATTCAAATGTTTATAAGAATTACATTATAGTTTTAGATTTAGTTCTTTTTTATTATTTAATATTATGTCATTTACAAACACAGAATGAATGTAATTGTTGTTTCAACATATTTAATTTATGTGTCATAATGTGCGTCTTAAATTTGCACAAATTAAGTGCGTGGCCAGACATATAGCTTTATGTGGAACTAACCATATTTATTTATTTTGCTTATAAATGTTTATTAATTTAGTTTTTAGCACAATTATATGTCTTGTGTTTTAAACTTTTGATTAATTTACATTGGTCACACTTTATTTTGTCGGACTTTTATTTGACATTTAGTTTGTCTAGTGGGTTCATTAATACAAAATAATTTTGAGCCTAGACACAATGCTTTTTAATTGAAAAAATAAATAAATAAATAAAAATAAAATAGCTTCTTAAACATTTCCATGCCAACATAATGAAGTCTGTGTCGGCCATAAAATGCAATGTTTGACGCCCTTTTCCATGCTTCTTGCCAAAGAAAAGATTTGCGTCTTTCTTTTGTTTTGTTATTTTTCTCCCTTGAAAGCTATTTTTACCCCACGCCTCTTAATAAACTGACCTTGGAAAAATGTTGCCAGGACGGATACATTTGGATGATTCAGTTCTGTTACAAATCTCTTTAAAAATCTTTATAAAAATAAGAATGTTCCTTTTATATTATATCACATTTTGATCGATAATATTAATTAGAAAAAAACTGTATATGCTCAGAATCTAAACATGTATTTTTTTCTATTTATTTTTATTATAAATTATATTAAATGCAAAATAATTTTAAATGAAAAGTTGAACTAAAAAAAAAAATAACCAGATGTTTTCCAGTAATATTTGGGAAATGTTCTCAAGAAATGTTCATTTTCTCAAAATGTTTGACATTTTACAGAATCTCTGCAATTTGTTATTTGCAGGAATGAATTAAATATTAATTCCAGATTTTGTTGTACATCATTGGATAAAATGCTAAGTTTAAGTGTACTGCAAAATAATAATAATAATAAAAAAAGATTTTCTTTCTCAGTATTTTGTCTAGTTTTCCAGTACAAATATTTGAAACCTCCTAAATCAAGAGCTACTTTAGATGCTAAATAACAACAACAGATATTATGTCTAAAATAAAATTGAGTGAGTTTATCTGCCTGTGCAGACAAAAAATAATAAAATAATACAAATTCTAAATGTTTAATGTTTTAAGCCTTACACTGCTCATTCAATTTTGATATGTTTTTAGTAAAACAATACTTAAAACATCAAAATACATTTGGCCCAGTTGATAAGCGAAATGAGTCAAGACGTTAAGAATGTTTAGATATTTTTTGGAAAATATGGATATAAGAAAAAATAATTATTTTGGAGCTGGAGGTACAATAATATAGCATTGATATTTATATTTCTTTCACAATTACAAATGAGTTCTCCTAAAACATGCAAAATATAATATGAAATAATGTGTTCAATAACATATATTATTATGCATTTTTACATGAGGCTTAAGCTGAAGAACACTTAATTGCTGAATTGATATTTATATGTTATACGAAACTTACACAAGGCACTAATGAAAGTATCTGAAAAAAGTTACAATATTTAAAGAAAATGTTATATTTTTACATGAAAGATTTCTGTTTTTATCCATAAAAGCATGATCATATATTGAACAAAAATGTGAGTAGTCTGTTGCTCTGTAATAATGTAATTATTATATAAAAAATACTGCTTTGAAAGCGCTCTTCATGATTTTCCAGCCCAGCAACAGGTGGCGCTGTGTTTCTGTGTGAAGAAACAGTTACGCGTCGCGAGTCGCTTAACGATGGGCGGAGCAAAGCTATCTGAGGGTGTGGCCTATTCGCTGGCCTTTCTGTGAACCCTGATTCTAGACTGAGGAGGGGGCTGGTTATGATTGAACGAAAACACGGCATGTTGGCAATGGCGAGGTATTTCGGCTATGTTTAGAGAACCAGCTCCTGGCCCGCAGGAGGGGTCTGACCGAGCGGTGACCCAACGATCCGGGTCAGAAGTTCAGAAATGTCACGTCATAGCTGACGTGAAAGTCTGTGATTAGGTTTGAGCCCCCCCCCCCTCCCCATGTAAATCTATGATACCAGAAGCATGAACTTCAGATGAACCTTGCTTAATTCTTCCATGGGGACAACAAAGGTTTTGTTTGGGTTTATACTTTGTTAGAGATTCAACGTTTCAAAAACATTGGAGCAATATCAGATTTTGTCAGCTCATCCAGAAGTTGACCGAAGTTTGACCTTGCGCACATGCGACAGAATTCGGCTGGATTTCGTAAGCGTCACTAAGATGCCATTTTGTGTGCTTGGAGTTTAAAATTTACGCCACTATGACTAAGACTAGAAAAATATATTTGCCGAGGGCACTGCACTATATGTTTTTCAGGCAGACTTTATTAAATATTAAGATTATACAGTAGTGTTGGAAAATGCTTTTAAGAGTAGTAAATACAAGTAAGTGTCACGGCCTTTAAATAAACTATCACTTGAAGTGCGGTGACACATGCAGTCGAGGGATTTCCTCCTCGGGATGCGAGATGCATGAAAATCTTCAAATCATGAATTATGGGCAGGAAGATTGAGGGAATGTCGAGTGTGATTCAAATTTTAGGGAGAAAAAGTCATGGGTGTCGTGAAGGCGTTTTGATGCAATTATGTTGATTTTTGACTTTGTATAGGCCTTCTCAGTTTTGTAAATACGTTTATTTTAAACTTTTTGAAAGTTTACAACATTTTGTTGTAAAGAAAAAAAAGTGCAATGTGATTTGCATTTATTTGCATAGTGCATATTATTGTAATAGTTTACTTCAACAATTTTTTCTAAATTTTTCAGTTGTTTTACATAAACAGAGATGTTTTGAAGAATGTGCTCACGCAAAAGTGTCATAAAAGCAAATGTATTTGTCTGCTAAAGCGATATAATAGATTTGTTTGAATATTTAGTTGAGTTCGTTTTAAATCATTTAGTCAGATTGTTTAAAACATGTTACCTGTTAAATGGTTGTAATTCATGAATGCTTTAGAATAGAAACCTTTAGTTGTTTTCTATTCAAAGAAGACACTGTTAAGCAGATTATTGCAGAAGTGAATCGGCTTCAAAAAATGAAAGTATCGAAGTTAAGTTTTAATTTTAAAATTTAAACATTTAAACATTTTCTATTTATTTTTAAATTACAAAATTATTAGGACTCTAAAATTGCTAGAAAATCAAAGCTATTTGTCTAACCAAGTTATGTTCCAAATTTGAAGTTAATACCACAAAAATGTAGCCCGCCAAATGTTTTAAATTAGCGGTTACATTGAAACGAAATATCCCTTTTCAAAACTGTTTTCACTGGATGATCTCTGAGGGTGGGAGTGATACCCAATTTATAATGGATACTATAAAACCTCGATAGGGAAAAATGCAATTAAAAGGTGTACCAAATGTCCCACAAACAGGCTATGTGTTACTATACGAATTCGTACAGAATGACGAAACCGTAAAAAGTATTATAGCTGTGCCATACAAAATCATACAATTATATAAACTCCAATTATTTCAAGTTCTAAACCTAGCCATGAGTTTTATAGGAAAACAAAACTCAAATTTTTTTATCGATTTTTCGAACGATTTTTTCGAAAAAATTTTAATCGGTTATTGCCAGCTTGTACAAATTAGTGAAATTTGCTCTAAAAATGAGTAAAAAAGAATCCAAACATTTGGAGGAAGAATAAATCAGACTTTTTGTGAATTGGATAAACCAAATCATTGAAAGAAAATCCATTAAAAAAAACTATTCTTTCGCAATTTGAATTTCGATTATTTATTTATGTATTTATTTATTTTGTGTGTGTGTTTCACCTGAAGAAAGAAAAGGCTTGTTTGGAAGGATAACAGTGTCCGCATTAGTGCTGGTGTTATCTAACAGGATCTTACAATCATTTAAAACAGAGCGTAAACTCGTCCTCTTGATTATGAGAGAGTCTTTAGAACAACTAATTTGTGCTCGTCTACTTGTGTCTTGTTTGATCAGTTTAGTTGGTGTTGAGTAGCAAACACTTTCACAACACCAGATATGTTTTAACAAAACCCTCAGGTCGGGTAAACAACGTTCATTAGTCCAGAACACAAAAGCAGTTTGTGTAAAGTGTAAAGTTCCCTGTGCCGGCAGTGCCTTCGTGTCAGTTTAGTGTCAGTGCCCCCGTCCTGCCCGTGGGGGCGAGGATTATCACCCCATCTGTGTCACCAGCGCAGGGTCATGCTGAGCCGCCAGTCCTGCGCTCCTCCATTGCTAACCCTGATTAAGTTGATGTGGCGTTCAGCGGAGAAACAGTGTGAAAATCAAAGGGCTGGCACGACCCACTGCCCTGCCGCTGAACCCAGAGAACATCAGAGCGAGAGAAGCCACAACACAACGCACACATCAGACCTGAGACTCGAATGTTACTGAGGCCAATGCACTTATCAGAGCTAATAAACTCTTCCTGAATTACTCCGAAAGCATTTTAACTTTGCTTCGACTTCATACAATACATATATATTATGTAAAAGTAGATTTTTCGTTTTTCAAAGTTGTTTTGAGTTGTTGTTTGTGTGTTGTCATGTGGTTTGCTTGATGAAAATCAGATGATCACTTAGAAAAGAATAGAATATACTTCTCAACAAACATTTATCATCATAAGGTGATTATGCACAGAAGAATGTGCTGCCGGTATGGTGACTCAGGAGTGAAGCTGCTTCTCTCAGATAACAAGGACTCTGTTGTGGGCTTCTGTTGTGCAACTCTGTCCACCATGCCGTTCAGCTGGACTCTCAAGCCAACTCTCTGAACTATTCAACTGTGATTTTGAAATAGTCAAACTTTATCATATAATATCTAGTCAAACTAATAGTCAAACTATATCATATATGTGTATTATATTTATTTTATAAAAGTGTTGTTCTACATATGTTGTTATTATTATTAAATAACTATTGTTTATTATTATTATTATTATGTTAGATAATATTAATAATAATAATAAAAGTTATTTAATTATAATAATCATTCTAATTTTCTAATTTTAAGTCTGATCAAGAAATTGTTGAAGAAATGAACAATTTAACTGTGATTTTGAAATAGTCAAACTTTATCATATAATATCTAGTCAAACTAAGTCAAACTATATCATATATGTGTATTATATTTATTTTATAAAAGTGTTGTTATACATATGTTGTTATTATTATTAAATAACTATTTTTATTATTATTCTATTAGATAATAATAATAATAATAATAATAATAATAAAAGTTATTTAATTATAATAATCGTTCTAATTTTCTTATTTTAAGTTGATAAAGAAATTGTTGAAGAAAATTAACAATTTAACTGTGATTTTGAAATAGTCAAACTTTATCATATAATATGTAGTCAAACTAATAGTCAAACTATATCATATATGTGTATTATATTTATTTTATAAAAGTGTTGTTATACATATGTTGTTATTATTATTAAATAACTATTGTTTATTATTATTCTTTTAGATAATAATAATAATAAAAGTTATTTAATAATAATAATCATTCTAATTTTCTAATTTTATGTTGAGAAAGAAATTGTTGAAGAAACTAACAATTTAACAGTGATTTTGAAATAGTCAAACTCTATAGTATCTATTCAATATTTTAATAAAATTAAAAGTGTTGATATACTAATGTTATTATTAAATAACTATTTGTATTATTATATTAGATGATAATAATAATAATAATAATAATAATAATAACAAAATGACTATTTAATAATTATTTTAAGTTTAAGTTTTTAACACATAATATAGCATAATATTACTTTTTAACATATAATATAAATCAATATTATATAATATAAAATATATTTTATACTATATAGTCAAACTTTTTTACTAGTGTTGTTTTTATTACATGTTTTTATTATATGAAATAATAATAGTAATAATAATATGAAATAGTTTTTAAATAATAATCATTCCAATTTTCAGCTCTGAATTCTGAACACTCTTAACACTATTGAATTTAATTATTTATAATTTAATTATATAATTATATATGAATTTATCTTATTAATTAATTGCTTAATTTAATTAATGAATTATTTTGTTTATTTTTTATATAAGTATTGTTATACATATGTTAACATTGTTGTTAAACAACTATTTTATTATGTTAATGTCATTCATTCTTTAATAATTGTTACATTAATGTAATTATTAAGATTAAATAATTGAATTTATTTTGGTAAATGTTTATAAATGGTTAAGTGTCATATTGTTATTAATATACAAGCTACTGTATACATTATTATTATTATTACTACTGTAATTATGCTTACAAATTATTGGTGGGTTCCAAATAATAATAATAATAATTATAATAATAATAATAATAATATTATAATAATAATAATATTATTATAATAATAATAATAATAATAATAATTATAATAATAATAATAATAATTATTATTATTATTATTATTTGAATTAATTAAATAAACAATATTATTTTTAATTGTATTTATTTATTTAATTAAATAAAATTTTCATTGTTAATATACCAACAGCAAAAATACAACATAATGAACCAATACATATGTGAACTGTGAGAAACATCGAAAGCTCACATGATAGAGAGAGAGAAACGCAGAAGTGTGTATTGTGGTCCTTCAGGATCTTGGTGTGTGTGTGTGGAGGCATGTTCACATTAGAGCGCTGACCCGGGAGTAAATGTGCTGGGCAGAGGCAGTTTGATGTGATCAGGCTGTGCCACGTTAAATCACTCATTAAATCCAATTAGCTGAGGTGCTTTTAATCCGCCCAGTGCTTACAGCAGCTTACTGTAGTGCACTACTCTCTTAAAAATAACACCAAGTACAATACAATAAGTATAAAAACTTTATCAGGATAAAGAAATAAGATACCAAATAGGCAACTTTAATACTCTACAGTATTTCTAGAGCAATTCAATTCATGAACAAGATGTTCTTTGTAACACCCATACTGCAATGAAAAGAGTTGTATTAAATTTGAACAGAAGTCTTGGCCGCTTTATTAGTTATTATAGAGTCGTTCCATCTAGTCGATTAGAGATGCATTGCTTTGCTCAGCCAATGTTTTGATTTTCTGCTTCATATAAGTGGAAAAGCATCACTCCCAGAGATCTGACCCAGTTTTGCTACTATTCAGCAGGGACGATGTTGTGGTTGTGTGGAACAAAAACCACAATGTAAATACACACACCTAAGGAGAATATATTTCCTGTGGTCCACAAACAACAGAAAGCAGAAAGAAATTACATGTACGTGTTAAATGTTAAATCTATTTCGGGAGGTGAGAGATGCTGTTGGCACACGTCGTGTGAAAATGTTGAGATCAATATTTAAAATGTCAAGAAATATCTGAAGTGAACTGCTGCATTTAAAAGAAGCAGATCATATTTTGATGTGATTTATGGATATATTTCCGTGTTTAAAATTAATACTATACTAATAATTTTTAAGATATTTAAGTTTAAGCTTTTAATAATTTGAAGTTGTTCAATTCTCATTATTTTGAATTTAAACCTAAAATTTTAAACTAATTTTATTTATTGACTTATTTTACTTAAAATATTGACTTTTCTTGGAGCATAGATCAAATATCACACAAGAATAGCCATAACAGTGTAAACATATATATATATATAGAACAGTTCATTATATGTCAGATAAGCCTCTAAATGCCATTTGAAATTTTCTTCTAAAATGACCATTTTTATCAAGCTTGTATATTTAAGTTCAGTAATTTCACTTAAATGGCAATGAAGATTACCTATTAATTGTCATTTAAGTGAAATTACTGAACTTAAATATACAAGCTTGATAAAAATGGTCATTTTAGAAGAGAATTTCAAATGGCACTTAGAGGCTTTTGCATCTAAATTCTTCATATATATATATATATATATATATATATATATATATATACATTCACAAAAAGAGACATATACTGAAATAACTCATAAATCAAAGAGGAATGAACTAAATACAAACAAAATATTTGTCGTAGTATTGTGAATTTTGCATTGAGGTTTACAGGATTTTTATTTATTTATATATTTATTTATTTTTTTCCCATAAAAATCTATATCTATATTACAACAACATATCTGCTAATCCTTTTTTATTTGACTCAGCTATGTTGAAATTTAAATATACTGGAAATATCTTTAAAGAATACAATCTATAAATGGAGTGCAAATCTAATGAATGTATCTATGTTGTTTTGATTTAATTTGATTTTGATATTTACACATTAACATGTGTATCAAGGTGCAATAATCAATACAGAAATCCTTGATAAAAATACTGTTTAAAATAATGAATGTAAACTGTTTTGCAATATCATTTCATTTTAAATGGTAAATGTTGTTATATTAATATTCAGTAATGTAAAACAACTAGATAATTGTCATTTGATCATTTTATTTTTAAATATACATATTTATAATTGCAACTTAAGCAATGATGTGATGGTTAGTTACATTATTCTGTAATTGAAAAGGTCAATCAATATAGCTCAGAGTGTTTTATTTGAATACATTTAATCGATTATTTCATTAATTATGAATGGTCAACTTTAATTATTAAGTCTACTGACTGAACTTACAACAAATTATCCACAACATGTAAACGCACTAAAGAGATTTGTATTTAAATAAAATAAAAAAAGAGCTTAAATCAAGACATTAAGTTGCAGTATGTTCATGTTGTTATTCACGGTTTATTTATTGCATGGTTTATTTCCAAGATGACAGAATATTACACAATTCCCCCTAAAAAGTACTTGTAGTTTCAGCTTTATGATATTTAACCATATACAAACTGATAAGATGTCTTGAGAAGACCAGCATGGCCAAGCATCATTTCTTAATTACTGTCATTCTAGAATCATTTATAACAAAAATCTACCTGTAAACAGCCTACCTTTCTACTTATGCTGTCAGAAATGATCATTTAATTTTAATATAGTTTGGTTGAATAAATAAGGAGGCAAAAATAGGAAAAACTAATGAAATCGGGCCTAGTACAGAGCCAGGTGGCACCCCTAAATTTTTTTCTGTTACCACAGTCCTTTACAC
>JAQIUQ010001261.1:0-80000 GCA_030378365.1 Hybognathus amarus | reverse complement strand
AGAAATTGCAGATTGTCGTGCGTTGCGTGTGTGTGTGGGGGTGGTGTGATGGTTAGATGATAGATGTGTATAGGCATGTTTTGACAGGGGGTTCATGTCTGTCAAGCACAACCTCTTCTGAACCGGACTCTTATAAGGTCTGTGTTGAAGAGGCACAGGAACAGTAAATGAGGACCATTTGTGAACACAACATTTCACAGAGAACACCAAACACACGAAATCTGCTGTTGCTTTAAGTGTCTTGTCTTAATTGTAGCATATTTCAGTTTTATTTATTTAGACTTCACAAATGACAGATCTGCCTGATTCTTATCTTCTCTGATGAGTCCAGTTTGTGGTCCTGGTCCTTCAAATGGTTAGACTCGAGACCTGGAGTCTCTCTCACACACACACACACACACACACTGTATGATTTGCTGGAGGATTGGTGATGATCTGGTGGCTCTTCAGTAAAGCTGCAATCGTGTAGTTAATGTCTTTGTGAAGGACGTGTGACTCAAGACACGTACAAGATTATCCTGAACACTGTAAAAAATGAATATGCTTTATATAATCAAAAAAATGTGGCAACAGATTACAAGCAATATTATTAAATAAATTTAACAAATTAGAATTGAGTAGATAATTAATCAAATTAATTCCTTTAAAGTTAACCATTTAAAATGAGTAAAACTTACAACAACAACCAAAAAAAAAATAACGTAAAGGATGATTCTTTTCAACTATGGGATCTTTGAGCTTGGACAGTTTTAGAAAATAAAAACATTTCTACAAACAGTTTTTTAGTATCAGTTGGTTTCTCAATCTGTCTAGAAACCTTCCCTTAGTTGGGTGCGATGATTTGTATTGAATAATATATATATATTTTGGCATTTTTATCTGACAGCCCAAGAAAACGGGCTGTCAGATAAAAAGTTCTCTTATTTACCAACAATATTGTAGCAATAATAAATAATAAAATTTTTCTTACTACCTTAACTTTATTAATTGTATGTTTTTTTTGTTTTTACATTAAAGTTTTAGTATTATAGCCCAAAATAATTTGCTGCTTAGCAAGAACAATGTCATTTCCACCACAACCTGTCTTTACCACCACAATGAACACTGTGGTGGAAATGACTGTGGCGGAAATGACATTTCCCCCTTTTCCTCTAAAATACCATGCTATGTTAGCCTGTTAATATTAGTTTTACAGTTAGCATTTAATATACACAAATTATACATTATTAAATTAATTTTATCCAGTTACTTTTACGTCCATGTGAAATATGAGCCATTTGGAAATGATGGCCAATAAACATATTCTCAGTTTTATAGTCATATTTACCTTGATTTTTCTTCTTTTCATTACCCCCTAAAGAGGTCAACCTTTCACCCAGCCATGTGTTCACTGTGAAGTTTCTATTGCTATGGTTACTAAGTATTCAAACCTAAAACAATGATCTCAGGATTCTATTTTGTACAGTGTGGCGGAAATGACAGTGAACCCAAGGGACAAGGGTTCTACTTATGAAAAATATAAGAAAATGTGAATAAATATTGCAATCTATAATATGTATAATTGAAATAGACATTATTTTATAATTTGTACTGAAAATCGACATTATTTAAATATTTAATTTAGAATTAAGCAAGGTTGAAGGTACAAAGTCTGGCTTAGGGAAAACAGTAAAAATCATGCATAAAAGGCCTCATATTTTATAACAAAAAGAATGATTGAACCATGAGAATTTTTTATAAGTTCCCCTTAGGGTGAAGTAAGTCTGACAAAACCAAAAAAGAAGAAATGTTTTATAGATTTTATTATTTCATCCAGGGACAAGAAAAGTACCATAGTTAAAGAATCACCCATAAATTGAAGTCACCATTATGGTGATTGTGTTTTTATTTTTATTTATTATTTTTTTTCTTTAGGTTTGTTTTAAAATGACGGGTTTCTCCTTCAGTGATTCTGCTTGTTAACATCAGGTGTCTTTAATGTTGGCAAAATAAAATAAAGAGTTCATAATTAATCTTTGACGTCTATCTGTTAGTGATATATCTTTGTTTAAATTTTGTAAACTTTACTCATTTTAAATGTTTAATTTTTAAGGAATAATTTGATTAATTATTACTCAATTCTAATTTGTTAAATTTATTTAATAATATTGCTTGTAATCTGTTGCCACAATTCTATTGATCAGATAAAGCATATTCATTTTTGCAGTGAAGGAAAACGTGCTTCCTTCTGCTCTGATTATGTTCCCCAACTCAAAGATATCGTTTTCTGCAAATTTATGCTCTTAACGACAATATTTTGATTTGAAATTTGGAAGAAATGTTGCCAGTGGTTTGTAGAATAAATCAAAAATGTGAATTTTACTCATTTAAATAATAAACCTAGAGAAACTGCTATTCATGCAGTGGTCTCTTCATTTTTTCCAGAGCAGTAGAGTAGCAGTTTCTCATCCATCATCCATCCATCCATCCATCCGCATTTAAGGCCGTTTAATTGCACGTTACATTCATGACGGGGTAATAATAGAGAGATCTTGTGATTTTTAAGAAACCCAGGCAAAATCACATAAATCAGTTCCTCAACCTACTCACATACTCAGTGAGGAGCGGCACTCTTCCGCCAGTTTTCTCTCTTTTTTTGGAATCCTGTTTTTGTGGCTGCGTCATCTTTTATTTTAGTTTGAAATGTTTCACCCTGCCATAATTTATTTGCATTACTTCACCTTGAGATTGGCTTTACATAAGTGCTAATGATTGTCTGATAGAATGCACTTTAAAAGTGAGCAATTAAAAAATGGAATAGGCACCTATTTCATAGAAGATGAAAAACAAACAAAAAAAAACATACCTAGTCATTTTTATAGCAGATTCAATTAAGACAATTTGAACTTGGCCAGACTGTTTCCAAGAGCAGTCCCATGGCCCTGTACATTTTCTTGTCTTTTCTTCCCCATCTCCTCCATTTCAGTCCATAACGTGGGCCAGGAATTCTAGGGCCATGATTATAAGCCAGCTAATTGGGTACAGATCCGAATTTTGGATCCCAACAGAGCAAGAGTCCCACATCCAAGCTTTGCACTCTTCCACGTTTCAAGAAAGCTCGTACAAAACCCAGACCTTTTCACGCTCTACCACCAACATACTCGCTCTAAAAACAAAAGGCTCTAGCCCCCATGCCAAGCCAATATTAGTCTTTTGTCCAAGTTGATTAGACTTTGGTAATTGACCGGCAGTCCATGTGGTTTGTTAAGATTGACACCGGGATGGAAGTACGGGTGGGATGGTGTGGCAGCAGTTTGATCTTTTCCTAAAGGAAGGTCAGTAGGACACGAGAGCCGGCCGGTCGCTTTCAGCATGTCACGCTTAATGCGTCTTGTCAGCAGGCCTCCTGTTTTGGTATTTCGGAGGGATTCTGATTGGCCCTCGAGTTGGCAGTGTGTTTGTTTTGGTATTGCTCGTTTTGACTTATCGCAGGACATAATCTGCCGTATTTCTAGTTTGTAATATTGTGCGAAATGTATGTCTCAGAGCGGAAGGGGGTCTAAAGAAATGAAGGAACACCTGCACACTTGTAATGTGTAATGTGGAGCTTGGGGATTTCATTGTGCACAGATAAGTATGGAGCTCCTAAAGGGACATGGTGATGGTGTTCATAAATAATGAGATGGGAAGAAAAATTATATTTCTATTCTATTGTGTTCTCTTGAGAAACTTTGTGTTCTCTTGCAAAACATTATGATGGGCATATTATGAGATGAGGGAAAAACCCAGAGTCTCTTTGAGGGGAACGCAATAGTTTCGAGAGAGAATGCAAATGTTTTGCGGATTACACAGTTTCTGGGGGAACACAACAGTTTTGCGAGAGAACGCAAATGTTTTGCGGGATTACACTGAGTTTCTTGGGGAACGCAACAGTTTTGCGAGAGAATGCAAATGTTTTACAGGATTCCACAGAGCTTGTTTGGGAACGCAACAGTTTAGCGAGAAACGCAAATGTTTTGCGGGTTTACGCTGAGTTTCTTGGGGAGTCGCAACAGATAAGCGAGAGAACGCAAATGTTTTGCGGGATTACGCAGAGTTTCTTGGGGAACACAACAGTTTTGTGAGAGAACGCAAATGTTTTGCGGGTTTACGCTGAGTTTCTTGGGGGAACGCAACAGTTTAGCAAGAGATAGCAAATGTTTTGCGGGATTACGCAGAGTTTCTTGGGGGAATGCAACAGTTTTGCAAGAGAACGCAAATGTTTTGCAGGATTACGCAAAGTTTCTTTGGGCAACGCAACAGTTTAGCGAGAGAATGCAAATGTTTTGCGGGATTACACTGAGTTTCTTGGGAACGCAAACAGTTTTGCGAGAGAATGCAAATGTTTTGCGGGATTACACTGAGTTTCTTGGGGAAGCAAACAGTTTTGCGAGAGAACGCAAATGTTTTGCGGGATTACACTGAGTTTCTTGGGGAACGCAACAGTTTTGCGAGAGAACACAAATGTTTTGCGGGTTTACACAGAGTTTCTTGGGAAACGCAACAGTTTCGTGAGAGAATGCAAATGTTTTACAGGATTCCGCAGAGCTTCTTTGGGGGAAAGCAACAGTTTAGTGAGAGAATGCAAATGTTTTGCGGGATTACACTGAGTTTCTTGGGGGAACACAACAGTTTTGCGAGAATGCAAATGTTTTACAGGATTCCGCAGAGTTTCTTGGGGAACGCAACAGTTTTGTGAGAGAACGCAAATGTTTTGCTGGATTACGCAAAGTTTCTTGGGGCAACGCAACAGTTTTGTGAGAGAACGCAAATGTTTTACAAGATTATGGGGAACGCAATAGTTTTGTAAAAGAACGCAAATTTACAAGATTACGCAGAGTTTCTTGAGGGAACGCAGCAACTTTGCAAGAGAACACAAATGTTTTGCGGGTTAACACAGAGTTTCTTGGGGAATCAACAGTTTCGCGAGAGAATGCAAATGTATTACAGGATTCGCAGAGCTTCTTTGGGGAACGCAACAGTTTAAGCGAGAGAGACGCAAATGTTTTACAGGATTCCGCAGAGTTGTTTTGGGAACGCAACAGTTTTGTGAGAGAACGCAAATGTTTTACAAGATTATGGGGAACGCAATAGTTTTGTGAGAGAGCGCAAATGTTTTGCGGGATTACTCAGAGTTTCTTGGGGAAACAGCAACAGTTTCGCGAAGAGAATGCAAATATTTTAACAGGATTCCGCAGAGCTTCTTTGGGGAAAGCAACAGTTTAGCGAGAGAATGCAAATGTTTTGCGGGATTACACTGAGTTTCTTGGGAACGCAACAGTTTTGCTGAGAGAACGCAAATGTTTTGCGGGATTACACTGAGTTTCTTGGAGGAACGCAACAGTTTTTGTGAGAGAATGCAAGTGTTTTGCAGGATTATGCTGAGTTTCTTGGGAGAACACAACAGTTTTGCGAGAGAATGCAAATGTTTTGCAAGATTATGCAAGAGAACGCAAATGTTTTTCGGGATTTACGCAAGATTTCTTGGAGGAATGCAACAGTTTTGCAGAGAACGCAAATGTTTTGCAGGATTATGCAGAGTTTCTTGGGAAATCAAACAGTTTTGTGGGGAACGCAACAGTTTTGCGAGAGAATGCAAATGTTTTACAAGATTACACAGATACACTGGCACACCCACGGCCTGGCTGAAGGCTACAGGTTATATATTGAACCCAATTAATACATTAGTTATCGAATTGGCTGCTCAATCACACCTTAATTCGATCTGAAATTTTAGGGAGGTTTCCTTTTCTAATTTGAATCAGAGAACATATAAACACTTGATCGAATTGAAAACTGAAACTGAAAGGACTATGCATGTGGAATGATGTGCGGAACCCCCCCCTCAGACCCTGAATTGTCAAAAACCTCTCAAAATGCTGGCTATGGATGCGAAAAATGCAGAAAACTCGAAACCAATTGCATTCTAGAGGCTTTGGCAAGATTTGCATTCAAATTGACAAATTTATATTTGATGGAAGGATTATTTAAAAATAAAAATACAATCCTACAACAATCCACTGTTCTCTTCCTCACTCCCCCTTGACTCTGCACCCGCTCGACCATTAGCTTTGGCCAAACACAACATCCCAAATGCCTTGAAAAGCGAGAGGGACTAGAACAACGGTTTTCCTGCGGGCACAGCTAATCAAATTAACAATGAAGAAGAAGTTGTCACATTGCCTTGTCCTGAGCAAGACGGAAGGGCCGAGTTGTGATGGACTGTGGCCGCCTGTAGAGATCTACTGATAGTGGCCTGAGAAAAACAGGCTTGCACTGTTAATCCTGCCAGGAAACTAGAGAGAAGAAGAAAGGGGCCGTCTTCAGCCCTTTAGAATCTACAATAATAACTAGCTTGGCTCAGCGCTGGTCCTAATCCAACCCAGGCCTCGGAACCCACTGAACAAGTGACGGGACCTGTCTGGTTCCAGTTATAGGCCCGCTGGAGGTAGCACAACAGATGGGACCTTATCTACGGCTGGGATCGCTGCTAGCCACACATTCTTAGACATCTTGGTAATGCCGCTGTTGTTAGCTAATGCTAACTTCACGTTGAATTACATGCCGAATTAACATCGCGATTCCAAGCCTTTGCTCTTACTGTCGGGCAACAAACACATGCAAAATTGTTTAATAACCACACACCTAAAGAACTCCCATAACGTGCATGTTAATTAAATGATGTTTTCGAGCATATGGCTTCACATGAAACTTGAGGAATAGCAATGCGTTAAATGTAGCAAAACGTCACTCGGCTCTTAAATTGTGCAGTTCGCGCGGTCCAAGAAAAACAAGCTCATAGTGCTAAATATTTGTAAAAATTGCTTTTCCAGAAATTCTATGTGGAACTGAAACATAATACATGGTTGTAATCTAATTGGAAAAACAATTTAGATTTAAACTAAAGATAATGGTACTAACCATATCAACATGTATGCAATAGCAATGCAATAGCAATACATTGTAATTGCAATGTTTTAAATTCAATGGCACATCTTAGAATTAATCCAATTAGCATTTGGGTGACATGATGCTATTTTGTTTTTGCCTAATTATTTAGTTCAAATATCCATTATGAATGCAAATCATACAGTGACTTGAAAACACCTCTTTAAATTCAATAATAATTACATTTAGTTTAAAAGAAAAAAAAATGTCCACCAGATCAAAGTTATGTGGTGTAACCAACAAGTAACAGACATTAAAAAATATCCATAAGCAGGAAATTACATCATAGAGAGGTACCCTATCAAGGCAAGTTTAATTCAGGCTGTAAAATGTCATGTAGTGCAACTCCTTAAGAATTATGATTCATGATATTTATTAAATAATAAATATATTATACCTTAAATATACATATATATATATATATATATATATATATATATAGATATAGATATAGATATTAAATATAATAATATTAATATTTATATAGTGTATATATATATATATATATATATATAGTAATTATATATTTAAATATAAATATATTCTAAAAACGAAATATATATATATAAATATTTAAGTTTTCAAATATATTTATATTTAAATATATAATTAATATATATATATATATATATATATATATATATTCATTATATATTTAAATATAAATATATTTTGAAAACTTAAAATTATGATTAAGATGTGTACACTTCTTTTTACATGGTATAGAAATGTTTTATTATTTTATTTTTATTGTTACACCACATTACATTTTATACAGTCATTAAACTTTTCTTGAAAATGCCATAAAGGTTTTTCAAACCCATATGAAACCAACGTGGATATATATATTTTTTTATTATTGTAATTTTTATTTTTTATTATTATAATTTTATTATGATTTATTAGTATTTTTTGTGGACAAATCACAATCCCATTTTAATTGATTGGTCATTAAATAAATAATTTGCAAAAAATTGTTTTACGGGTGACTAAATATTTATGGGCAGTAAATTGTCTTGTTAGCTTTGATGATTCTTTCCCAGTAGTTATACCAGTGTTGACCTGTCCTCGGAATGTATTTACAATATGGCTGTGTGTGTTTTGCATATCCATCAAACCCAACTGCGGTAGAAACACAGAGCTGTCCTTTCGGCACGGAGCCACGAGCTTTCGTGAATATTCACCAGGTCATTACTCCTTCCTGACAGGGGTTTAAAGAAGGCTAAGCCAAAGGAGCCGCTACCTTGGCCCGGGTTACTGCTCTTGTCAGAGACCCAAAAAAATTGTTATCTGGCCCTTAGTAATAGTGAATTATTTTTACATGTTATTAAATCCTGTCACTCACGGAAATACCTGGAATACCGTCTGTGTTGGAGCCGTTGGTGAGTGAAGCCCTGTGCGGTGCGAGGGAGTGAATGGTGTGGTACAGCACGCTCTGGATGAAAGCCAGCTGCTCCGCGGTGGGGGTGAGAAGTTCACACTGGGATGGTCCACCAGGCCGGACGTCACACAGAGATGCTAACTGTGAAGCGCTAACCCGTTGCTTTGGCTAACGCCACCGTCCATTTCAGTCTGTCTTTAATTGGTGGACATGTTGACCTGTTAGCTTGCGGTCTTGCACAGGAAAAAGAAGAACGGTTGTGAATATCACAAATGCATGTCCTGGTTTTTTAGACAAAACATGTCCTGTTTTTTTATTTTTTTAACAGAAAATCACTCTAATATGATGCTTTAATGCTCAAGAAACACTTATGTGTATTATCAATGTTGAAAACAGTAGTGCTGCTTTTTTTCTTTTTTTCTTTTTTTACCATTAGAAATTTTGAGGCAAGAAAGATTTAAACCCTCAAGTTGTGTTCAGTTCTTTTTGACCCCAGAGAGGATATCCTTTTTCCCAGAAAATGCTAGTTAAAGGGCATATTGCATTGGACTAAAACTTCCACACAAAAATTCTAGTTATTATTATTATTATTATTTTACTTTACACTTGTGGTGTTGCAGTCAAAAATGATTGGCCCACAAAAAAGATGTCTTACAAATCTGTCATTACTCTATATTATCATTAAATATTGAAATCAATCTTTGAATTTCTTAAAAAATGTAATACAATTATTGGAAATTTGACCAAATGAGGTCACCGTTGCAGGAATTGAGGGTTTATCTACATGAAATGCTGACAGAGCTGAGAAAGGAATTGTTTAGAGAGCAGTGGGAGTAGCAATGTGCCGATGTTTGGACACTTCCATCATGTGGAGTGGGTGTAGATTGTTGTCAAGGTGTTTCAAGGTTTCCTGTTGCTGCTTTTGTCTAATCAGTGCTGAGAACCACTGCCAACATACACATACACAACAGTGGCATTCTGGACAAATGCCCACGAGGGCAAGGCCACCCAGTGAGAGCAACTGTGACTTTGGCATGGCACTTCTAGAAATCGTATTGATATTCCACAACCGTACAATACCAATGTCTCATAGTAATACCGTGATATAACAATAAGATATGTATTCTGTACATTAGTATATTCAGAAAAATCATGGTAAGATAATCTGGTATTGTCACTATACTACAGTCCCAGGGTTTAAATTTAGTTTTGTGGTCTTTAAAACCATGTTATCTGTTTTTTTATTTTTATTTATGCACTATTCTTGTTCTTATTGTACAACACAATCCACTGAAGTACTGTGATTGGAACATAAGTAGTAGTCTGAGTAGTCAATAAGGCTGAGTCATCTTTATGGTGATCAGTGTTCACATTGGGATTGCGTGTAACCAGGCAATGTAAGAGGAGAGCTATTGTAACACTTCTGTCCGCGATGTGCAGCTAGCTGGCGACGTCCTGCCAGCTGTCACTGTTCCTTTGTGGAAAAGACCAATGGGACCAGTGCAAATCCTGCTGGAGACAGTGTGACGCTCAAACACTGACACACACACTCACTCCAGCAGCGGTCTGCTTGATGCTAAATACCTTCAACTCAACATGTTTAATTAACCAAACAGGAAATTAAACAGGTTACAGTAAACATTTGGGGTTGTAGGGCTGGGAACTTGGAAAAAACAAACAAAAACATTGCTATATAAAAATTGTAGAATATTTATCCATTTTCCCGACACTTCACAGTTATTTTATTATTTAATAATTGTCAGTCTATTTGTCAGCCATCATCATCTTCACATAATTATCATGGCCCCCAGGATATTTTTTTTATGAATATCTGAACATGCAATATATTAAAAGAAAAAATAGAGCCTCTGACTAAAAAAACTAAAATGTTTCATACTAGTTTATGCATTCTTTTTTTATGAACATTTAAATGTGGGTTAAAAGTTAGACCACATTTAAGGTTCATTGAAAAAAAAAACTTTTAAAAAACAACACTTTGAGCAAAATCTGATTTTTTTTTTTTGGCTCCAAAAATATATATCCAGATTAGGACTCAGAACGATGTTAAAAACACAGATGGAGTAAATTGGGTGACCAAAATCTGGTCTAGGTGACTAGAATTGGTCATGAGTCAGCAGCCTAATATAGCTTGTTGATTAATTGCATGTAATTGGGAAATAGACTGACGGCAGCTGTCAAAGCAGGCAAATGTGTAATGGACTGAACTGTTTGAAATAATATTGTCCACTGAGGAGCCAGTGAAGATACCCAAGCCACATTTCAGATGGGCTAAATGGGATATTCAGGAGATGCATTGATCCACAGCAAGGAGAGCAGTCAGACAAATAGCTGAAACATTTTACCCAAAGCAACTTACATTAACATTTAGGGTAGACTGTTTTCATTCCTCTGTAATCAAACCCATGGCTATGCTCTTCTGTTCAAGCTGTGACCTTTAATTCCTATATTCAGGTGAACGTTGAGGTTCCACCACAAATGGTGGTGAAAAGGTTTTGAAAAATGACCACAAGGCATTGGTTGTTTACTTACCACAGGGAATGGTAGGGGACATTGAATTGAAGAAGATCACAGGTGTCCAAACCTGCTCCTAGAGGGCCACTGCTCTGCAGAGTTTAGTTCCCACTTTCAATTAAACACACCAGAGCCAGGTAATGCAAGGTCTAGGCAAGTGTGTTAGAACTGGTCGTATTAGTCCTCCAGGAGCAGGTTTGGACTGAAAGACAGTAATAGTGTAAACCCAGAGGTGGTCCTGCAAGTTAGGGCTTAGCCCTAGCCCTAAATTCAAAGCACATGAGCCTTGAATTTTTCAATGAAGGTGGCTAAAGTTTAACCCAGGGTTCCTCACATCTGGCACTGGAGGGCCACCATCCTGCAGAGTTTATTCCCAACCCTAATCATAAACATCTGAGCAAGCAAATCACAGTTTGATCAGTACCCTTCAGGCCAGATTTGAGGAACCCTAATTTAGCCAGTAGAGAAAGATCGTAGAGGGATGGGATGTAGGCTTTGTTGACCTTAATGTGGACTAATCGTGATGAATTGGAGTTTTGTTAGATGGGAATAGACAAAGTTGTAGTCTTCGTAGAGAAGAGGTAAGGCAGATGATAACATGTTATCACTCACAGCAGAAAGGAGGGATTGGGTTCAGGAGGGCAGGTGGTTTGTGCCTTACTGATATGTTGTAGTATGTTCTTATCTGAGAAAGTCTCAAATAAGGTTAACAGCACAGTGGTTGGCATGTCGAGAGATATTGTCAAAGGTCTAGAAGAATGAGTTGTGCATGATGGCCACTTCCCTCTTAAAGTGACTCATGTGGAAGCAATAAGTATGACTGGGGGAGGAGATTGAAACAGAGAGACAATAGCCGCGTTTCCACCGCAGGCACTTTCCCCAGGAACTAGGAACTTTGGGGTGGTACTCGGTGTGTTTACACCGCAGGAACAGGGTCTAAATGAAGTTTCCAGGTAAAAATCCCTCAGGAAAGTCCCTGCTGGCGAGGTAGTACTTCAGGAACTTCAGGAGTTCAGGAACTTTCGGGGTGGGACTTGTGCGCTGAACAATGCTGATTGGTTCTTACCATGCTATTCTTTCTGCACGACTGCGCGCGTTTGTCCCATCCATCTCATGGTCAATGTCCGCTGATGAAAAACGTCTACTTTTATATCTAGCATTACGAGATTTCTGAATACGCTTTGGGTGCTTTCTCTTTTCTGCCGTTTTGTTAATCACCTCGTTAGTAAACCAATCACACACAAAAGCAGCAAAGCTTGAATCTCCTCCATACAAAACTCAAAAAAACAAAAAAAACATGCAGGCTAGGAAGAGCAGTCACACGCAGTTTAACCATGAGTTTACCGTCACTACATCTTCCCGCCTCGGACCGGTACTTTTGTACGCGGTGTAAACGCAGTAAGCAAGTGGTCTTGAGGAAAAAAAGGTTCCTATGAAGAAAGTTCCTGGGACAAATAGTTCCTGGTAATTGCGGTGGAAACGCGGCTAATGAATGACAACAGCTTCCCCTGAAACACTGTACCTGCCCTCTTGATCTCAATTGCTCCCTTTTCCTTCAAGAAATATCCTTTGATCATCTGCTTTGCCCAACCTTTTTAATGACAATTCATCCTATGCCTAGAGGAGGTAGTCTCATTGAGACTTGATGCTTGAGTCAAAACGGATTCTGGAATGGAAGTACAATTCTGAAGAAACCTTGCATCAAAACCTTGCTTATAGGTATTAATTTCCTTCCATTTTCTCTGTGGGGGAATAGCTCAGAACAGAATCCTGTTGCTGGAAGATCTAACTTGCAAAGTTAATCTCCAACTCTAATTCAAATCAACTAATTTAAATCTTCAGGAATTTTTTGGAGCACAGTTTGAACTGAAACTCAAACTGGGGGTCAAAGGTCAAAGGACATCAGGTTCTAATGAGATGGTGAAAGTCATGGTAGAAGCTGCAGTGTCTGCAGACATTTAAGACAATTAGTTGGTGGTTTATTGCAAGATAATTGTTGAAGAGGTGGAGCTGGAGGGTGACATGGGCTGAAAGTTGACCAAGTGAACAAGAAAGGGTGGAAGGACAAGGAGGTAGCGAGGAGAGGAGACAGGAGGAATGAAGAAGTGGGTGTCTCTTGAAGGTAGGAGACTAATATTGTAGACTTTAGATTTTAGACAAAGGCGAGACTTGGTTGTTTTCTGCCTTGTTCCATTGACATATTGGCAGATGTTTTAATCCACAGAAACTTCAAGGTATACATTTTATTACTACATATGTTCCATAAGACCCAATTCACCGATCTTGGGAGTAGCTAGCACCATTCTCTGCCAGTTGAGAAAAGTTGAACTTCTAATTAACCCATCTTAACCAACTATTCAAGAACTCCAGGATTAAATTTCCAGGCTAGGTTGTTGGGATGGGTTAGTGCTAAACTCTTACCTAAGGCTCAATCCCAATTTACCCCTTGGCCCTACCCCTTGGCCGTACCCTCCATTTGCATGTTCATGTCTCAGGGGTAGGGTGTCCCGATATCTTGTTGAGATCGAGGGGATAGAGGCTACATAGCTCTCGAAAATGTAGATTTTTCAGAGGCACACTCCAAACGGAGGGCTAAGGGGATGTTCACGCGAATGCATCCGCAAATTAACGGCGAGATGGCTTGTCAGACGAGTTAGCTAAACATTTAAATTTCAGCGCCAGATGATTCCACCACGCACTCTTATTTACTTTTATAATAGACACAGTAATTTAAATTAAGAAATGGTATAATAATAATTACCTTTCCGATCAGAAAAGACACACATCGAGGAAGGAAAGTTACAATCATTATGGTTTCTTCAAAGTTAAGAGCAGCTGCGCTTATTGTCAGTTGTTGCCATGGAGAAATCCTATAAAAACTCTGTAACGGCAGAGCCATCGCAACGACTGATGACGTATCGGGTTCATGAAGGGTTGTTCCATTTCTTAGGGGTATATTTCAACCCCTTGGCCCTTGTAACTCTGTTTTAAGGGCCAAGGAGTAGCTCAAAACAAGGGGCAGGGTTGAACAAGGGGCACATGTTGAGTTGAAGAGGGTGAATTGGAATTAAGCATAAGTCTGCAACAAGAGGAGTGGGAGAGGGAGCCTAACCCTGAAATGCTGAAGATGATCCAGTCTACTGGGATCTTCTGATTTTCACTGGCATGGATATCAAAAGACTAGAGAATGGGACCATATTTCAACAATGATGCAATAAGTGGACACAGTAGATAAGATGGAGACTGTGGGAGACTCGGGTTCGAATCCACTGTGAGACACCAATGTGTCCCTGAGCAAGACACTTAACCCCTATTTGCTCCAGAGGCATGCAACCTCTGACATATATAACTATTGTAAGTCGCTTTGGATAAAAGCGTCAGCTAAAATGAATACATGTAAATGTGAAGATCACAAGAAGAGAGAGTGTTGTCAAGGGTTATCCAGGGTCCAGTAATATTAGAGAGGAGTAGATGCATGATTTTGGCATAGTTTGAAAATGTGTGCTGCCTTCACAGTGAAGTAGCAATTTGATGGAATCCTGAATCTTGAAGGTTAGAAGTTGAAATATGTCCTTATCTGAGAAAGTCTTAAGTTTAAAGTTAATTAGGTTAATGGTTATAAGGTTAGCATACAATATTATCAGAGGTCTTGGAGAATAAGTTGTGAATGATGGTCACTTCACTTTACTAGTGTAGAAAACTTTGCTATCAAGTTCTTAATTTCATTACATTTAAAATTTTATTTTATGGGTTGTTCAAAAGAGTTTGTCTTTGGATAGTCTCTAAACTGTTTCAGTCCACCAACTTGTTCGTTGCAATGTTTCTGATTAGTTCATTTGTTTTTACTTGCTGTCCAAATTCAAGCTAGAGTTGAACAGCTATAGTAGTCTTTCTGATCTTTTCACAATCAATCAACTCTCAAACTCTTGATATATGACAGACGTGATTGCCAATGTAGTTCTCAGTTCCTTTGGATTGTGTAGCTGTGTTTGTATAGCAGAAGGAAATCAAGAAAAGCTCCATGAGCAATATAGGAACGGCCTGGGGAATACTAGTGATGGCTTGTGCTGGCCTTCATCACTGTATGTCAAACCCCTGGCGCAATTACACTGCAATAAATACAAATGAGCGACAGATGACATGACATTGTGACATATTTATTGGCTCAGACTCCTATACAAACTCCAGATCTCCATTAGCACGCTCTTAGGATGCAGCCGGGCTTTTAAGACAGTCATGGAAGTGACATTCACCCTGACCTTTGCCCTCATGTAGATTTGTTGAGATGGTGGTCACCCATGGGAAAGACTGTGACTCCATTAAGTGTTGCAATCAGGGTAATGCACTCAGATCTTTGTGTGAGGTAGAAAAAGACAGACATTAAGAGAGGAAAATTGCTTTTGAGTGTCCATCTGTATCTCATTTCAGGGTTCCAATACCTTAACGAACAACGAATAATGTTAACCAAGACTGCAGCAATTGGTGAACTGGAAGTCGATTTGGATAATGTCTGCTAAGTTAGTCTATGGATAGTGTTACATTAAAAAAAGTATACATTGTCATACCAATAATGCCATAAGCTTAATTTTAATCAAATCTAATTTCTTTACAGGTTTCTTAAGATTATACTGCACTTTATTGACATTATTAGTTGAAATTCAGTATTGAAAATATTCCCATTCTGAACGCACAACAGAAAACACAATACATCACAAAATCAATATTTTTATATTCAGTTTTGTTTCAGTTTTCGTCATCTTGGTATATCTCAGAGCAGCAGTCAGTAAGTTTATATATTAAACGACTCAAACTGAAGCTAATTTCTGCTAACTGATGTCTTCATCTTAACTGACGGGCTCTTTCATTAAAGATTAAAGGGGAGCAGTGAGCTAATGCATGGTAAACTCAGTGGCCTGGCCTCAGTGACCACTGCGTCATCGCTCAGCACCGCCACTCTGCTAACGAGCGGCTGCCGTCGGTACAAATGAGTGAATTGATGACATGAATGGTCATATTTCTGCTGTTGATAGACAGCTGACCCTCGACCCTCTGGGAATGACAGTTAGCACGAGGCGAAGTAGAGAGAGGGCCGATCCACATCATCTGCAGGTTATTAGCCGCTGTGTCTTACACACATACATTTTATCTTTCCTTCCCTTCCTCCCTTAACATTTATTCAATCATTTAATTTATTCATTTATTCAAGAGTGTCATTTATTTATTTATCCAACACTTTCGACAAATCCAATTTAACTTGGTATAGGCTTTGGATTCTTTTTAAAACATTACTTTTTTTTTACATACGTAATTCACATGTTTTTTGTTAGGGACTATCAAACAGAATGAAAATAATAGTCTGTAACTTCATTTCATTGATCTGGTCTAAACTGATCATTTAGTCAATCCCTCAACCATGTATCACACGAACAGTGTTGGGGAGTAGTTAACTACAAGTAGCGAAGCTACTAACTTAACTACATTTTTCAGTAGCTTGGCAGTAGCTCAGCTGCTTTTTAAACAGTGTAGCTTTTCCAGTAGCTAACTACTTTTTGCAGCAAGTAGCGGTGTAGCGAGCAAAAGCTACATTGCTACATTGTCGAGCCTGCACGAATCAGCGCGATGCAAGGATATTCTTCTTCTTGTTAGATTACAAACTCATTTTTTGTTGTTTAATCACGCATCTTGCGGCTAACGGTTCACTGACGTACAGAAGTGGGTTGACACACCCATATTATGATTATATAGCAAGACGTGACGGCAGATTTAGAGGATGGAGAAACAACTAACGTTAATTACCCATGGCCTTATTTGTCCAAGTTCAATCAGTATTTTTGAGAAAATGTTCTACATGAAATTTACGTTGGATGTATATTTCGTTCATGCAATGTTGTAGGCTATTTGTTGCAATTTTGACAAACAGTCAGAGATATTTTAGTGTTGTGTGTAATAAAACAATACTCTTTGAAATCGGAATTGCATTGCCTTGTTTTAAACACTAAATGTTTTACTTAAAACATTCCTCAGAGACTTATTCAGTTATTTATAATATACGTTGTTCAAAAAAAGCCAAAGTAGTTTCAATGTAGCTAGCTACTTTTTGATAGTAACTTGTAGTGTAGCTAACTACTTTTCTGAACGGGTAGCTTGACTGTAGTTAAACTACTTTAACTTACGAGTAGCTTGTATAGCTTGTCAAACTACAGTTTCAGAGTAGCTTCCCAACACTGCACACGAAATACGTTCTGAGGAAACTAATTTGCAAATCGCAATTACGTTACATGCCAACATATAAGCAGTGCTATTACGTTTGTCCTTAACCTAATACTATTGCAGTGCTATTACGTTTGTCCTTAACATAATACATCCAAAGCAGGTTTCTTTACTATTTATAATGGCATTAATGTTTTGACTCTATTGCATTCAATTAAGTCTTATCAATTAAGTTTTCAGTCGCATTTATTAATATAATAGGCCAACGTTACTCATAAATATTAACATTTCGCTCTGTTCGTACATTTTATTAGCTTGATGTAAACCAAATCCTAGATTCCATACGTTGTTTGCAAGAAACAGATCCAAATTCCAGCCTTTTATCCAGTGATCTTCATCTTCATTTCTCAGCAGCGACCACCAACTTCAAACTGCAGCGACCGCGTGCCTTCAGAGAGCGAACCGAAATCAGATTAACATTTTAATGGATTAATGTTAATAACTTTAATTCTGATCTGTACCTCATACACAACTACTATAATACTGCCAGAAGGCTGCGAATGCAACGCATCATCACGTGAACGACTTTTGTTAATGTTAACGTTACCGGTTTTGGCATTTTCGCAATAAATAAATTATTGTGAACTTTATACTTGTCTGTCTGTTGTTTTTTTTTCTTCATAATTGTGTTAGCCTACGTAGTTTTAAGGAATGGTTATGGGTAGGTTTAGGGGTAGGAGTAGGATTAGTGGCTCAAAATTTTTAATGCTAAAACTCATTTACCTACACATCTCTGTCAATTACGTTTTATCCTTTTTATATTCTGTATAAAATGGATATGTTTAGGTTTTGGGAGTAGTATTAAGGGATCTTGTTACATTTATCTTTAAAAGTGAAAGTATACAGAAATCGTTATGATATGAAATATACGTAAATGGTTAACGTTTTCTAGCTGTAAAAACGTAATGTTACGTTTAAATGTTGCAAATACATCTATATTATATGTTTTAGCATCTATCCAAACGTACAAAAACGTACGTTTTATATCTTTGAAAATAACGTATTAATACCTACGTATTAAGTAGGTTAAGGACCAACGTAATAGCACTGCTTATATATTGGCATGTAACGTAATTGCGATTTGCAAAATAGTTTCCTCAGAACGTATTTCATGTGATACAGGGTTGCAATCCCTACTCAGACATTTTGACCTGTATATAATAATAAATATAAAAAAAATCAATGAATAATCTCATAATTATGATAACGTATTCTCTAACTGATATTGCAACGCGATTTCATGGCAATTGGTACATATTTTATGAGGTTGCTATGGCTAATTCATATTATTTTTGCTATATCATACATATTTTATGAGTTGCCCAATTTGTATGAATGACTTACCCCTAACCCCGCCCTAAACCTACCCATCCCTGCGGTTTAGACTAATTGTACGGATTGGTCATGAGATAGCGTTGAATATTCAGTGTAATTGCAATGACGTTTAAATTAATACTTAAATGGATTTACCAAAAACGTACTCGGTTACTAACGTAACATCGGTTTTCTTTAGAAGAGGGAACGAGTACTGTGTAATATTTTACGCTAGGGGAAAACCTCTTTTCCATGAGATATTGAAGCCAAAAATTATCCTTAATTTTGTATTATGTAAAACGCATTGTGGCAGCATGCAGACATAGGCAAGTTGGCTGCCGTGCCTATTGGCTGTCCTGCTGCAACTGAAGCAGCCTATCGGAGAGGCCCTTTGGTGACGGTCCAATGGGTCACACTTCCGCCAAAGCGGGCGTGGCCTAGCCCTATAAATATAGCTCGATGGGCTGATATAATCTGGTTACAAAGTGGAACATTCCTTAAAATTTCAAATGATAGTAACATAAATAACATAAACAATTATTTCTCTCTCTCACACTCACTCATGCATATCTGACAAGTTTACTGTGAAATGACCAAAGTTACTGTCAGGAAAGAAATTATCAATTGAATTTATCTAATTTATTTATTGAGTTAACCATTTTAATATCAATTAAATTTTGTTCCCTAAATATATAGCCACTATTGAGAACTGAATTTGAGCTAATACAAATTTTACAAAAATTAACTCAACCCTATTAAGTTATTGTTAGAAAAAGAAAAATTCAAAAAAGCTATTAAATGTCATTTATTTAATTACTGTTGAAAGATCGTTTAAAAATTATTTGCAGAAGTTTTTAAATGTATATAATAATATTTATGGTAATAGAGTTTCTAAATCAGCTTTCTTTACTGAAGAAGTAAAAAAAAAAAGACTATTTTGTGCACTATTCATGGAAGTGCCACTCACACATTCTTTTAAACCCTGCCCTGGGGTAACCAAAACACAGCATTCATCCTCCAATCCTTTTGCACTTCCCATCTCTGTGCCCTTAACCAATTGCTTGTTTATTCTTGCGTTTTAAATTCTTGAATTTCACCTTGTCTTACCTGCATTAGCGCTCTGCAGGAAGAGGATCAAACTCCATGTCTGTCAGGGCTGACTTTAAAAAGGGGTTTATTTTTTCTCTACAGACCTTTTGGATGACGTCACCATGGGATCTAATCCCATCAAAGGCAGGCTGGAGTGGTCTGTAGATGGTGGAACGAGGCTTTTTTTCATGCTGCCTGGAGAGTCAAACAAAGCACATATGGTGTTGAAGAGATGAGATGGATAAGATGCATGGTGGGGTGATAGACAAAGGCTTATGGGAAGGCAGTGCTGTTTGATTTTCTGGACAGGGTGTAAAAAAAGTCATCAAATAGTTCCCTTACAGTTCTACAGCACTGTCCTCAACTGTAGAGTGTGAAAAACCACTAATAATGTTTTAAAAAATAAGAAACATTGGCTCATACTGTGGCTCCCGGGAATCTACTGAAAGATGAAATCAACGATTAATTATCAATAGGCAGAGAACAAAAGGAAATAGTGGTAAGGGATACAAAGGAAAGGAATTAATAATGAAAGTAAAGCATGTGTTGAGATCAGCTTTTGGTGCTGTGGAAAAGGAATCGGAGTGATGCAACAGACTGTATCTAACCTGTCATACTTGATAAAAGGTAAGAGCTCATAGCAAAACTAGAGCACATTTAAAAAAAATAATAATAAAAAAATAATAATAATTGTAAATGTATTTGTCCCCCAAAAAATCAATTAATTATCCATATAGTTCCAAATATGTAAGACTTACTTTCTGTCAACAGATTTTCCAACCATGTTGGACCATACAATTAAAGTCGATTTGGGACGACTTTTCCCAAATTGTCGAACTGCACCGGGTTGTATTTGAGACAGGTGTCTATATGAGACAGGCCTTTATAGTTACGTGTTGAGGTGTTGATCGTTGAGTGTAGGCCTCTAATCTCTTAAAATCTCCAAATCTTCTCGTGAAACTGCGATCTTTTACTATTTTGTCAATTGGTTTTGATCAAAATGCGCGAGGGAGAGATAGCAAAAGTTGTTTGAAGATGTGAGAGTGCGTGCACGCGGCCAGGGTGCTCACGTCAGGTTCACACCGGTTGCTGAAGCGACGTGGGACGGAAAATCATGCGCTGGGACTGCCTGTTCACACCAGACGCGTATTCTTCGCAGAGGTCGACAAGCGCTTCTGCTCAGTTGTTGTTTATTCAGAGCTATTTTGTTACATCATGGGGAAGTAAATAACCTCATAATATAAATACACCATGTTTCTGTAACCAAGAAGTTTGTACACTTCTTTTATTAATGCGTTGTCGAGACACACACGCAGCCAGAGAGACAACTCCTGCCTGCCTCTCTCGTCTGTTTCCCTGTTTGTTTGTGTATTCGCATTTGTCACTTGCGGTATTTTAATTTGAAAATTGCTTATATTTTGACAATTGACCAGATGGTCGAGTGTTTCTTGGTGTAACTTCCTGCCGGAATTGACTCGGATCACTCGCGGCTCGCGAAGAAATAGACCAGACTCCGAAACTGCCGCTGCGGTGCTCCGCATCTGGTGTGAACGACACCATAGGTTAACATGGGCGCCGAAAGGAAGTGGCCTCCGTTCCATACCGCTTCAGCGTCCGGTGTGAACCCGGCGTCACTCTGCTCGTTATGCGCCCCATCATAAAACGCAAAAGCTTGTCATTCTATTCTACACCACTCACCGATCAAAAAAGGCTTTTGGCGGGACAAACATTTGTTTTGGCGGCGGCCGCGAAAGCGGTAATCTGACAGGTTTTATAAGATTAAATACAACCCGAAACTAAAAAACAGACCTGCCCTCTGTTTGAGACCAGCCTTTATTTACCCAACCTGCAGTCACACCAGGCGCGTAAAAGAGACAGGTGTCTATTTGGGACTCGGCTATTATTTTAAGTTTTACAGTATAAAAAACAAACAAACTTATTTTGTGTTCTGAAATGTATACATGAAGATTCAGTCATTACTTATTCACCGGGTGTTTGCAGTGAAAGGTAGTTAATCTATTGCTTATTGTAGTCTGACTAAAACACTGTATTAACAAATGAGCATCCAAAATTAAGTAAACCAATTCCCACACAAGTCAACCTAGACTTCCAATCTTTGTTCCATTTCACTTTCAGTGTCCTCCAGAACTCTTCCTTCTCAATGGCACATTGTTTATTTGCTCTTTGATTCATTTTACAGGCCAGATGTGACTGCTTGCAGTTAATTTGTTTTTCTGTGCAACATATTTGCACAGAGCTCTGCTTGTGTGCGTGGGAAGCTTTTTGGCGACGGCCGCTGTCAGACCGGCCTCTAATGAATCCCATTAAATCATGCACTTTGTCATTATGCTGCCTTTAAGAGCCAGAAACTCACTTTAGCTTTACAAGTATGCAACCCCCATTGTGACTGAATGCTACTTTGCGGAAAACAAACTACTTGACATCAGTGGACTCCTGCAATAGAATAAAATAAATGCATTGAGTGTCTTCTCACTTGGCAAATGGGGATTAAGAAAGTTTGACACGCGAGACTGCTGTTGCCAAACTTTAAGTTGATGAGCACCTTCCAATGTCTACAGCATGCATAAACAATTGAAAGACCTGGATTCATCACCATGTCATCTGCCAAGAAGGGAAACGTGTGTTTAAACAATGGCTCGGATAAAAAGGGTGGACTTTACACTGAGCAGACCAGCCCAATCAATCTTTTGCTTCGCCACTTTCCAAAAGCTTGTCTCCTTGACTGTATCCTTCAAATAAAACATAGCAAAAGGTATCATGTGAAAGATAAATTTGCTGATGTCCACTGGTGTTATTTTCCCAATTTCAAGACACATCAGAATGTGTTTTGTTGGTATGCAAATTTTCCCATCAGTACAGAGAAGATTTGATGGATGGTGATACAGTGGACACTTCACACAAACAGATCCCTTTATCTCCAGTGTCCAGAAGTGTTTTGTTTCCGGGGTTGGCATGCGGCCCAGGCGCCAATCCTTCGTCTGAAGATGTTGTGACCCCAATGGACCAGAGCCGCAGTGATGTCAAAATGGTAAACCTTGTTGAGCACAACTCACAGAAGATAAGCATTTGACAAGGTTACGGTTGAGTCAGGGTTGGGGTTTCTCTCAGAATTAATGGCTTGTCCCAAATGCTAAGGTCTTGCTGCTGAGGGTCCACACATTAGTGACGTAATGGCACATAAGAGTGTCAGGAAGAAGTTTGCTGGAGAATCCCATGGACCAGAGCCAGGTTGCTTTTTTAAATGTTAAAATGCATTCCACAAAAGTCTCATTACATTTGACAAGGAATGCAATTTTGCAAGACTGAGGGTTATCATGGTCATGTCCTGAATGCTGATCTAATGTCTAGGTCAACATGTTAATGACGTACTGCTGCTGTCCGGTAGTAATTGCTCTGGAATCCTGTTGACTAGAGCCGTAGTGCTTTGTATAGGATCAACCTTGTTTAGCAAAACTCTTACAAGGTATACACATGGCAAGCTAGGGTTAGGGTTGCTCTGTGGCTCGTTGAACACAATATATGAATGTTACATGTGACTTTTTGCTCAATTAGGGTTACAGCCCAGTCCCAAATGGCACCCCAAGGTCTTGTTGACCTCTGAGTCCACACATTAGTACCACAATGGCATGTAATACTGTCATGTAGTTTGATGTGGAATCCCATGGGCCAGAGCCACAGTGCTGTCTAGATGGTAAACTTGTTTTGTGAAAGATTAATGAGATACACATTTGACAAGGTTTAGGTTGGAGTTGCCATTTCCCAAATGCTATCCTAAGGTCCTGCAGTCCTCCTTGGAGAAGTAGGTGGTTGAGGTTGCTTTGGGTCTCAATTAATACATTGTACATATGTGCATTGGAATCTTACTGGACTTTTTTAACGGAATAAGAGTAATCACCACCATGTCCCGATAGGTCTTGCGGTGCTCCTCTAGATCCACATGTTTGTGATGTAATGTTGCATACTGTCAGACAGTATCTACTATCTACTTTTGTGATTTTCCGTGGATCACAGCTGTAGTTCAGCAGAAATCTTACGAGATATGGACTTGACAAGGTGAGCATTGGGATTGCAGTGGGCCTCAGACCAAAGGTTGCACGGAGGGTCTGAAATCTAAAACAGTCGCTCTTAACTCTGTGCCCACTGCTGTGCAAATTTTGTATGTATCCCTAATGCACTTCTCATCCCAAGACATCATCTAACTGAAGCTTTTGACCATACGTCAACATCTGACGTTTTAGGGTACCCTTAAATGTCAGTTAGATGATGATCCAAGGGCGTCATCCAACTGACGCTTTATCTTTAGCGTCAGTTAAGTGACGCGGGTAGGTTTAGGTCTGGGTAGGGTTAGGGTTAGATAGCGTCATCTAACTGACGTTAAAGGGTACCCTAAAATGTCGGATGTTGACGTATGGTCAAAAGCGTCAGTTATATGACGTCTTGGGATGAGAACAGGCTGGTCTCCCTTGTCTGACTCACTCAGTTCAGTTCATGGAGCTCATTCCCAATGAGACGATGATCTGGATAAGGTGTGTTAAAGAAGACAAAGATGCGACACCCCTGCCATGGGACAATCCTGTTCCTGGAGGGCCATCTTCATGCACAGTTTAGCTCCGAACTTAATGAAACACACATGTGCCAGCTATTCCAAGTCTTCAGGAGAAGTAAAAACATTTAGGTCGATACTTAGGTAGATGTTTTGATGCAACTTTGAGTTAAATTCTGCTGGAAAGCGACCTCAAGGAGCAGGAACCTCACAAACATGGACTTATTTATTTCTAAAGAAACACGACAATGTAAAAAATGCTCCGTTACCTTGTAGCTTATGTTATGGCCCTGTAGAAGCAGTCTTTGTAAAAGTAGGCTAAAGATTGCGTCATAACCAATCGACTCTCTGTCGCACAATAGAGAGATTACCGTATGTACTGGAGGAGAAGCTTGCGGGCAATCGGGGAAACGTGGAGGCAAAATGACAAAATAATTAATCAGAATACCTAGCAAAAGTTTCTCCTGCTCCTAGCTCATGAACAGCTCCTACCCACACTCTCCGCCTCAGCAAGTTTCGGAAGGGAATGATTCAGATTTCTTATACCACAGCCATTAGAAGACAGACCGGTTGCTCGCGTCACATCTACGTCGCCAAGCTCTGTTTGAGTCGGTTTGAGTCTGCGCGTCAGGAACGGAAGTGCTAAAAAAATCGCTAAAAATGGGCTTTACTTGTCTCAATTGAGTTCCAATGAGATGGCTCTGTCCACTTCTTATATTGTCTATGGTTGAGACAGATATGGAGTGCCGAAGTGATGACATCACTTTGTAGGACAACTCGGAAGTTAGCGGCGCATGGGTACCCTCATTCAAAAAGCAATGCATTTTCCCCATAGACTTTTGGAAAATCGCAAAAAACAAGATCTATGTTTAACAAAGACTTGTGACCCTTACACGTTTTGTCTATCAAGCTCATCTTTACAAGTCAATCCAAAATTTATTTATTTCGAAGCCTATATAAAGTTTTTAAAAAACACAAGCAGACACAATAAAGTTTAAAAAACTCAAGCAGGTTATAACTGTGTGTTCTATGTCATAGATCAAAACGTGAAAATATTTTATGCGTTGTTAACCACAGACCTTATTTCAGAAGATTTAGCAAAACCCATTCAAAAATCCCATAAACTTTAGAGCGAAGGAACCGGTAGTGCTAAAATGCTAACTCACTTCCACGTTTTGGCCTACAAAGTGACGTCGACACTCTATTGTACACTCGTTATGTTGCGGAGCATTGTGGGATTGAATAAGTGCACTCAGTGAAGTCCACTACGGTTTCAGACACCACTACAAATGTCGTCCCCTCAAATAGTGTCCTATTTAAGGTTATAGGGTGATTTCGGACACAGCCATGCACACACAACAACCCATCTTGAGACAACCCAAAGCAGCTGCCTGTTTACGTCTGCATTAAACGTCCCCCAGAAACCCTTGACACAAGACCTTCTACCCTACTACACAGACTTTCCAGTCCACTGTTAGCTTTTGGATATACAGTCAGCTCTTAAATATTGTGGAGTGTTTTTCTTAGGACAGATATCTAGCATAAGAGCCAGGACACAGAAAAATACCCGTCATCTTACTGGACTGTTTATCTTCTGACTCCACTGATCTTCTCTGCCTCCCTCAAATTCTCGACCTCCCAGAGATAGCAAATAGAGCTAGTGGAACACTGACAATATATCACAACTAAGGCATTTTCTCACAGTTTTCCCATTTCCCATCGGTAATGTGGGAAGACCCATCGGGCCATTTCTCACAGGTGCAAAACTGAACATATGATTCTGTAATTTCCTTAATTTCGTGATACTCGAGCTTCAGTAATTTTTAGGGAAATTACAGCAGTGACATATTTTGGCTGAGGACTACAAAAAGCATTTTGTAAAGGAATGTTTGTTTTGTATTCATTTCTCTTGAAAGTATATTAGAGTATATAATGAGAGGGAGTATCTAAAACCTCAATAAAATCCAATAAGCCTTACATGTGTTCCTAGTGGTCCAGAGCTCCATCCAACAATCATCACCAATATGCAGTGACCCCCAAAATTTTACTTAAATAAGGATAAATTAAGCCAGTTCCCCTCAAGGTCACACAGGTGCCCTGGCAGAGTAAATTTACATGCAAGTTCCTTTAAAGAAAAGAGGTTGAAAAAGATTTATGGCTAACATTTTAAGTTAAAGGGGTCTTGAACTGGCTTTTTAAATTTTTTATATTGTTGTCTGAGGTCAACTTATGACGTTTGCTTGGTTTTACATTAAAAAACATCAAAATAAATAAGTAAAAGGCTATTTTCTACCCTAGTTTTGAGCCTAGCTGAAAACGCACTGTTTTTATAAGCATCTCGCATTGAAGACTTGGAAGTAAACGCCTACTGCTGTGAGTGGATAACACTTTTGCATATTATAATGAGTTTAACACTCGAATCTGGTTTGTCATCACGATGTAGGCATCTATGTTATTTAGCTATGCGTGTAATGCGCGAATCGGTGGGCGGGGCTAAACCGGCCGTGTTGAAGTAGGCGTTGATCTTCTTCTGCGGGGTGGTGTTTTATCATCTTTGACGTCATAGTTCCCCACTTTGAAAAACGAGTCATTTGCTGGGCCTGGCATCAATAAAAGCTTTTATTGGACTAACAAGGATGTTTTCAGTTCTGAAACTTACAGGATATTCTTATAATATGATAACCTCTTAGATGTCAAAAGCTCAAGGAAAATTTGATTTCTCAGTTCATCACCCCTTTAAAAATTGACATTCTATATGTAACTAACTCTCATTAAAGTACTAATAGACAGACTGTTAATTGGTAGACTTTTCGGTTAGGTTACTTTTTGGGTGCATCAAATATTAAGTTAGTTCTCAGTAGTCTCTAATGAGTGTTAGTTGACGTGTAGTTACAAAGTTAGAAGAGTGTCTAATATGAGCCACCAAATAAATGAAATGTTACCATATTCAGTCAAAGTTGTATAAATGTATAAATATATAATATTTGTATTTTTTATTCCAAAACCTGTAATAAAAAAACAGATTAACAATATACTAGGGCTTTGTTGATATTTCAACATATCTGAACAAAAATAGGTGTGTGTTTACATAAATTGTCAATATCAGGTCAAATAAAAAAAGCACATGCGTTTATCAACAAGTTTTAAGTAAACGATTAATCACGATTAATCACATCCAAAATAAAAGTTTGTGTTTACATAATATATGTGGGTGCACTGTGTATAATTATATATATATATATATACTGTATATATATATATATATATATATATATATATATATATACACACACATGCTTGTATAAATTTAAGAAATATTTTCATACTATACATTTATATATAATTTATATTATATAAATATTTTATGTAATTTTTCCCCTTAAAATTTACATGCATGTGTGTGTATTTTTATAGTATTTTACAGTGCACCACATATATTATGTAAACACAAACTTTTATTTTGGATGTGATTAATTGTGATTAATCATTTGACAGCTCTAGTATGAACATTAACTTTCTTGGAATCAATGCGTGTCCTAAATTTATTTATAAGTGGATCCGTGTCACTGATTTCGGGAGGTAAGGTTACTTTCAAAGTGCTGTGGTTTTTTTTTGTTTTTTACATAACTTCAGTAATCTGGAAAAGTCCCTGGAAAAGAAAACTGATTATGTGTGTGAAGGAGGTTAAGGCATAAAGTAATTTCTCTTTCACTAGAATTGCTGCTGCTTATGTAAAGTACATACTGCACAGTAGACGTTTGTTTGCATGTCTCTTGCAATGTGTTGCAATGCACAGTATCAGTCATAAGTAAATACCATCACAAATATACTGTAAAAATGAATGCACTTTATCTAATAAAAATGGGGCAACAGATTACAAGCAATATTATTAATACAAGTAATAATTATTCAAATTAATTCATTTAAAGTAAACCATTTAAAATGAGTAAAACTTGAAAAAAAAAACACATTTAAGTCACCATTATGGTGATCGGTGTTTGTTTTAGGTTTCTCCTTCTTCTCTTAACATCAGGTGTCTTCAATGTTGGCAATATGAAATAAAGATTTCTTAATTAATCTTTGACGACTGCCTGTTATTCAGATATTTTTGTTTAATTTTTTGGTGTAAGTTTTACTCATTTTAAATGGTTAACTTTTAAGGAATAATTTGATTAATTATTACTAAATTCTAATTTGTTCAATTTAATTAATAATATTGCTTGTAATCTGTTGCCACATTTTTATTGATCATATAAAGCGTATTCATTTTTACAGTGTAAATATCATACGTAAATACAAAATTTTGTACACCGTGTAATCACATTATTTAACTTAAAATATGACTTATTACACATGTGTTAATTAATAATAATATTTAAAATAATGATTTGTAATTATTAAACTAATTTAAGTATCAAAAGTAGTTAGCTATTAATGTATCATGTGTATAAGTCTATGATCAAATTAATATGCAAACATCCATAACTTCAAGTGTTTGCTAGGCTATAGTTTTTTTTTCCTGCTCCTTTCTTTTATATTCATAAGGAAATATATTTATTCTACTTTTTGAGATGAAGAAAACAATAATTATACTAAATCTCAGTGGACTTAACTGTCTGAACACGACAATCATTAATTATTAATATAGCCCTAAGTGCTTGCTTAATTACTTGTGGTTACTTTCTTTAAAAAAAATTGAATTAGGGAAAACAATAATTTAATCATATAAGGACTTAGTTTGAGTGAGTCTTGGAAATAACATTGTTTTTATGAAGCCGTTCATTTCCCCCTGCGCTAGAATATTCCCTAATCCTTCTCTCTCGCCCTCGTTCCTGCTCTCCGTCAAACACACAATAGATCTCCTCAGCATTAGTCCGTTTGATGTCTGCCATGAAAAGGGAAACCATCGCCCCTGTGTCACTCTTCTCCGTCCTTTATTCTCTTGTTTTGACTTATTTATTCCAGGCGTCTCAGTCATCACTCTCTCTTTGAGCTGTCCCCCCGGTGCCCTTTCCCGAACGGAGCTTACGGTTTTCAATCAGCACTTCCCACTCACTGGGACCGTCCGGTTCTCATGTGCCCGGGCCCGAGCGGCCTGGCGCGAGTGCACATATCTATGCTATTATTACACAGATGGCACACTGTGAACTTCCCTCCACATTTTCAGGGAGGAATTCACCATGAAGGAATTGCGCCTGGTGATAGTGTTGTTTATTTGCATATTCCGTCTGGCGTCGGCATTGTTTTCGCACCTGATCCACTAAAGGAAGCACATGACTGCAAATCAAGAAACAGCCCCCAAAACTCATGGGTTTTGCAGACATTTGTTCTGGGACTGGACAGCATTACAGTGGAATCACATGAATTGGCTATTAACCCTTTCCACGCCATTGACGAAAATTTTCGGCTTTCCTTGTTTTCACTGTTATATGGAAGGGGCGAATAAAGAGTACCGAAGCCCCCGATCGAATAAGACACGCAATGTTCTCCATCAGTAGATTAATAACTCCTGTCAACACTCTAAAAATGCTGGGTTGTTTTAACCCAACTTTGGGTCAAATATGGACTAACCCAGCCATTGGATTAAATGTAATTTATTACATTTTAACCCAACGTTGGGTTTGTCCATATTTAAAATATAATTATATAAAATATCAAATATATCAAATACCATATAATATATCAAATATCAAATATATCAAATACCATATATATATATATATATATATATATATATATATATATATATATATATATATATATATATATATATATATATACACGATTAACTGGTAGAAATGTGTCAACAGAAATGAATAAGTTATGACAACATATGTTTTTACATTGTTTTGAAGCAAACTTATAGTTCATTCATTAAAAAAAGAATGTGGAGCACACAAGAAATTCATTTGGAAAATGTTTTATCCATACAGTTAAAGTCAATGGGGTCCAAAACAACAAAATATTGGACCCCATTGACTTTCAATGTACGACCAAAACAAATTTTTTTTTCAAAACCTATATTATTTTGTTTTCCACACGAAAAAGAAGGTTATGAAAGATGTTAGTGAGCTGGTATAAAACAACATAACATTGAACCCCATTGACTTTCATTGCATTCCAAATGTACACAATGTATCAAATATATCAAATACCATATATATATGTACCGATAGACACGATTAACTGGTAGAAATGTGTTATGACAACATGTTTTTACATTGTTTTAAAGCAAATTTATAGTTCATTCATTAAAAAAAGAATGTGGAGCACACAAGAAATTCTTTTGGAAAATGTTTTTATCCATACAGTTAAAGTCAATGGGGTCCAAAACAACAAAATATTGGAACCCATTGACTTTCATTGTAAGACCAAAACAACTTTTTTTCAAAACCTATATTATTTTGTTTTCCACACGAGAAAGAAGGTTATGAAACATGTTCGTGAGCTGGTATAAAACAACATAACATTGGACCCCATTGACTTTCATTGTATTCCAAATGTACACAATGTATCTAATATATCAAATATATCTAATATATATATGTGTATATGTACCAATAGACACGATTAACTGGTAGAAATGTGTCAACCTGTAGATATCAATAAGTTATGACAACATATGTTTTTACATTGTTTTAAAGCAATTTGCTACTTTTTTTAAGTTATACAAGTTTCAAGTCAGTTTAATGTTATTTCATTTGAAATGACTTGAACATCCAAGTTGATTGAACTTTTAATTTAATTTTTTTTAACAGTGTACACACACTTATGTGTCAGAATGCCCATCTTTGCGGGTATCTTGTAAACAAATACATTGATATCTTTAGTGAACAAACAGTTGAGAAAGAAAGGACCTGTGTTCAGTGCATTCGGTTTTAAAGTGACAGCAGCCTAAAACATCTCATCATTCAAAATAGTTCATATTTGAAGTTTACCCCATGTTGTCTCTGTTTTTTTTTTTATTATTTTTTTTTATGATCTGCCATAGATGAAGAATCCAAAATATCACATAGCCTCCTGGAAACACCTATATAGCAAATATTTTAATTAAAATATTTATTTATTTTTGCATATATTTGTTAATCTCCGGATGCATAAGGTTTTTTGCAAATAAATAAATAAATAAATAAAAATGCCTCCATAACTCTGTTTACATTAGTGTGCCAAATGTCTCATTTATCTTCTGGCAGCACTCCTCTGGGAATACCAGAAGAACATTTCCTTGAATTTGAAGTCATCATGATTTGTCAACATTTCTGTTGAGAACAAATGCATCTATCACACACTAAAACACTCACTCACAAACAGAATGCAACTTCAGATTACAGGTTCTCTGCTAAAATTGTAAAACAAAAATATACGCCTATATCTTAAAAGGTCAGCGGTATGCTTCACACAGACAGTCTGGAGCTGGTGTTATTATTCTGTACTGCAACTCTCTGGGTTCACAAAATACACTTTTCAAAAACGGAAAACAGCACCAGATGGTGCAGTTTGCTAAATGCAAAAGCGCCACCTATTAAGAAAATCTTCTCTGTTTACACCACTGACAGACACTGTTTATCATAGTAAACAGCTGTCAGATAGGGCCACGTTCTCTGTCGCCAGCAAACACGTGGCAGCACATTAAGTTTGGTGGGCTGTGACAGATGGATTCGTGGAAATGGCAGAAATGCTTTGCCATTCGGCAACGAAATGTGTTCTGTATGGAAAATGACTTATAGTTCATTCATTCAAAAAAAGAATTTGGAGCACACAAGAAATACTTTTGGAAAATGTTTGTATCCATACAGTTAAAGTTAATGGGGTCCAAAACAACAAAATATTGGACTCCATTGACTTTCATTTGTACGATCAAAACAAAACAGAATTGTTTCAAAACCTATATTCTTTTCTTTTCCACACGAGAAAAAACATGCTAGTGTTTCACATGCTAGTGAGCTGGTATAAAACAACAAAACATTGGACCCCATTGACTTTCATTGTATTCAAAATGTATTTTTTTTCGTATGTAAGAAAGAAAGATATGAAACAGATTTGTAAGCCACTCCAAAACAACAAAATATTGGAACCCACTGACTTTCATTGTATGGACAAATCATAGTTAGACAATATATTTTTCAACAATAAAATATTGGACCCCATTGACTTTCATTGTACGGCCAAAACAAAACAAAAACAGAAATTATTCAAAGCCTATATTCTTTTGTTTTCCACACGAGAAAGAAGGTTATGAAACATGCTAGTGAGCTGGTATAAAACAACAAAACATTGGACCCCATTGACTTTCATTGTATTCAAAATATATTCTTTTTTTCGTATGAAAAAGAAAGATATGAAACATATTTGTAAGCCACTCCAAAACAACAACACATTGGACCTCACTGACTTTCATTGTATGGACAAATCATATTAAGAAAATATATTTTTCAACAATGAAATATTGGACCCCATTGACTTTCATTGTACGGCAAAAACAAAACAAAACCAGAAATTTTTCAAAACCTATATTCTTTTGTTTTCCACACGAGAAAGAAGGTTATGAAACATGTAAGTGAGCTGGTACAAAACAACAAAACATTGGACCCCATTGACTTTTATTGTACGGATGTATTTTCCAAAATATATTATTTTTTCCATATGAAAAAGAAAGATATGAAACATATTTGTAAGCCACTCCAAAACAACAAAACATTGGACCCCACTGACTTTCATTGTATGGACAAATTGTATTTAGAAAATATATTTTTCAACAATAAAATATTGGACCCCATTGACTTTCATTGTACGGCCAAAACAAAACAAAAACAGAAATTTTTTTTCAAAACTATATTATTTTGTTTTCCACACGAGAAAGAGGGTATGAAACATGCTAGTGAGCTGGTATAAAACAACAAACCATTGGACCCCATTGACTTTCATTGTATTCAAAGTGTATTCTTTTTTTCCGTATAAAAAAGAAAGATATGAAACATATTTGTAAGCCACTCCAAAACAACAAAACATTGGACCTCACTGACTTTCATTGTATGGACAAATCATATTTAGAAAATATATTTTTCAACAATAAAATATTGGACCCCATTGACTTTCATTGTACGAACCAAAACAAAAACAGAAATTTTTCAAAACCTATATTCTTTTGTTTTCCACACGAGAAAGAAGGTTATGAAACATGCTAGTGAGCTGGTACAAAACAACAAACATTGGACCCCATTGACTTTCATTGTACAGATGTATTTTTCAAGATATATTCTTTTTCCGTATGAAAAAGAAAGATATGAAACATATTTGTAAGCCACTCCAAAACAACAAAACAATGCACCCCGCCGACTTTCATTGTATGGACAAATCATATTTAGAAAATATATTTTTCAACCATAAAATATTGGACCCCATTGACTTCCATTGTATGGGCAAAACAAAACAGGTATTTTTCAAAATATCTTCTTTTGTTTACCACATTACGAAACATGCTAGTGAGCTTTTGTGTCCATTGTTGCCTAAAACAAATAGCATACGATGGCCTCCATTGTACTCCTCGATCACCACTCCCCAAGAGGAAGAAACAGAGTTTTAAAAGGGCAATGACATTTTTCATTTGGTACATTAGGTTAGTTTTAATGCCTTCAGTGAGTTTTGCATCTAGCAAGGCATGCCAACAGAAACGCTGCGGGCTTACATAGGCCTGTTATAAAAGTTTGCGTTCTCACACCAGCCTGTAATGGTACACCGTGTCTCAGAGTAGATTGTGCTGTTTTTATTGGAGGAAATATCTGGACATCTGGATTAATTCCAGCTTGTGAGAAGTGTGGCTGGCACACAGGAGACTTCCTGGCTCTCTGTAACGGGAATGAAAGGTTGGGGTCGTGCAACTCTAAAAAGATAATAGAAATATATGAGTTTCCTGCCATCTGCCGTACTCCACGCCCTCAGTCATGAACCAGTCGTTGGCAAATCTATTGAAGGATCTATTCATCCGTGTGCAGCGACTCCTACCAACATCCCTTAAGTTACTCCATATGGCACTGTTTGTTTTGAAAATCCATCTCGCATTTTGAAACGATCAGATTAGATTCAATTTAGCTGTACTTGTTTGATTTAGCGAGCGATGGCGAGGTTAAAAGGGCTGTGCTGACATTTAAGGTCAAGGTGGACGCGGGTGCAAATACTTTCAGTGAAATGAATTCCTCACAAACAACTGCAGCCGTTCAGCAAAGAGGACCTTAAAGTGTTTCCGGCTTCAGTTTAAATAGCGTGTAGTAATATAATATAATCGTCTTGGGGCCCTAGTGTAGATCTGCATATCGAGTGTGAGGCTGGAAGCATCAAAGTGCTGTACAATATTATATAATATAGAACACAAACACTACATCAACTATTTTGATTCATACGACAGAGAAATTCTGAGACTGTCGAATCTGCACATCCTGATATGTAATGCCGAGTCATTGCACAGGTGCGGTGAAATATCATTGAAATCATAATGCACTTGAGGAACTCAATATTTAACACGTGATTTTTCATTGTCAGAGTAAATCTATATATAATTGTGGAAAATTTGTTTAATCGTGAATTTATATCTTGTTGTGATTTAATATATCATAATCATATCATATAAATTACTGTGATTTTAATTCTATAAACTTAATATCTTCAAATATCTCATAATTGCAACTTTATTTCAGTTATCTCATACTTGTGTAATTTCTTAAATGCAGCTTTATCATTCCGATTTTGAATTTATATCTGATTGTTGTGATTTAATATCTCATAACTGTGATTATTAATAGTAATTGCGACTATATTTCTCACAAAAATTGCAACTTTATATCCTTGTTTATTTGTATTTGTGACTTTTTAAGTGACCGTGACTATATTACTTGTATCTGATACTGTTTTATAACTGTGACTTCATATCTCATAACTGTGACTTATAAATTACTGTGATTTTAATTCTATAAACTCAGTATCTCAAATATCTCATAATTGCTAATTTATTTCAGTTATCTCATAATTGTGTATTTTCTTAATTGCAGCTTTATAATTCCGATTTTGAATTTATATATGATTGTTGTGATTTAATATCTCATAACTGTGATTATTAATAGTAATTGCGACTATATTTCTCACACAAATTGCAAATTAATACCTTTATCTATTTGTATTTGTGACTTTTTTAAGTGACCGTGACTATATTTCTTGTATCTGATACTGTTTCATAGCTGTGACTTCATATCTCATAACTGTGACTTATAAATTACTGTGATTTTAATTCTATAAACTTAATATCTCAAATATCTCATAATTGCAACTTTATTTAATAGTTATCTCATAATTGTGTATTTTCTTAATTGCAGCTTTATCATTCTGATTTTGAATTTATATCTGATTGTTGTGATTTAATATCTCATAACTGTGACTATTAATAGTAATTGCGACTATATTTCTCACAAAAATTGCAAATTAATATCCTTGTCTATTTGTATTTGTTACTTTTTTAAGTTACCGTGACTATATTGCTATCTGATACTGTTTCATATCTGTGACTTCATATCTCATAACTGTGACTTATAAATTACTGTGATTTTAATTCTATAAACTCAGTATCTCAAATATCTCATAATTGCTCATTTATTTCAGTTATCTCACAATTGTGTATTTTCTTAATTGCAGCTTTATCATTCCAATTTTGAATTTTATCTGATTGTTGTGATTTAATATCTCATAACTGTGATTATTAATAGTAATTGCGACTATATTTCTCACAAAAATTGCAACTTTATATCCTTGTTTATTTGTATTTGTAACTTTTTTAAGTGACCGTGACTATATTACTTGTATCTGATACTGTTTTATAACTGTGACTTCATATCTCATAACTGTGACTTATAAATTACTGTGATTTTAATTCTATAAACTCAGAATCTCAAATATCTCATAATTGCAACTTTATTTCAGTTATCTCATAATTGTGTATTTTCTTAATTGCAGCTTTATAATTCTGATTTTGAATTTATTTATGATTGTTATGATTTACTATCTCATAACTCTGACTTAATAGTAATTGCGACTATATTTCTCACACAAATTGCAAATTAATATCCTTGTCTATTTGTATTTGTGACTTTTTTAAGTGACCGTGACTATATTGCTATCTGATACTGTTTTATAACTGACTTCATATCATAACTGTGACTTATAAATTACTGTGATTTTAATTCTATAAACTCAGTATCTCAAATATCTCATAATTTCAACTTTATTTAATAGTTATCTCATAATTGTGTATTTTCTTAATTGCAGCTTTATAATTCTTATTTTGAATTTATATATGATTGTTATGATTTACTATCTCATAACTCTGACTTAATAGTAATTGAGACTATATTTCTCACACAAATTGCAAATTAATATCCTTGTCTATTTGTATTTGTGACTTTTTTAAGTGACGTGCCTATATTTCTTGTATCTGATACTGTTTCATAGCTGTGACTTCATATCTCATAACTGTGACTTATAAATTACTGTGATTTTAATTCTATAAACTTAATATCTCAAATATCTCATAATTGCAACTTTATTTAATAGTTATCTCATAATTGTGTATTTTCTTAATTGCAGCTTTATCATTCCGATTTTGAATTTATATATGATTGTTGTAATTAATATCTCATTACTCGGATTATTAATAGTAATTGCGACTATATTTCTCACACAAATTGCAAATTAATATCCTTGTCTATTTGTATTTGTGACTTTTTTAAGTTACCGTGACTATTTTTGCTATCTGATACTGTTTCATAGCTGTGACTTCATATCTCATAACTGTGACTTATAAATTACTGTGATTTTAATTCTATAAACTTAATATCTCAAATATCTCATAATTGCTAATTTATTTAATAGTTATCTCATAATTGTGTAATTTCTTAAATGCAGCTTTATAATTATGATTTTGAATTTATATCTGATTGTTGTGATTTAATATCTCATAACTGGGATTATTAATAGTAATTGCGACTATATATCTCACAAAAATTGCAACTTCATTAACTACAAATGCTACTTTATTTCTATTTGTGACTTTTTAAAGTAACTGTGTTGTGTCTTCATTGTCCTTCATTTCTTCAAATTGTGGGTTTATAACTCAACATTGTGGGTTTTTAACTCATAATTGATATTACTGTAATTTTTATTTTTACAACTGGAACTTTATTTCTAGTATCTGCTACGTTTTGTAATTTAACTGTTTCTCTTATTTGGAACTTAGTTTTTTTCTAATGTGAATTAATATCTTGTCATTCGTCAAGTTATGAGAAATAAAGTCATCTCACAAATGCATATCCTATAATTGCTACTTTGTTTCTCATAACTTGGATTACTTTCTCTTTTATAGTTATTGTGTGTGATCTGTTGTATCCGATTGTGAATTTTACTTAATGTGACTATTTTTTTGTTTTCACTTTTTTAAAGTTTTACTTTAACAGTTTACAAAAACAAACAAACAAACATAATATATATATATATATATATATATATATATATATATATATATATATATGTGTGTGTGTGTGTATTGAAAATTTATGTTTGCAACAGATTCACACACACTAAAGAACCCACTTATTTTTTTACTTTTTAAATTTTATATCATAATAATATTACATATATTACGATCGCAGGGCCCTAGAAAATCACATAACAGTCCTACTTCCACAAAATATAATAAATCAAAAGTCTAATTTGATTGTGATTAGATGGCTCGGACTGAGGCTCTGACGGGGAATTATGGGATTTCTTTATGATAACACAAAAACACGAGCAAGATCCCGAGGGCCACATGAATCTTTCACCTCAAATGGAAACTTGCAAGTTGTGTTTGTCTTTCTTTTCCTTTCCAAAACAAGTAGGATATAGACTTCCTTATACCTCACAAGTCTTTAACACACCTGACAAGAAGTCAGATTTGAATATCTAATATTTAAAATATCCCAGCCCAAGAACAACAGGCTCATTTGGACTCCACAGACGAGAGACTCTGACTTGTAGCTTGGACTGGAAGCGGAGAAGACAGATTTCATCTCTCTCTCTTTGTGCCGGACACAAGCTTTTCCTAAAGACTGCTACAAAAGTACAATTGCATTACAAGTTTGGGATTTCCGCCTCTTTTTGAACTCCATAATTTGCAGTAATTTGTGCCTTTCTCTCCGTGCTGAAACATGCACAATGGCTCTGGATATAATGGCCACATTGATAACATTTGAGATTAGGACTGGCCCATTACATCCATGAACGCTTTAATGATTTGGCAAGCGCCGCCGTGTCTTGACTTCTGTCCGAGGAATGTTTTCAGGATCTGAACCCTAATCTAGAATCGTACATATCTCAACTGAATGTTTGCCTCATTCCCTTCATATGCCAGAGAGCCTTCATGTTCGATGTATGTATGGGTTCATATGTGGATCTGTAGGGGGCGCTGCAGTATTTCTAATAGCCAATCCTGTCCAGTTGAAGTTGAAAGACTCTGAGCAGGTTTAGTGCATGCAGTGAGCATTTTAAAGGAACAAACTTTTGGCTTTTAGGTCTTTTTTTTATTTGTAGAAAAAAATATTAAAAACACAAATAAGTCGACGGTGACTGACTGTTATTTCAGCATCATTGAGGTACTATTTTCTTTTTTTATTAATATTTTAAATTAGTTTTTATTTTTATATTCATAGTTTTAATTTGAGGTTTAGTTATACGCATCTTAATTGTGTTTTTGTCATTTGTATTAGTTTTTATATTACATTTTTAAATATATCTGGATATATATATATATATATATATATATATATATATATATATATATATATATATATATATATATATATATATATATATATATATATATATATATATATATATATATTATTTTATATAAAAAAAATCAAGATTTGTTATCACAACATTTTTTCTTTTGTCAAATCAACTTAAATAATTTACTTAGTGCAGATAACTTATTATTTTGAGTGTCTGATGATTAAATCAATCTCCTTCATTGTATTATACATCATATTTTCTGTTTCAGGTTAATTTTAGATTTTAAAAAAATTGTCATTTTGTTCTGTTTTTGTCACTTTAATATGTATTATTTAAAGTATATATATATATATATATATATATATATATATATATATATATATATATATATATATATATATATATATATAGTCTTTATTTCAGTTTTAGCTTGAGTTATTTTATATCAATTTTGACTAAATGAAAATGACAAATGTTGCTTTGACAACAAGCTGAAGTGAAATAAGTTTTCCTTTTTTCAGTTAACGTTAATTTTATTTCAAGCAACAACAAAAAAATATTTTATGGTGTTAGTTTCAGTTAACTATCAAGGTCACGGTCAAAGTTTATTTATAAAGCACATTTCCAAGCAGTCACTCACTACTGCCGTGCTACAGATACAGGGAACAGCATACTATCATAACAAGTTTTTTTATTAATTATTATTTAGTTATAGTTCAATAGTTATTTTAAGACATCAAGTTAAACTAAATGAAAATGAGAAATTAAAAACAATAGCTGAAATACAATAAGTAAGTTTAAAGTTTAAATTAAATTACAGTATGTCTACTTAAATTTACTTGTTTAAGACTGAAAATCAATATTTTGTGTTCATTTAACTCCATCTAGTATTATCCATCAAACTTTATTCATGTTCAACAAGTAAAATATATTAAATATATTAAACTATCCACACACATTATTTAATAATTGTTCTAAATATTTTAAAAAAGCAATAAGTTTAAGTTTCCATTTATTTCAGTTAAACTTTATTTATTTCAAGTGACAAAAGTTTTGGGTAACACCATTGTTAACAAATGAAACCTGATTTTAAAGTGTTAGTTAATGCATTAGTTAACATTAACTTTTAGAAATTGTGTACAACTTCGGAACATTTTTATTAGCAATTAAACATTAAGATTAATAAATGCCTGTAAAAAATATTGTTGGTTTAACTTAAAAAATGAAGTAACCTGGTTGCCTCTAAAATTTTAAGTTCATTGAAATGGAAAAATTGAGTTAATACAATGAAGGAGATTGGTTTAATCATCAGAAACTCAAAATATTATGTTATCTGAACCGCATAAAATTGTAAAAAGTTGCGCTTAAATCATGAACAATTTTTTTTAGTTCACTAATGTAGTAAATAAAACCTTAAGTTTTAGTTTTAGTCAACTGTAATAATCCTGCTGCGATCACAATATGATGTTACTTATTCGTACCTCAAATAGCAAACTTTGAAACTTTATGCCCAGTTAACCCTGTGAATAATCATCCCAGCATAGTCTACTTTTAATTTAATTAACATTTATGAGATCGTTTAATGTGTAATGTTCTTATTAATGGACATGGATAGTTAAATTCTGTCTCTCATATATTGCATAATGAATGGGGGAGATCAGTAGGTCATTTAGGAATGAAAGATGGTGGGACAGAATTATTCACCCGCATGTGAGCGCTAGCAGAGACGAGTGATTAAACGTGGATGGATGCCCAGATAAATGTTGGTTAAGCCATTATTCAGACTCACAGGAATGCCGCGAAAGGTGTCGGAGTGAAATTAACACGTCGCACCTTCATAAATACAGTAATTGGCTCTGTAGTGCACCTAATTATCAGGCCTATGTGGGACGTGAATGCACAGAATTGGAAAGTTCTGCACATCCTGCCACATGTGTGTTTGTTTTTTTAAATGTTTCTGATTAAAAAAGCCATTTGGCGTCAGACTCGACAGTGATGTAACCGATCACATCACTATTAAACCTTCCCACAAACAAAAACACTGAGAGTCAAACTCGTACTTCGAAGTTAATTATGTTTCTGTAGAATAAGTTGGCGACACATTTTACATTTAAAAGCACTGACAAAAGTGCTTTTGAATTTATTTTATTTTTTTAATTTTAAGTATTTGCATGAATTGAAAACATTTGCATTTAGATATTTATTTTAAGTTATAGGCTGTTTATTTTGTGTGTGATTTAATCCTTTAAAATGGTTGAAATAGTTTTAGAATTAAGTCTATTGTACATTGTAAAAAAGTTTACACCCAAAACTTTTACAAAAAATATTTCATTAACAGACAGACATCAAAGATTAATTAAGAACTCTTTATTTTATATTGCCAACATTGAAGACACCTGATGTTAACAAGCAGAATCACTGAAGGAGAAAACCGTCATTTTAAAACAAACCGATCACCATAATGGTGACTTAAATGTATGTTATTTTGGTTGTTTGTAAGTTTTACTCATTTTAAATGGTTAACTTTTAAGGAATTAATTTGATTAATTATTACGCAATTCTAATTTGTTACATTTATTTAATAATCATTGCTTGTAATCTGATGCCACAATTTTTTTGATTAGATAAAGCAAATTAATTTTTACAGTGTACTTAAATTTAATTGTTTAAGACTGGAAATCAACATTTTGTGTTCATTTAACTCCATCTAGTATCCATTTCAATAAAAACTTTATTCATGTTCAATAATTATAAATATATTAAATATTAACCATCCACACACACATTTTTTAATAATCGTTCTATAATATTTTTAAAAAGCAGAGTTCACACCACAACAATAATCACTTTCAGAGCGAATTGTTTCCCATCTGATGAATGATAAAAACATTCTAATTTCTAATGTCATAACAAACTTTGATCTTGAACAAAAACAAAGGCACTGTGATTAATTGAAAGAACTTATTATTTTGTTGAGTATCACAGAAAAGAGAGGATTCAATAAAACTAAATGGTTAATATATATATATATATATATATATATATATATATATATATATATATATATATATATATATATATATATATATATATATATATATATATATATATTATTTATTTTTATTTATTTTTAAGTCAGAAAATGGGGGAAACGATCCACGGATTCTGTCTGCCCATGTCTGTTGCAAATTGGATTGTTTCTTACACATGAAGAGTACTTTATAGCCTTCTCAATTTCTAGTCATCTCTAACCAAAATAAGGGGTGAATTTAAAAACCATGCATTAGTAAGGAAAGCACTTATCTTATACACAAACTGCCCGCACTTCAGCTTAAACACTTGAATCAAATCACTGTCATTATTTTCAGGGCAAACACGCCTCATTTCTATGCAAATTAAATTTATTCACAAAAGTGGTCTCTACCTCCAATTAATGTTATTATGTTATTACCTTCTGCAGAAAAGAGGAAAGTAAACAACGTTTTTATTAAAAAGGACATTTTTAAAAAGCAGTAATTCATAAAAAGATGGAAAATAGTGTCATAATGGCATATAAAGATGTGTTGTGGAGTCAAGCTTATTTAGGCATTTAAAGGGATAGTTCACCCACAGATGGTACTCTTTCATTTACTAACCCTGATGTCAATCCAAACCCAAAACATTTTTGTTTATCTTTGAAACACAAAAATTAAGATTTTTTTAAAATATGATCCTGTCCCTCCATTGACACTGACACTTTGAAGCTTCAAAAAGTTCATTGAGCAGTTTAATATACATTTTTGAAGAGACACAATCACTTTTTAGGCTTTTATTCACATATAAACTTTGATCAGTGAACATACAGAGAAGCTCAACCGTATATGTGCTTTAAAGCATGAAAACAAATCTCATTGGTTCTTACAGAAGCTCAAACGTGCTGTGTAACACGAGAATGAACCTCATTGGTTCTTGCTGAAGCTCAAACGTGCTGCGTAACACGAGAATGAACCTCATTGGCTCTTGAGAAGCTCAAACGTGCTGCGTAACACGAGAATGAACCTCATTGGTTCTTGCTGAAGCTCGAACGTGATGCGTAACACGAGAATGAACCTCATTGGTTCTTGCTGAAGCTCAAACGTGCTGCGTAACACGAGAATGAACCTCATTGGTTCTTGCAGAAGCTCAAACGTCACTGCGTAACACGAGAATGAACCTCATTGGTTCTTGTGAAGCTCAAACGTGACTGCGTAACACGAGAATGAACCTCATTGGTTCTTGCTGAAGCTCAAACGTGATGCGTGAACACGAGAATGAACCTCATTGGCTCTTGCTAAAGCTCAAACGTGATGCGTAACATGAGAATGAACCTTATTGGTTCTTGCAGGAGCTCAAACGTGATGCGTAACACGAGAATGAACCTCATTGGCTCTTGCTAGAAGCTCAAACGCTGATGCGTAACATGAGAATGAACCTCATTGGTTCTTGTAGAAGCTCAAACGTGCATGCGTAATAAGAGAATGAACCCCATTGGTTCTTGTAGAAGCTCAAACGTGCTGCGTAACACGAGAATGAACCTCATTGGTTCTTGAGAAGCTCAAACGTGATGCGTAACACGAGAATGAACCTCATTGGTTCTTGCAGAAGCTCAAACGTGATGCGTAACACGAGAATGAACCTCATTGGTTCTTGCTGAAGCTCAAACATGCTGCGTAACACGAGAATGAACCTCATTGGTTCTTGCAGAAGCTCAAACGTGATGCGTAACACGAGAATGAACCTCATTGGTTCTTGCTGAAGCTCAAACATGCTGCGTAACACAAGAATGAACCTCATTGGTTCTTGAAGCTCAACGTGATGCTGTAACATTAGAATGAACCTCATTGGTTCTTGTTGAAGCTCAAACGTGATGCGTAACACGAGAATGAACCTCATTGGTTCTTGCTGAAGCTCAAACATGCTGCGTAACACGAGAATGAACCTCATTGGTTCTTGCAGAAGCTCGAACGTGATGCGTAACACGAGAATGAACCTCATTGGTTCTTGCTGAAGCTCAAACGTGCTGCGTAACATCGAGAATGAACCTCATTGGTTCTTGCTGAAGCTCAAACATGCTGCGTAACACGAGAATGAACCTCATTGGTTCTTGCTAAAGCTCAAACGTGATGCGTAACATGAGAATGAACCTCATTGGTTCTTGCAGAAGCTCAAACGTGATGCGTAACACGAGAATGAACCTCATTGGTTCTTGCTGAAGCTCAAACATGCTGCGTAACACGAGAATGAACCTCATTGGTTCTTGAGAAGCTCGAACGTGATGATTAACATTAGAATGAACCTCATTGGTTCTTGTTGAAGCTCAAACGTGATGCGTAACACGAGAATGAACCTCATTGGTTCTTGCTGAAGCTCAAACATGCTGCGTAACACGAGAATGAACCTCATTGGTTCTTGCAGAAGCTCAAACGCTGATGCGTAACACGAGAATGAACCTCATTGGTTCTTGCTGAAGCTCAAACATGCTGCGTAACACGAGAATGAACCTCATTGGTTCTTGAGAGCTCAAACGTGATGCGTAACATTAGAATGAACCTCATTGGTTCTTGCTGAAGCTCAAACGTGCTGCGTAACACGAGAATGAACCTCATTGGTTCTTGAAGCTCTAAACGTATGCGTTAACACTAAGAATGAACCTCATTGGTTCTTGCTGAAGCTCAAACGTGATGCGTAACACGAGAATGAACCTCATTGGTTCTTGCTGAAGCTCAAACGTGATGCGTAACACGAGAATGAACCTCATTGGTTCTTGCTGAAGCTCAAACGTGCTGCGTAACACGAGAATGAACCTCATTGGTTCTTGCTGAAGCTCAAACGTGATGCGTAACATCGAGAATGAACCTCATTGGTTCTTGCTGAAGCTCAAACGTGCTGCGTAACACAAGAATGAACCTCATTGGTTCTTGTTGAAGCTCAAACGTGATGCGTAACATGAGAATGAACCTCATTGGTTCTTGCTGAAGCTCAAACGTGATGCGTAACATCAGAATGAACCTCATTGGTTCTTGCTGAAGCTCAAACGTGATGCGTAACATGAGAATGAACCTCATTGGTTCTTGCTAGAAGCTCGAACGTGATGCGTAACACGAGAATGAACCTCATTGGTTCTTGCTAGAAGCTCAAACGTGCTGCGTAACACGAGAATGAACCTCATTGGTTCTTGCTAGAAGCTCAGACGTGCTGCGTAACACGAGAATGAACCTCATTGGTTCTTGCAGAGCTCAAACGTGCTGCGTAACACAAGAATGAACCTCATTGGTTCTTGCTGAAGCTCAGACGTGCTGCGTAACACAAGAATGAACCTCATTGGTTCTTGCTGAAGCTCAAACGTGCTGCGTAACACGAGAATGAACCTCATTGGTTCTTGCTGAAGCTCAAACGTGATGCGTAACACGAGAATGAACCTCATTGGTTCTTGCTGAAGCTCAAACGTGCTGCGTAACACGAGAATGAACCTCATTGGTTCTGGCTGAAGCTCAAACGTGCTGCGTAACACGAGAATGAACCTCATTGGTTCTTGTTGAAGCTCAAACGTGATGCGTAACACGAGAATGAACCTCATTGGTTCTTGCTAAAGCTCAAACGTGCTGCGTAACACGAGAATGAACCTCATTGGTTCTTGCTGAAGCTCGAACGTGATGACGTAACACGAGAATGAACCTCATTGGTTCTTGCTGAAGCTCGAACGTGATGCGTAACACGAGAATGAACCTCATTGGCTCTTGCTGAAGCTCAAACGTGATGCGTAACATGAGAATGAACCTCATTGGTTCTTGTAAAAGCTTTTGTGCACTTGTTTGAGAATTATTAGTCTACTGCATCCTCTACACCGAAAACTACAAGATGGTGGGGGGATTGTGCAATTGCAAATAGTGTTGAACATAACTTTTAGGATGTTCACACTGTTAACTGATCATTTCTTTAGCAAAGTAAAGAGTCCTTAAATGACAGAAACAGCATGTTCAATTAAACAATTCATTCTTAAAATGTCAGTTCCGTAAGAAAAGACATTGGACTCCTTTCCCTCGCTGGGCTGCTCTACTGCTACTCTCTCAAATGGCCCCCAGGTGCCCGGGCTTTCCGCCCTCTTGCCCTCGAGTCCCCTCCTTCTCACACTGCCGTGCCAAAATCCCGTCATCAATCCAGCCAAGCCTCTCCACATGTAGCCTGCGGTTCAATGCCAGCAAAGGTCCTATTAACCTCTTGGCAAGCTTATATTGCTCTTAAATAATTAAGCCCCCCTCGCCACGCAGAAAAACCTTCTCAATTATTAACGAGATGGGCTCGATTTTTAGGTGAAAGCACCCGATTAATTATTCAGAATGAAAATCATAGTAAAGACACCTGTTACGCTGCCTGCGCTCTACTACACTTACACATGGGCAGAGGGAATCTTTTAGACTGCCGAAAACGTTAATACCAACAAACTGCACACACACACACAAAAATCACCTGTTTTGTTTTTTTGGCTAGTTTCAAAGAACTAATTTCTCACTTCGTCAGTTCTGAACTGAGCCAACTCTGGTTTATCGGTGTGTGTTCTCATTCAGTACAGATCAGAGAACAGTACTTTACTGGACATAACAAACAAACAAACAAACACAAAAACAGTTTTACTCAGACAGGCCAGTCATGTCGCTGTGTAGTTCCTCCTGAAATATGACAATAGCAAAGCTACTCCCCGTACCTTGGGCTCCTTCAGCTCAGTAGTCATCGACTGCACTGATGCTGTGCTCCACGTTTCCTGACTGCTATAATGGGCCATGCTTCTTCCTCTGCCTGCTCAGCGCTGCACGTCTGTGACAGTATAAAACAAGAGTCACTTCCCCTGAGACGAGGACAGCCTTTAACGAGAGTGTAAAAGTGATTGTGAGAGAGGGAGGTAACATTCTGATATGGCTCCCATCTGATGCAAATACCTGAATCATTCATAAGAAATGCCACTTTTCTATCTACCAAGTTTCTATCTACACTCACAGAGATAATGGATTCAGACGAATGGAGTAAAAATAGTGTATAAAACAGAATATCATTCAGGTTATTTCTTAAATAGTGTAGCTTTTGCTAATCGTGCTGTTTATTTATTTATTTGAATATCACAGAAATATCTCGTTCAGTCGTGAAACTCTAGATACTGATCTGCGGCCCTTTACATGCAATCTACAAGTAATCCCATCATTTCCGCATGTCACAAGCCGATTGGCTTCTGCTGATCCTGCAATTCCTTTCTAAACATTTAAAGTAAACATCCCGTATTATGCCCCTTTTCACAAGGTGTAAAATAAGTCTCTGAAGTCCCCAGAATGTGTATGTGAAGTTTCAGCTCAAAATACCCGACAGATCATTTTTTACAGCATGTTTAACCCTCAGGTGCTCTTCGTTTCGGAGTCACACTTGTTATCTTCCCGGTCAAAAGTGACCGGACACCTAAACATTAAATTTTCTCCATCCCAGTAAAACCAATGCAATTTATTTTTGTTCAATAATATTTATTCTTTTTAATTTAGTATTTTGAGACAATTTGATTGAATTTATTAATATTTATGCAATATTTATGGTCTATTTTTGCCATGGAAAAATATATATATTTTTCAAAATATATATTCTATTTTTTTTTCAAAAAATTATGAATGCAGTATTTTAGTATAATATAGAGTCTAGGCCTTCAGAAAAAAATATTTTTTGAAGAAAATTAGCACCATCTGGTTACAGTATAGAGAAAAAGCGTAGAATCATGGTGTAACCACTAGCCCTCCAAGTGCTCTTCGTTTTGGAGTCACACTTGTTATCTTCCCGGTCAAAAGTGACCGGACACCTAAAAATGAAACTTTCTCCATCCCAGTAAAACCAATGCTATTTATTTTTGTTCAATAATATTTTTTCTTTTTAATTTTGTATTTTGAGCCAATTTGATGTTACTTATTAATATTTATACAATATTTATGGTCCATTTTTGCCATAAAAAATAATACAGAAACCCCATACCTATTGCTATAAAAGTCACCAAGTTTTGTAATTTTCTGATGAACCTGTGATTTTTAAATATTCAAAACAGATTTCTTTAATCACAATTTATTGGTGTTTTTGTGTATAAAAGTGTGTGTGTGTGTGTGTGTGTGTGTGTGTGTGTGTGTGTGTGTGTGTGTGTGTGTGTGTGTGTGTGTGGGTATGTCTGTTTTGCACGACGTTTTAGAGTGTCACCCCTTTAATGCTGAGCACTTTTTTTCTGCATCGTGGCCGATTTGTAGATTGTACACACAAAGATTCTCAAAGTTTTTGTGTTTTTGTCAATTTCCCATTCATTTTCTATGGTCGGTCATTTTTGACCGAAGAGCACAAGTGTGACTATTTTTTTTTACGAACACTTAGCCTGCTCGGATCATGACCTCAATTTTTTTGTGTGTTCACATACCCAATGTCATAAAAGTCACCAGGTTTCGTAACATTAAGATGAAGCTGTGATTTTTAAAATTTTAAAACAGGAAATTTTTCGGTCAGAAATGACCGAAGAGCACCTTAAGTTGGGTTAAGTTGTAATTTTTTTGGGCTCAAAAAACCGGGCTGTTTGAGTGTGTGCCCTTTAAATGCAAATAAGCTGCTGCTGCCGGCACAGGGGGCGGAGCCTCATGAGCTCGCACTCAGTCCCTCAGGACAATTTCATCTCACGAAATGATGATAATATCAGAAACTTTCAGGAACGGTGTTCATTTCCAGTCGGACAATAATGCCTACAGAGTCAGAGTGCTGTACAGAGATGGAACAGGTATAGTTTAGTAGTTTAATTATGGTTATTATAACGTATTTGTCATCTGCTTGTATGTATCCATTATTTATTAATAGCCTACAAGTCTGCTGTTTTGGACCAGGTCTGAATGATAATCAAACATATACTGATGAGTTTAATAAAGTTTATTGTTCATCACACAAAAGATGAAGCATCAGTTTTACTTCAGAAAATCATCATAAGAGCTGAGTAATCACAGTAAGTTATAAGAAGTGCGCAAGTTGAGGGAGCATTCCTGTGGGCGGACGTTAGTCAAAAAACTGTTCTACTGACGTCATTAAAGAAGGAAGTAGAGGGATGTAGTCCAAACGGGCCGTTCGATGTAGGCTACTTCTGTTAAATAAAATATCTCGCTTGGCATTGAACTTTGAGCTTTATAATTTTACAGATATTATTTATACTCTAACAACAACATTACACACTAACTAAAGTTTGAAACATGGATCACGAAAGAATGGGACCTTTAAATAGTCTAGTTCAGTGTTTCCTATAAGTTAGTCCTGTAGTGCTACCAGAGTTCCTCTGAATCCCTCCACCTCCCCAGGTCCACCTGCCTAAAAATTTTATGCTTAGATTTAGGGTTGGGTACCGAAACTCGGTTCTAATAGGGAACCGGTTCTGACGTAAACGGTAGTAACCAGACCGAATAAGAATGAAAAATTTCGGTGCCGGATTTCGATGCCTGAGTCTGTGGCATGAGGCGCACACACGCAGTCTCTCGCGGTCTCCCTCTCCGACGTGCGCACACTCTACGGCTTTGTTGAAGCACTGTCTGATCTGTCTCGCACACACGCTTGCTCGCTCGCACTAGATTCCGGGAAGATATTGAACTAATTTGCGATCATCCGGGAGCCGTTATCAATATGCGGGAGACTCCCGGAACGTCAGCTGATAGCGAGGAGATTAAACACAGCGATGAAATGTACACGTGAAAAGTTTGGCTGCATTTCACATGTAAAATTACAGCGTCAGAGATAACGATTGTCTACTGGATATAGAATCACCATCGTGCCGCCTTGGCGCTCACGTCGTCATATTATATTAGCACGCGTATCATCTGCTCCTCAGAGTCTCTGCTGAAAAAAGCACCGCGAGATATTTGCCAGCGAATGCAGCGTCTCGTTCTCTATTCAGAGAACATGGGTTTTACACAGAGACGTTCTCTTTGTTTACTCACAGCTGCGCATAAAACGCAGTGGGAACGAAATATTAAACTGGCTAAGAGCTTAACTAGTAAAATGACAAAATAACTTACATGACTAGTTAAAGCAGACAAAACATGGGAACCTGTAGCCATGTCGATATTATATTACCCTGGTAATCTCTATTAATCTCCAGTATAATTACATTGTTTGATATAATATTGTTTTATTTGATATTATGTAAATATGCAGATTACTTTGAAAGTTGTTGTTATTGAAATATCATAAAAAGCCCGCACTTCTTTTAGTCACGCACAATACTAGACAATCAAAAACTCTACAGAGTGTTCTGGTTTGCTGACATCTGTGATTCCTAATAACAGTATCCACACCGGCGCTGTGACGTATAGCAGCAAATTCTCCTCAAAACATTGGATTCTTTCGCTCTGTGCTGTGCCGAGGCACAACCCATGTAAAGTTGATAATTCCGTGCATAACTGCAATTGCAGATTTCGAACATAGATGGCTACAAAGAGGAAAAACTACGGACTGCAGCTTTAAGAATGTTCTTATCTTTTATTTAAAATATATGATATGCAATGGGAAAAGGGAAAGGAATGAGTTTGTAAAAAGGCAAATCCAAACCTGGGTTGGTCATGTGATACGAGCTAAAATCCACCCGCCTTACTCTCCACACCACTGATCGTGTCATCAGATTTCGTATTTTTGTCTGTTTCAATCAAACCGAAGTTAAAGGCAGAATTAATGTAATTAGCCTCTACCAACAAAACAGGTTTTCACTTGGTGAAAAAATGAAAAATGGTCTAGTGTGTGCGATTTTATTGTATTGTTTTCAAGTGAAAATTTGAAATACTTCCTCATACCTTCAGTGTAGTTAGCATTTGTCATAGCTTTCTTGTGTAGCTAGCTAATATTTCAAAAAAAGGTAGTTTAACTAGTAGTTTAACCTTTAACTACTTACTAGTTGCAAAGTAACATGTCCAGTAGCTTAGCTTTTGCTAACTGTGGATAATGCTAACATATTATTTGCAAATTTACACAACTTGTCAGGGCTAATTCTTTTCTCCTTTCTATCTCACCCAAACGCTGAGGCTTGTTTTGTTTGTTCAACATTTTCCAAGGCTTCATACTTGTTCCCATTAATAATTAATGTTGTGGAACCTGCAATATTCATAACTCTCAGAGCTCTGGGCACCTGAGATTTATTTTAGGATCTGTATATGGCAGATAGAGGTGGTGAGGTTAACTAGTGTATGTGTGAATGTAAGAAAAATGATGGCACATTTCGCATCATTATGATGCTGTACAGATCTACTGTCAAACTGAACTGACATTGTATTCATGAATGATGTATGGTGTGTGGGGTAAATTGCTTTGGCAGCTACACCAAGTGTATCTAGCTTATTTAATTTTCAAAAGTTTTCAATAGTTTCAATCGTTAAAATAATTCTTGTGCATTTCTCTGAATGAAGTTTGTTGGTAAGTCTGTGGAAAATTCTTATGATTCATCCACTCAGCCATACATTTTTAGCCAACTGATCCCAGATATGAAGTTTACAAGAAAGTGCAAGTTTTATAGTGTTTTCTGAGAGTACCGTTGCTGCTAAATTCAATCTTGGAGTCAAAGCAACATGACTTTGGCATTATGTTCCTGCATTAATACGCCTGCAATTTCCATATGAAATGTATTGCACTTGAACTGTGTGGGATGCAGACAGACGTTTGTATGATCTCATTGCTATGATAGAGAGTTCCATTGTGAACTTGATTCAATCACAGTATTTTCCTGATGGAATCCAGAGCATCTAAACCACAAATATGAACAAGCTTCTCCAAGGCCTGTATGGTGTTTGGCAGGGTTATCTTTGAGATCAACTGCTTGTACACTCATCTGAAGCACAGTCAGCAATTATGACACTTTATGGAGATCAAAGTTTCAAAAAACTACTTTAAGACTATTATTGTAACATGTATGTTCTGTTCCTGTGTTTCATTTTGTTTCTCCCCGTTTCCCTATAGCCCAGTTTCCCAGTGTGTCTGATTAGTAATCCCATTCCAACACATTCTCATCACAAGACGTCATCTAACTGACGCCTTTGACCATACGTCAACATCCAACGTTTTAGGGTACCCTTTAACATCAGTTTGATGAGGATCTTGAGGGCGTCATCCAGCTGACGCTTTACCTTTAGCGTCAGTTAGATGACGCGGTAGGTTTAGGTCTGGGGGTAGGGTTAGGTTCAGATAACGTCATCTAACTGACGTTTAAGGGTACCCTAAAACGTCGCAATGTTGACGTATGGTCAAAAGCATCAGTTATATGACGTGCTTGCAGGATGAGAACGGGCTGCCCATTCACCTGTTGTCTCATTAATGTCCACATGGACATTAATGTCCAAGGCCATGTCCACATGGACACGGGTATTTTTTTTCCTCCTACGTTAAAAAAAATCCCGTCCACATGAAACGCAAAAACATGCTATCAAGCGCTGTCAATAGCATGCCACACCAGCAGGCGGCAATATATCCCTAACCGAAAGCCACGTTGGCCAATCAGAAGCCTAATAAAAAGTTATTACAGGTTCCGGTAGGCGGATAACGGCACAGCGTTACTCAAACGTCGCTGAGGCAAAAACCCCGGTTTTACTGTCTACACGACAACACTGTAACCAACGTTTCTGAAAATCCTCACCCTGGCAGGGGTTTTCAAAAATTTTCGGTTTCAGTGTCCTGATACTGTGTTTCCGTGTGGACGACGACCGAACCGCGTAAAAAAAGTCACGGTTATAAAATACCCGTGTGGACAAGGCCTAACTCCCTGTTTATTTAAGCCCAGTGTTAGACCCTTGTCCTGTTTAAATCAATGCTGAGGTGTTATCTTCTGTTCTCTGAAAACTTTCTGTGGATATTTGGTTTAAAGACTATATTGTTTGAATGTTAAATGGACTGCATTTATTTAGCACTTTCACAGACCCAATGGCCACCAAAGCTCTTTACTTTTTGCCTCATATTCACCCATTCACTCACTCATACACCAACGGTGGTGTCAGCCATGCAAGCAGCTGGGGTTAGGTGTCTTCCTCATGGACACCTCAACACTTGATCTGGCAAAACCGGGGATAGAACCACCAACCTTCTGGTTTGTAAACAACCTACATGAACCACTGAGCCATTGCCACACCAATCTTTTAGCAGTAACTGTGACAGAACACCAAACCACAACCGGTTGTTTCTTTTTCTTTCCACCTGTCACCATGCACCTCGCCACAGCTATATTGTGCCTGGAGCAGAATGACCGCTCCCTGGAGTCACACACCAGGGACTTTTTGGAGATGGTGTCACTATCCTAACTCACTATCCAGACCGCTCACTCCATGTTCTCTACATCGCTAGCCTGGCTGAGCACCACACCAGCACCACTCTATATCCAGAGACCAGCCATCTGCCACTAACGATCGAACAAGATTGAGATACAAGAGCCCACCGCTGAGCCTGAACCACATTGCGTGTCTGACCAGATGCGCTGAATCCGCAACATCATACATCGCTGAGGGAGTGTTAGTAGAGTTCCACAACCTCAATGCGTTGTATGTTATGGAAGTACCCTCTGGAAGATGTTTAGAGTTCTCTTAAGTTAGAGATGTATTTGAGGAAGGAAAGTTTCTCCAGATCCCGTTGGTTCCACCCAGTCCTGAAACTCCTCTTTCCCCACTGGTTCTGCCCAGCTCCATATCGTCTATGAACCCTCTAAGTCTTCGTCTCCCACCACATCAGCCAGTTCCTCAGCCCCACCTCCGCTGGTTTCATTCAGCTTTTTGCATCTCCACCACCACCAAGCCTCAAGTCAACAGCTCTGCCCAGTAAAGAGGTTCCCCTGACTCCTCACCCTCAGGTCCATCTAGTTCCATCTTCCCACCATTTCTGCCTCAGTTTTCCCCATTCCACCTTGGATGCTCGTTATCGCGGCTCCACCTAGGTTTTCAATTCCAGAAGTGTCACGTGGGCTCTTCGGCTTGTCAGCTCCACCTCTCCATCTCCTACAGCTTCATCTCCATCAGTCTTCCCAATGGTGTCGTCTGCCCAGTTTCCACCATGGCTCCTCCCTACCTCCACTATGCCCTGGGGCCTAGTCCTGGCTGGTCTCTGGACCAACTTCTAATCAAATTAGGTAAATAACAGTGGTGAACAGATAAAATAACAGTATTTTTACTGTGTGTCATTTCCAATCTAGCTGTAATTATATCAAATGCAAAGCTATGTATAATTTAAATGTCTTTTTAGGATGCAAAAAATTATCAGTTTGCCACACTTTATTCTAAAAATGGTTGAAATGCCATTTCAATCACAGAATACACACACATAAACAAGTCAAGTCATCTTTATTTATATAGCGATTTTTACAATACAGATTGTATCAAAGCAGCTTCACAGTGATTCACAGAGCAGCCAGTGGCTAGGTCTAATCTGGCCAACGAGCGAACGGTGTATGATTATGATCCAGACAGCATTACAGGTCAGAAGTCAGATTGGATCAGAACATTCAGAATATTAATCCAGTTCCATCTGGTTGGAAGTCGGAGTTGGTATGGAGACGAGTTTGTTGAGGCTGTCTGTTCGATGAGGCCTTCAGAGGGCTGATGAGGCTGGCACTCATCACTGACTTCAGTAAACAGGGAATGGACTGGCTGACACTTTAGGACTGCCTTGTTCTGCCTTGTTGATCATGTCTAAACACAGGTCCTGCATCATATCTGGATACAGCCTGGATCCGATGGACTGCGGTAAACCTCGGATAAACAGAGAGACTAATATTAGTGTAGAAGCCATCCTTCTTGATGATGTAACAAGTACATCAAGATTTGTGGGGAGTGGACACATACACACAAAATGATACAAAACACAATATATCATGTAAAATGTAGTGAAAATTACACTATTGGAAATGTATTGAACTTTGCATTGGTTCTGAGTTACAGTACATGTGATATTGTAGAAAAATACAATAATTTTAGGATGAAATCTACCGGTACTCAAAATTTTATACATGAGGCCCCAGGGCTTTGTTCAACATGCATGAAACCACATGTTATGATTTAAAAACAGATATAACCGCCATGGAAAAATCCACAGAATGCTGTGTGTTGTGTTAAAGTTCATCATTCAATTGACGTCCATCACTGTCAGCTTTGTTTAACAGTGTTCGCAAGTACCAATTAGGTCACAAGTAATAGAAAGGTCATTCAGAGGGATTCTCTCCACTTATTTGCAAGCACCTTTAAAAAAAGTATATATATATATACTTTTAAGATTTTAAGTACACTAAGTGAACATTCAACACAATCAAGCACACTTCACAAGGGAAAGCCGTGGTGACTTTTCTCTCTGGCCATGGTCATCAATACAAACAAAAGGGCCATCCGGAAGATATTGTTGTTCACACACAGCAATGTCTAATTCTCAGAGTCTTGAGCAGAACCTTCAGCTCGTCCCCACTGATCAATGGAGGGTGAGAAGTTCATTATCTCAGATAAATCTATATCCCTCTCAGGCAGCACGTCTCCACCCAGCTCCCTCTCGCCTTTTAATTGCTCCTCAGTCATCAGTCACCGTAGACAGGCCTCTTCCTCCCTCCCCTCTCTCATCCAGCTCTAACGACATGAAGGCTAATTTTACACCCAGCAATTGTTCCATTTAATTACTTACTGTCTTTCTGCTTCAACCTCAATCAATAATGCCCTTGTAGAAAAGGAACACGTTCTCTTTAAGTCTTTCATCACCTGTAGTGATTCCGTAACGTCATTGGATTGCTGCAAACGTTCTGACAAATAGAGCAGAACGACGGATCTACGTTCTAACAAAGATTAGATTTTGTGATGTTGGATTGGATAATTGGTCCGTGTGGGTGATGGATTATGGTCACCGTCTCAAAAGTTCAAGTCGAGAAACTTGCTTCCGTAATCTGACAAAATGTAGGGAGGGACTGGATTCTATCCATTGGGAATTGATTGGAAAGTTGTCAGGCGGTAGAGGGGAGGGGTTAAAATTAAGAGAATGACGTCAGTCAAGGAAAATCATTTCAGTAGTCCATAGAGATGCACATCGTTATAGATATAATTGTAACAACGGTAAAGGTTCAGGGAATAAGAAGGCAGGACCCGTTATTAGCAATCATGCCACCAACCTTGCACTGTTCCCACTGCTCTCCCGCCCTGCTTGCAACATAGACCCATCCTCCCTCGTAATTGGGGACGTACCCTCAGGACTGCACTCTACTTGAGACTGCGCACCTTGTATCTCCTTACCCCAGGAGCTACGGCCACTATGACTGCCCCCCACCCTCCTGGGGGTAAGGACAGACGAGGTGAAAGAAAAGGAGACGGAAGGATAAGGGGAGACAGAGACGTGAGAGGAGAAAAAAATAATTATAATCTTGGTTCCAGTTCTGAACCAAGCTGGAGAACTTCTTTACAATGCTTGGTGATGGCACTGGATGCCCCAAGTGGACGGCCTTACTCTCCCCGTCCCCTGCTTGCAAGCACCTGCTCTTCCACATGGATACAGCTGGATACAGGCCTGGACGTCTGCAATTGGCGAAATCATGCCTTGGCCTTGAAACCATGCTTTGGTGGACGTAGGTGAGTATATCCATCCTATCGACAAGCCCTCTAACTCCACCGCCTCAAGTGTCCTTGGGCAGATTCTGCTTAATCCAACTTGATGGCATCTTGACTTCCCCACAGTGGCAAGGGTTCTATGACAGCACATCCCTCCTCCCTCCTGGGTTTTTGGTACAAATGTAATGATGTTAAAGAATCAGGAAAGGAAGAGGAGGTAGTGTTCAATGTAACTTTAAAGGGATACTCCACTTTTTTGGGGAAATAGGCTCATTTTACAGCTCCCTCAGGTTTAAACGTTTGAGTTTTCCTGTTTTCTAATCCATTCAGCTGATTTTCTGATATTTAGAAGAATATTAGTAACCAGACAGTTTCTGGTCTCATTGACTTCCATAGTAGGAAAAAAAATACTATGGAAGTCAATGAGACCAGAAACTTTCTGGTTACTGATAATCTTTTAAATATCAGAAAATCGTCTGGATGAATTCCAAAACGGTCAAACTCAACTGTTTAACTCTGGTGGAGTTGTAAAATGAGCCTATTTCCAAAAAAGTGCAGTATCCCTTTAATATCAAAATAAACAAATAATGAAATTAAAGTAAACCTAATAAAACCACTCTCATCTTGTACTGTCATCACTCCTCCTTTTCACTTCCAGATCTCCTTTTGTTAGATATGAGACCGTGTAGTGCGAGTCTCATTAGCAATCTCACCACCGGCCTTGCTCTGTTCCCGCGGTCTCGACCCCGCCCTGTTTGCTTACTGACTTTTAATAAGTGACACCTGTGAGTTAAAAAACGGGTCTCGAGTCCCACAGAGGATCTCCGGAAGGATAAAAGGAGGAATGACGACAGTGAAGGATGAGAAAGGACAAGGCCTGGGAGGTTAATGTTGTTTTTGTAATTGTTTGAAGGCTGTTGTCCTTGTGGGGCTGCCGCTTTACTTTCGTTCTGTTGCTTCTGTTTATTTTATCATTAATTCATGTTGATCATTTGCCAGTCCCCACCTCCCTGAACAATAATCTTTATTATAATTATAGTATGTTATAAGGTTACACTTTATTTCAATAGTCCACTGTAGACATTCTACTAGCTATAAATACATTTGCAACTACATGTCAACTAACTCTCTATTTAACACAATCTGTTGTTGATCGCATTACATGCCAGTCATACAGTCTCTTTCTTTCTAAATACGGGGTTCTCCATCATTTGAAAGCAGATACCCAAAAATCAGGCAATGTAAGACTAGGGTCAGGCCATCATCTCACTTCCTGTGTTCATGTGACTCACTGGGATCATGAGCAGCTAACAGGGCATTGCAGAAGAGAAGGACCATATGGATGGAGAATGATGGCACGACTGTAGCATTTTCGGCGGCTCTAACGGTAAGAGAACGGTAATTAGAATGAAATGACTCTACTGCAGCCCCGCATTCACCGTGCATCCCATCCACACAACTCATTTATCTTCATCTGCTTAGCGCTGCGTGCTGGCAGGACAAACACTTCTGATCTTTCCAATGCCTCTCTCTCATCCATTCATCCGTCTTTCATCTTTAACTCTCTCTCACTCTGTCATTCTGCTGTTTACCGTATTATTGATGCCCCCTTTTCCTCTCCCATCAATGACTTCCTGTTGCCGCTCATTCATTTCCTGCCCGTCCCAGCTTTCACATTACTTTTCATTTCTCTCCACATCGGCACCATCTCGACATCTCTCTTCTCATCTCTCATTCACCAGGGGCTAACAGGAAGAGGAAATGCTGTTTGAAAGGAAAGAAAGACTGAAGTCAGGCACAGAGGAGATCAGGGACATGATGAAGCAGGCTGGGATAGATGAAGACTGACTGTGAGAGAAAACACATACACTTCATGATTTAAACATTCAGGACTGCCTCCATTTCAGGCAGCAACTGAGATAAAATGAGAGAAAAAAAATGGGATGCACCAATACACATAGGTAAATTAATTAAGCCTTAAATGTATTAATGTTTCGCACAATCATTGTTATATTTTTGGGTATTTGACCCGGTCCTATCTTTAAGATGAATATCTAATTGCCAGAATAGTATAAAACTGTCCTGATATTTTAACAACATTAACCAAAGAAATCAAATAAAGCATGTTAATTACCCTTTGTAGCTAGGAAGGGTTTCAGATTGAGACAGATGTTTTATACCATCATCACTGTCGTCCTCAGAGCTCATTTCCTCAGTACGTTCAAAATCTGGCTCATATTCGCCATCTCAACCATATTCTTAAAACTACCGTTTTCTGTGGTAGTTTTCTGTAAAAATCAGTAAAAAAAAAATCTAGCGTTTCGAGATTACAGTCAAAAAGTTTCGAGATTAAAGTCGAAACGTTTCAAGATCAAAGTCAAAACGTTTCGAGATTAAAGTCAAAACATTTCAGAGATTAAAGTCGAAACATTTCGAGATAAAATTCGAAACGTTTCAGATTAAAGTCAAAACATTTCGAGATTACAGTTGAAAAGTTTCGAGATTACAGTCGAAAAGTTTCGAGATTAAAGTCGAAACATTTCGAGATTAAAGTCGAAAATATTGCAGATTAAAGTTCGAAACGTTTTGAGATTAAAGTCAAAACATTTCGAGATTAAAGTCTAAACGTTTCAAGATCAAAGTCAAAATGTTTCGAGATTAAAGTCAAAACGCTTCGAGATTAAAGTCGAAACATTTCAAGAATAAAGTTGAAACATTTCAAGATTAAAGTTCGAAACATTTCGAGATAAAAATCGAAACGTTTCGAGATTAAAGTCAAAACATTTCGAGATTAAAGTCAAAACGTTTCAAGATTTAAGTCAAAACGTTTTGAGATTAAAGTCGAAACGTTTCGAGATCAAGATTTCGAGATTCATTCATTCATTCAGCTGGATATCTCCATCCAGTCTGAAAAGTGTTTTCCGGGTTGGTTTTCCTGATAGGCTAAAGTCTAATCAGCCCAGTATATTTTATAACATCCTATAATGGTAGCCTAATGCTGGTAGATTGGCACCTGTCTGAATTTCCTTTTGCTAAAACAAAAGACACACACAAACCACGTACACATAGAAAAACACTCGCTATGCACCATAATGAATGCCTGTGTGTGTGGCAATGTGAGACAATGGCAAGCACACACGCAGCTTCAACGGAAGACTGTATTCTCGTAGCCTACTCTTGAAATATTTAGATTTTATTCTCGAAATGTTTCAACTTTAATCTTGATTTTTTATACTTTAATCTCTGAAAAATTACGACTTTAATTTTGAAATGTTTCAACTTTCATCTCAAACTTTTTCGACTGTAATATTGAAATATTTAAACTTTAATCTAGAAACATTTCGAGCTTTAATCTTCGAAATGTTTCAACTTTAATCTCAACATTTTTCGAGTTTTAATCTCTAGAAATGCTAGATTTTTTTTTTACGTTGCGGTTCAGGGCTTGCGTAGTTTTCAGCATCTTCAAAATCAATATTTAGTATCACTGATAGCTTCTTCAACAGATCCACCATCAAGTGACAGTGACACTGATATTTGATTGTGATCAGTTCTTGCTTTAGAGTAAATCACTTTGCAAGTTTTGCTGATGATACTTTCTATTCTTTTGTTTTCTGCCTGCAGTGATTATGAGTGAAACGTTGTCATAATTGTACATCAGACATTGCCACCTTGAGGAATAAAGGTGAGTTGAACTAAAGTGTACTGTATTTATGAAAATGCTCATATAATTTAAGACAGATGGAGATTAAACTGCCTTCTAGCCCACTTCTCATTTCATTCCTTCAATTTCATTCCAATGCTTATGAAATACAGCATCCCTTTGCAGTAAACCGAGGCATGTCTCTTGGCCAGAAAAGCTTTGGATGTGATGTTAAGAGCCGCAGTAAGTAAAATCATATGACCTGTCCTGTTTGCATGACCACTCTTTGAGCCTACACAGCCAGACATAAATAATAATAGCTTAGCACTAACAATAAATGAAATATACAACTGCACAGTGCTTCAATACTCAGCACACATGGCATCAGATCAACAACTTGGACCTGATCTTCAAACAATCTTTCTTCAGTACACTCCCTGAACTCTACTTGAAATGGTTTACAGGTTTTCAATGGTGAAAGCACAAATTCACATATTGCTAGTTACATTTTTAGATGCTGTTAAACTTCAGATTTCAAATAGAATCAAAATACATTTAAACTGTTTCACTACTGGTTAAAATAACAAAAAAATAAGGTTGTCTGCAAAATCAGTCATGCGGTGCAACCATGTAAAGTCATGTAATGCACAGCTCTTACTGACCTACGTCTGTTACACTCACCCCCTTAAACTAAACCTCACTCCCAACCGGGTCACGGCACCAATTTACCCGGCCCTACTCCACCCACTTGAGGCCTGGGGTGACGTTTATACACAACTCTTACTAGCCTATGCCAGTAATAACAAGAGTACCCCCTCCCATTTTTATCACTTTATTGTTTCATTAACATGTGGAAACTTGCATCCCTTTCTATCAATTCATTAGCTAGCTAAACTTGAAATGCTGCCAGAGTACTTAAATTGGTAATAAAGGTGATTATGTAAATGTATTGCAGTCAAAAAGACAACTTGAAAAGAGACCTGTGGTGGCAGTGGGAAAGTGGTGGAATTGAAAACAGCCTTAGTTACTTCAGAATTATTCATTAGGTGAAACTGATTTAAGAATTATAGGTCTGTTCACCGTGTTGGTAATTGAATTAGCCGAATCGCTAAATAAATAAGCAGCCGGACAATAAATAATACATTTGGCTTTGTAAAGCAGACACTCAGCAGCTATAAAGTGCAGGGCAGAAGATGTTAATTTATCGCTGGACCCCTGCAGTTACCCGAGTATTGGACTTCTCTTTTGCAGGATGGGACTCGCCGCCGTGATTGATCTGAATCCTATTTAAGAATTGCTCAGTGTGAGATTTTCTTCGGATGCTCACAGAGAAATAAAGCATTCCCGCAGATAATAAAAAATGTGAATAGATTGCATTGTTGTCACCTAGAAATAATTGCCCAATCAAACACATCCTGAGGCTCTATTAAAATGACAATGAGTTTGGCGTACTGCAAATCTTGGGTGGCCAGCGCACAAATAGTGACGTCATGGATAGGCCTTTCCATTGGGGTTGAATTTTAATTATTAAAGGGGTGATGAACTGAGAAATCAAATTTTCCTTGAGCTTTTGACATCTAAGAGGTCATCATATTATAAGAATATCCTGTAAGTTTCAGAACTGAAAACGTCCTTGTAAGTCCAATAAAAGCTTTTATTGACACCAGCCTCAACAAACGACTCGTTTTTAAAAGTGGGAAACTATGACGTCAACGGGGTTAAAACACCACCCGCGATTCGCGCATTACACACATAGCTAAGTGGCCTAACATACATGCCTACCTCGTGACTGAAAAACCGGATCGAGCAGAATATTGTGCTGTGCCTGGTTGTGGAAGACAGTCGCTGCTAGGGATGGGAACTCGAAAACCGGTTCTTCTTCAGAACCCGGTGCCTAGTGAATCGATTCCTTGGAACCGTTAGCTTGCCTGCTTAACCGATTCCGCTTATCGGTTCCGCTCGTTGTAAATGCGTCATGGCGTCACACACACACGCTATGTTGTTTTGATTCAGAACGCGGGCAAAATGGCTTCAAGTCAGAGGCGGTTCGTTCGGTTCATTTTACCTGCCGACCAACATTCGTTATTCAAATGTAGGCGCGCCGCGTGTGGCAAGCGCGTTCATAGTGTGGCGTGACCACAACATTGCCCTACATCAATGGCAAATTTAACGTAAACGGAACGAAACTGAGCTACTCGTTATTGTGTGGTTGTTTGGATGACAGACCGTTCATCAGTTTGGACCAAAGCAGCGCAAGCCGATCTTCATCATCAGCACTGTTACTACACCGGCAAATCCAGTAAAGAAAACATTTGAATTCGCCACTGAAGTAATAACATCGCTGCGAGATCTAGTGAGAAACATTCACATTTCTCCGTTATTAACGGATCAAACAGCGCTGACGTGGAAACCAGGAAGAAACATTGTGCCATGAATGAACTATCCAGAGTCCACAGATCAGCAACATCACCATGGATTTACTGTATAACACTACTATCTGTAAGTTTGGCAGGAATAGTAGGCTATAACGCTTTCAAGTAACATCACGTCGGTTGTATTTTGACATTATGAATACAATTGCTGCCCTCAAATGTTAATCTAAACTAAAATAAACCTTTGTTTATAACTACTACAATATTACATTTCATTCTGTCCAAGGAGCTGTTTTGTTTTATATGCTCCCAAGAAAAGTCAAGTATAGTTCCATCATTGCTCAAAGTTAAAAAATATCATACTTTATGATGTTAGTTTTGCATAATTTGTGTATACTCTGTGCTTCTGATCAGATATTAAAGCAAGTTCAAACAAACAAACAAATTTGTACTTATTCCCTCACCCAATGAGAATCGATAAGAGAATCGATAAGGAATCGGATCGATAAGCAGTATCGATAATGGAATCGGAATCGTTAAATTCTTAGCAATTCCCATCCCTAGTCGCTGCATAAGCTTCCTCTGGATTCTAATAGGACTGCATGGATAAACTTTATTTTTAATGACATTCCAGCTGATGAGGGTAAAACATCGCAGTCTGTTCGCTTCATTTCACTGAGGATTGTATTGTAAACAAGACTAGATTTGCAGACCGATTAAGAGTAAAGAACGTGCTGTGCTCTCTATATTGGATCTGACAGGAATGGTGCAATACACGGACTCTTGGTCGAATAAGTATGGGCGAATCCGGTTGCCATTTGACAACATTGGACGTTTTCCCCCACGTGTACCGACGGGTGAGTTAAACTCATTATAATATGCAAAACTGTTATCCACTCACAGCAGTGGGCGTTTATTTCCAAGTCTTCAGTGCGACACACCCATAAAAACCGACCGTTTTTCAGGTAGGCTCACAACTTGGGTACAAAATAGCCTATTTCTTATTCATTTCGATGTTTTTGAATGCAAAAACCAAGCGAACGTCATAAATTGACCTCAGACAACAATATAATACAATTTAAAAAGCCAGTTCATGACCCCTTTAAGGACAATTTAATGCCTCTCTTAAAAGTAGAGTTCATCCAGAAGGCTGAAAGTCAATGAGGTTCAAGCTTAGGGTTTGCAAGCAAGTATAGGGTTTGTGATGGTTAGCATGGGTCTGTGAATCGTTGACTGTCGAATAAATGAAAGGGACACAAATTCCGATTGGAACTTGGGTTCTAAAAACGTTTGGACGTTCTAAAAAAGATTGGACAAGCCCTACACCAGCATACAGACGACCTCAAAGCTTCTAGACATGGATTAAAAGCAACAAAAGCTCCATTTTGATTTTACAGGACAGTCAGACTGAAACGAATGCCTAAAAATGCAGAACAAATGCTATTGATAGTTAGGCCTAAGTGTGAAATGACTTAAATGTTCGGGGTCATTTGGGGAGCTGTGAAAACTGTTGCACTGGCGTTCCTTTTAATACAGCAGGGACTCTTTTCTAGTGGCAAAACTCTTTCCTTTGATTTATGACAGTCTGCCACAGTTATAATCTCTGCACTTTTTCACTGGGTTTGATCTTCAGTTCTTTCGGCCCTGCCCATCTCGCGTTCTCCCGCATACACACACACACACACACACACACACACCGCACACACACCCTCCTCCCACTGGAGACTTATTCATCATTATTATTGCTCCGACAGGTCCATTACAAACACAGGCTGTTAGGAAACACACAGACAGAGAGAAACTTTTGGGGGAAAACTAAAGCTGTTTGGCTTGGTGCAGTTTCCCATTAGCATCATGGCCAAAGTAATGCGTCCTGTGAGCCAGTCATATAACTGTTGTGTATAAATCAGTATCTAATAGTTTAATATTGCATACATGCTGACAGGGAGTAAATCACCACATAGCGTTCAGTCTGCAATAGTAAACATTACAGATAATCGAAATTTTATTTACCTATTCTTAAATTAAACTACTTTATGATGCACACTAAGCTAAATTTTGTTTTGTTACAGGGGAATACATTGAATATACATCTATGGACTGTCGAGAATAAGTTTCTTGACTTAGGTCAAAGAGTGTATTTGAAGGTTTTCTCCTTAAATTATTTTCCTGTCCAAGTTTAATGTGCAGTGATAACTATAAGTCAGCCATCTGTAAGCTGACTTACTGAAGAGTTTAAAATTGTGGCTTTCTGATGCTTTCAAAACATTGAAATGTTTGTTTGAACGATCCAACATGTCTACTTTTGGCCAAACTCGTGTTTGGTTGGGGACTACCCAATGCAATTCCTTAAGGGGCCACTAGGGATGTAGAAATATAGTAGGTTTATGCAACAGCATTCTTAACTCGTCTTACTCACACTAAAAACAGATTTTATATTTTATAAACTGCATCAAAATGCAACTATTCCCAGCCTTTATGGACATAATCTTACACGTGTAAAGATGGCGATCCTGCAATCCCTCTGCTTTGTCCGTTTGCGTCACTTTTTGGATGATATTTCACTTGTTGAACTTTGATGATTTGATTCAATTTCACCTTTCAAAGAATATAAATGACTTCACTTTTGTTAAACGTCCCATCTGGGTTAGATTTAGAAATAAATTACCTGCAAAGTGCAGCATTTGACTCTTGGCGAGAGGTGCGTCGAGACCCAATTGCCCATTCCAGGCTATTAAATCAACATTATATTCTAAGGAAAATCAAGAACTAAAAAAAAGAAGCACAACAAAACAATGCGAGACAAAGGACATGCAAATCGGGAAAAAGAACTGTAAATATACAGTACACTAACAAAATAAGAAACATCTGGAAAACATCAGCAGGGAAACAGGAAGCCAGACAAAATGAAAATTTCAAACTGAAAGCCCAAAAAAAGCTCAAGTATATTTTTTGCTAGTTTATTTTTTTTAAACTGGTTGATTTATTAGTTGCCACAGTCTCTGATGAGTGTCACACCTGTTCTTTGTTCCTTTGATTACCTTCCTCTGTATATGTAAGTCTTCAGTCTTCCTCAGTTCTTTGTCTTGTATTGATGTTATGTAACGCTGTGTTGGATTGTTATGACATTGCTCTCCGTGTTTATTTATCATCATTCTGCATCACGCATCCTCTTTGTGGATTATCGCTACAAAACCAACCTGTGCTACTCTGAAACTGTAGTTTGACAAGCTACAAGCTACTCGTAAGTTAAAGTAGTTTAACTACAGTCAAGCTACCCGTTTAGAAAAGTAGTTAGCTACACTACAAGTTGCAATCAAAAAGTAGCTAGCTACATTGAAACTACTTTTGCTTTTTTGAACAACGTATATTATAAATAACTGAATAAGTTTCTGAGGAATGTTTTAAGTAAAATATTTTAGTGTTTAAAACAAGGCAACGCAATTACGATTTCAAAGAGTATTGTTTTATTACACACAACACTAAAATATCTCTGACTGTTTGTCAAAAGTGCAAAATAAAAAAAAGTGCAACAAAAAGCCTAGAACATTGCAAGAACAAAATATACATCCAACGTATTGCATGTAGAACATTTTCTCCAAAATACTTATAGATTGAACAAAAATAGATTGAACTTGGACAAATAAGGCCATGGGTAATTAACGTTAGTTGTTTCTCCATCCTCCAAATCTCCCGTCCCGTCTTGCTATATAATCATAATATGGGTGTGTCAACCCACTTCTGTACGTCAGTGAACCGTTAGCTGCAAGATGCGTGATTAAACAACAGGTGGCGGTAATGGCAAAAAATGAGTTTGTAATCTAACAAGAAGAAGAATATCCTTGCATCACGCTGATCTATGGTGCTGATTCGCGCAGGCTCGACAATGTTCCAATGTAGCTTTTGCTCGCGCTACACCACTACTTGCTGCAAAAAGTAGTTAGCTACTGGAAAAGCTACACTGTTTAAAAAGCAACTGAGCTACTGCCAAGCTACTGAAAAATGTAGTTAAATTAGTAGCTACGCTACTTGTAGTTAACTACTCCCCAACACATGTTTTATAAACACTCACCTAAAGGATTATTGGGAACACCTGTTCAATTTCTCATTAACGCATCTAATCAACCAATCAAATGGCAGTTGCTTCAATACATTTAGGGGTGTGGTCCTGGTGAAAACAATCTCCTGAACTCCAAACTGAATGTCAGAATGGGAAGAAAGATGATTTAAGCAATTTTGAGCGTGGCATGGTTGTTGGTGCCAGACGGATCTGAGTATTTCACAATCTGCTCAGTTACTGGGATTTTTACGTACAACCATTTCTAGGGTTTACAAAGAATGGTGTGAAAAGGGAAAATCATCCAGTATGCGGCAGTCCTGTGGGCGAAAATGCCTTGTTGATGCTGGAGGTCAGAGGAAAATGGGCCGACTGATTCAAGCTGATAGAAGAGCAACTTTGACTAAAATAACCACTCGTTACAACCGAGGTATGCAGCAAAGCATTTGTGGAGCCACAACACGCCTTGAGGCGGATGGGCTACAGCAGCAGAAGACCCCACCGGGTACCACTCATCTCCACTACAAAAAGGAAAAAGAGGCTTCAATTTGCAAGAGCTTCACCAAAATTGGACAGTTGAAGACTGGAAAAATGTTGCCTGCTCTGATGAGTCTCGATTTCTGTTGAGACATTCAGATGGTAGAGTCAGAATTTGGCGTAAACAGAATGAGAACATGGATCCATCATGCCTTGTTACCACTGTGCAGGCTGCTGGTGGTGGTGTAATGGTGTGGGGGATGTTTCTTGGCACACTTTAGGCCCCTTAGTGCCAACTGGGCATCGTTTAAATGCCACGGCCTACCTGAGCATTGTTTCTGACCATGTCCATCCCTTTATGGCCACCATGTGACCCATCCTCTGATGGCTACTTCCAGCAGGATAATGCACCATGTCACAAAGCTCAAATCATTTCAAATTGGTTTCTTGAACATGACAATGAGTTCACTGTACTAAAATGGCCCCCACAGTCACCAGATCTCAACCCAATAGAGCATCTTTGGGATGTGCTTGAGTACTCAAGTGGGTCAATAAATGAATCCATAAGTAAATCTGAATTGAATATACTTTTAAATTATAACACTGAAGACCCACTAAAGATCTAAAGACCCACAGAAGGCGCTACTGACATGTAAACACGTTTCTTAAGTTTTTTCCCCCAACAGATGTATTTTTTGGACCTGAGTTCTAAAAGTTAGTGTGTTTTCATCAAGCTATTCTATATCAGATCAAAGAAAATTAGATTTTTCATGATATGACACCCTTTAATAACTTGGCAAGATGATCTAAGCACTCTTATATTACATTTATAGGCTTCTGCTTGGTCAGTCGTCCTGCCTCTTATCACACGTCCCGCGCTCCTGTTATCTCACAAATCAAGTGTGATGAGTCTGCACTCTCACTATATGTCAAGCGAACACAATTCAAAAATGATGTCGGGTTACAGGAGGGCCATAAAAAATACTTACAAATAGAATACATCACTTCACTTTTGAATTGAACGAAAACAAGTGCAAATGCAAACCACGTCTAGAAACTGAGCTCATACTGAAATGAAAAATAGCCATTTAATATGCTATTGACATTGACATTTTTTATACGATTTTGTTGTTTATTTCTAAGCAAATTCTCTAATGCAGACCTGATGTCCAAATCAAGACAAGAAATAGACCAAGTGTGGTATATTTGAATATTAATTAGCCTGCACTGGACTATCCAATATTAGAATCAACTGGCAACATTAGAGACTGATTAATATTCATAAGCTACGTTACGACTCAGCCTGTCTGACAGTTCAACATGTGTCCCGCACTGCAGTGACGTCATCATCTAATGTCTGAGAATTTTAGCATCATTTGCATTTTTGAGATTGGATTCATTTGGTGTTTGTACATTATAGATTCCAAATCATCTTGAATGCAAGTCTTGGTTTGCATTCAATTTTTGGATGTGCTGCTGCAAGCAGAAAAGTTTTTAAGAAGTGTGTTGTATACTAGTGAGGTGCCTACGTATGCAGCAAGCACTTTCCCGAATAGGGTACAGAGTAGGTCTTTCATCCAATGGTCAGTTAAAGAAGGCGCTTTAACCTAAAATGCTGAGTGTCAACCTCAGGAGGTCAAACTAAATATATAAGCTGTTTTATTGTCTATTCATATTATATGCCGTAAAGCAATTTTGCCGTAAGCAGAGCATGTTATTTTCTATATAAACAGTAAAAAGCCATAATTAAATACTAATTGATAAGCAAAATGTAAAGAAGTTACGCAAGAACGAGTGTAGAGTTGCAAATTTAGCCTTAATTAAGTCATCGCATATTTGATCAATTTGCATTAAACACATTTGGTTAGGCCGCCAGAGGGTTCGAATTATGTTATTTCTTCAGTTTTATGAGTTTAAGAAATGTTAATGTTTTGTAACATGGAAAAAAGTGAGACACAGCTAAATATTATGTACAATCATTTGATTTTGAGTTTGAGAACAACTTATGCAAAAATAGAAACCTCTATAATGGGAAATTGCATTTATCCTCCCAGACAGCAACACTTAGTGTCGGCCCATATCCGGCCCACATCTGGTACATGTGGGATTCGAGACGTGGGTCAGATCTGGGCCAGCAATATGTTGCTATCTGGGCTTTTGTGGAGAAGGCAATCCCAGAATGCATTGTGAAAAGATTCATAATTGAACAGCATTTATCTGTATTGCTATCCACAAGTTTCCGAGGGGCGCTCCTGTAAAAAATAAAGTGGGTGAAACTTCCGGTAAGGTGGCGGAAGTAGCATTCCAATGGTATTTTGTGTGTAAGTTAGCGAAGAGGCTAGCTGTTTTTCGGAGAATTATTTTACTATTTAAAGACGCAAATCTTTATCGAGAGATGTCGTTACGGAGCTCAGGGACAACATGTGCTGTTCGCGGTTGTATGTATAACCGGACTAAACTAATTCAGTGGCTTAAACGTGATTGTTTTGAACATAAGCTAAAAACGAAATCAGAGTGATCCTGCCAACGACTGTAGTTTCCATCACCTCCCAAAAGACAACGAATCTTCCTGTGTACATTTGTTTAAATTCTTAATATTCTATAAACTCTATCAGCATGTGTTTGGCTGTTTGCTACTGATGTTACACCTAAACTCAGGATCAAAGCCTGAGTTGACAGAATACCAAATGTGCCAGTTAATGTATTCAAGTAGCACATTCATTTATAATTTTGAATAAACTCCAAAGCACAATGACTAAGTGTGTATTTTTTATTTTAATTGTTTGTCAGCTCACACAACTGTCTGTCACCATGCCTTGATGAGTATTGATTATTAATAATGTTATTATAATACTCCCAACCAACTACTGCGGAGGGTAAAGGTACTGTTATTTCACCCTTTTTAATTTCGTTGAGGTTGTGTTCCCACATCGTTAGCTAGTTTGGATCGCTATAACTTGAATGACTGTCAACTGTTGAATGAACGAGTGTCAAGCATGTCAAGTCACGCTTTGTTTACTTCGAACCGGAAGTCGCACCCACTTCTGACGCAAGGCCTCATGGGGCGTAGGAAACTTGTGGATATTTTACAGTAGGCTAGTGGCCAAAAGTTGATGTTCGAAGACATACAAGTTTGATTAAACCATCAAAATTAGGAAAAATATTTACATTTTACATAAAAATGAGGGAAGAACAAAACTCTAAACTTGGTCAACATGACATCATGACTTTTGCCTAAACACACACGCCACTTTCAAGTCAAGTGGCGTGTTATCTATATGCATTTTGAGCTATCCGCATGTATGCGTGTAGCTCTACGCCGTTAAATGTCTGAGTGATTCCGCGTGTATGTACACGCCGTTAAATGTCCAAGCGAAACGAAGCAAAATGTAGATCTACATCTGGGAGCGATATGTTTTTCCAAAGGGTTGGTAGGGGAAGACTCATAAATGCTATTAACCCCAGTGACGGGTAGGTTTAGGGACGGGGTTGGGGTCTTATATTTATATATAGAGTAATGTAACATTAAGTCAACGGCGTTTATAAACACTCTGAAAAGCGATTATGTATGTTGATAGCACGCCAAAAATGGAAATAAGAATTGGCGTGGTCATACAAGATTGGCGCCATTTCTTGAGATGAGTCTGACTTGGTTAAGGTACCGGTATTTTGAAAAACAAAAAGCAAACTAGCTACAGATTTTATTTTACAATTCCGCTTTAACGTCTTGTCTCTGAATCCCAGTTTAGCCTTGTATAGCCTTAATTTCGGCTCTCAAAAACAAATGGGATGTTTCCTCACCTTGTATCACGGAACGCATTCCTGTTATCGTCTGCAGGGAACTGGGCAAATGTACCATCAATGACAGGAATTCAGAAATGCACAGGAATTACCATGACATAAGCTTCATAGACTTAGATGGATTGATAGACAGATGGAGAAAGAGTGAAAGGAAAGGAAGAGGTATTTGAAGTTTACATGAATGGGTTTTGACGGATAGTGTTTGTACACAAGACACGGAGCTGTCCTTGCCAAAGCTGTGAATGCGTGAGCAGAGCTTAGAAGGTGATAAGGGCTGAGGGAGAGGACGGTGTGGAAAGAGATAAGCTTCCCGAGAGCGAGAGGGAATGAAACGGGACGTCTGGTTGCTGTGAGCAGAATATTGGGCACTGGATGCCTTGATTTTGCATTAGGTACGGCGGCTTTAGCCCTTTACTCCAAACGGTTGATAGCAAGGGTTTTTTTGGAGCTACAGGAGTATATGATCCACCCATATTTGTATTTTGCGACTCTTCTCTTGTATGAATTTCCACATTTATTCCACATTTTATCTTTTAATACCATTATGTTTCACAATGTGGCCTGGTTGTATTTCATAGTACATTTTTTGAAACCGTAGTTTCAAATGTATGGATTATGTATGTATGGTTGGCTAAAATCAAGACATAATGTAAAATGCGTCCCATTTTGGTTACACAGTTTGGCGAAGGGACACTCTCACCCATTTGCATTAAGCTTTCCATTGTTAGAAACCCACTATACTATTGAATGGTCGTGCAACACTTCATTTTCCCCTGAGACGAGAGAAATCCTGCTTTTTACCTTTGCTCATTCCTCCTACAATGACGCAAAAATCGTAATTTTACGTCATTGTAGGAGGAAGTGTAAGAGGGGGGATTTCTGTAAAGACTACAAGCACTAGATCCCACCCTTTCAAACCCGCCCATAGGGGGTTGGGCCTAATGCGCTAACAGACCAATCACAGATCAGTGCCAGTGCGTTTGATTTCACCGGCAGAAACGTTTTGAAAATATGGACGAAGGTACTGAATACGCAGACGGATGCATTATGGAGGATTGGGATTACACATAGTGTCAGCCATCTTTTTTGGAAGCTAAGCTAGCAGGCTCTTGTTCTGTGGAGAAAGCTGAGTAGTAACTTTAGGGGTTACCGTCCTCTTTTTCCCGGACATGTCCGGCCCGTCGATGTCTGGGATTCAGCTTCTGATTTCTGCAGTCGCCATTCATTGTTTACATGCACAGCTTTTGTTCTCTCTCCTCCTGCCCGCCACAGTGAATATGACTCGCAGCGTTCTCCCAGGCGCTCACCGTCCGCTCACCAACAGTAAACATGGACTCGCGCCGTTCTCCGCGGCCCTCACTCGTCCCGCTCGCCACAGTGAGACATGACTCAGCACCCGTCTCTCCCCGGCCCTCACTCGTCCCGCTCGCCACAGTAATGAGACACGACTTCGCGCCGTTCTCCCGCGGCCCTCACTTGTCCTGCTCACCACAGTAAACATGACTCGCGCCGTTCCCCGCGGCCCTCACTCGTCCCGCTCGCCACTGTAAGCATGCCTCACGCCGTTCTCCCGCGGCCCTCACCGTCCGCTCGCCACAGGTAAACATGACTCGCGCCGTTCTCCCGCGGCCCTCACTCGTCCGCTCGCCACAGTAAACATGACTCGCGCCGTTCTCCCGCGGCCCTCACTCCGTCCGCTCGCCACAGTAAACATGACTCGCGCCGTTCTCCCGGCCCTCACTCCGTCCCCCGCCCGCCACAGTAAACATGACTCGCGCCGTTCTCCCGCGGCCCTCACTCCGTCCGCTCGCCACAGTAAACATGACTCGCGCCGTTCTCCCGCGGCCCTCACTCGTCCTGCTCGCCACAGTAAACATGACTCGCGCCGTTCTCCCGCGGCCCTCACTCGTCCCCGCTCGCCACAGTAAACATGACTCGCGTCGTTCTCCCGCGGCCCTCACTCGTCCCGCTCGCCACAGTAAACATGACTCGCGCCGTTCTCCGCGGCCCTCACTCGTCCCGCTCGCCACAGTAAACATGACTCGCGCCGTTCTCCGCGGCCCTCACTCGTCCCGCTCGCCACAGTGAACATGACTCGTGCCGTTCTCCCGCGGCCCTCACTCGTCCCGCTCGCCACAGTAAACATGAGCTCGCGCCGTCTCCCGCGGCCCTCACTCGTCCTGCTCGCCACAGTAAACATGACTCGCGCCGTTCTCCCGCGGCCCTCACTCCGCCCGCTCGCCACAGTAAACATGACTCGCGCCGTTCTCCCGGGCCCTCACTCGTCCCGCTCGCCACAGTAAACATGACTGAACGGCGACTGTCGACGCAAAAGCCGAGCCCCTGACACTCGGGTCCTGCTCGCACACATGTAAACATGACTCGTCACGGCGATTCTCTCGTCGCCTCACTCTTGTTAACCACTGCGCTGCCACCAGTAAACATGACCTCCTGCGCCAGTGTCGCCCGCGGACCCTGCAGCTACGTCCGCCCACAGTAAATTTTCATGACTTTTCTCAGCTAGCGTTCTCCGCGGCCCTCACTCGTCCGCTCGCCACAGTAAACATGACTCGCGCCGTTCTCCCGCGGCCCTCACTCGTCCCGCTCGCCACAGTAAACATGACTCGCGCCGTTCTCCCGCGGCCCTCACTCGTCCGCTCGCCACAGTAAACATGACCGCGCCGTTCTCCCGCGGCCCTCACTCGTCCGCTCGCCACAGTAAACATGACTCGCGCCGTTCTCCCGCGGCCCTCACTCGTCCGCCGCTCGCCACAGTAAACATGACTCGCGCCGTTCTCCCGCGGCCCTCACTCCGTCCCGCTCGCCACAGTAAACATGACTCGCGCCGTTCTCCCGCGGCCCTCACTCGTCCGCTCGCCACAGTAAACATGACTCGCGCCGTTCTCCCGGCCCCCACTCCGTCCCGCTCGCCACAGTAAACATGACTCGCGCCGTTCTCCCGCGGCCCTCACTCGTCCGCTCGCCACAGTAAACATGACTCGCGCCGTTCTCCGCGGCCCTCACTCGTCCCGCTCGCCACAGTAAACATGACTCGCGGCGTTCTCCGCGCGCCCTCACTCGTCGCCGCTCGCCACAGAAACATGACACCGCGCCGTCTCCCGCGCCCTCACTCGCCGTGCTCGCCACAGTAAACATGACTCGCGCCGTTCTCCCGCGGCCCTCACTCGTCCCGCTCGCCACAGTAACACATGACTCGCGCCGTTCTCCCGCGGCCTCACCGTCCGCCTCGCCACAGGAAACATGACTCGCGCCGTTCTCCCGCGGCCCCTCACTCGTCCGCTCGCCACAGTAAACATGACTCTGCGCCGTTCACCCGCCGGCCCTCACCTCGTCCGCCGGCCACAGTAAACATGATGAACGGCGATGTAGAACGCAGAAGCCGAATCCCTGACATTCTGGCTGACTCTCGAAACACATTTTGGGCAGACTCATCACGGAGACTCACTGAGTAGCCTAGACTTCTTGTCTAACCACTGGCGCTGTGACTCGGTAGGACGTGGCCTCCTAGGGGCAGTGAAGCAAGTGCATTCTGGGGAGATCCATATAAGCCAAAGATACATCTTCTGGCTTCTCTCAGTCTCAGAAATCTCCAAATTCCAAAATAATTTCACATTTCTTCCGATATAAATGAGGTGGAATGACCCTTTAACTCTTTCCTCCCGGCGTTGTTTTGCCACCGCCAGTAGTTTTGATAATTTTCACAAAAGTTTCAAGGCCGCCAGAATATTTTGTTGAATGAATATCTGAACATGCAATATATTAAAAGAAAGAACAGACACTTGGTTTGGAGACAAAACTTTTCAAGACTTCAACATCAACACTTGAATGTGGGTAAGCTTTAACCCTCCAGTGCTCTTCGTTTCGGAGTCACACTTGTTACCTTCCCGGTCAAAAGTGACCGGACACCTAAAAATTTAACTTTTTCCATCCCAGTAAAACCAATGCAATTTATTTTTTGTTCTATAATATTTATTCTTTTAAATTTAGTATTTTGAGACAATTTAATTGAATTTATTAATATTTATGCAATATTTATGGTTTATTTTTGCCATGGAAAAATATATATATTTTTCTATATATATATTATTTTTTTTCAAAAAAATATTAATGCAGTATTTTAGTTAAATATAGAGTCTAGGCCTTCAGAAAAAAATATTTTTTTGAAGAAAATTAGCACCATCTGGTTACAGTATAGAGAAAAAGCGTAGAATCATGGTGTAACCACTAGATGGCATGTACAGCTCTCTATGGAGAGGCATGTGAATTCCCCAGCTGTTTATGAACACATTTTTTTTTTGTGTGGATTTGTATATATAGTTGAAACAATCTCAAAAACTTCTTCTTATAAAAAAATTGACAAAAAATAAAAATTTTTCTTTTTTTTTTACAATTTCCCATTCATTTCCTATGGGGTCATTTTTGACCAAAGACCACAAAGTGTGACTATTTTTTAAGACCACTTAGCATGCTCAGATCATGACCTCATTTTTTTGTGTTCACCTACATAATGCCATAAAAATCACCAAGTTTCATAACAATTCGGATTTTTAAAAATTCAAACACACTTTTGTAATCAAAATTTATTGGTGTATGTGTATACAAGTGTGTTTGCATGTGTGTGTGATGGTGGGTGTGTGTTTTGCACTCTAGATGTTGTAGAGTGTCACTCCTTCGAGTGCTGCAGCACTTTTCTGAACGTGGCCGATTTGTAGATTGTACACACAAAAATTCTCCAAGTTTTTGTGTTTTGTCAATTTCCCATTAATTTCCTATGGTCCAGGGCCGGCGCGTCCGTATAGGCGATCTGAGGCAGTTGCCTAGAGCGGCACTTCTGGTAAGGGCGGCAAAATGTGAGCCAATCGGGAGTGAACAGTTTCACAAAGTAGGTTATTTATATGATTTACTGAGCTACCGCTCGCCTGAGCGCCGGTGAGTGCGAGCCACTGCTCTCACGAGTCATGACTGGGTGAGGGAAGCTTCGGATCATTTTACTGACTCTCTTGAGTCATTTCGAGTCATTTCGTAAGTGGCTTGGCTTTAAATGTTATTCTTTTAACAGACAATATTCCCCTATCACATCCACCTACGCAATGTTGATTGTATATCTGAATTAAGAAATCATAATGCAGTAAACATAAATAATTACTTTACCTTCCGAGTCTTAATTTCATCTTGGGTAATCCGTTCATTGTGTCACATAATGAACAGATCATCCATTAATCACCGATCAGGGACAGGATGTCGTTGTTGAAACCATATCGCTTCAGGAGAATGCAGTTTCTCAAAGTTGAAATTAATAAAAAAAAAAAAACCTACCTTCGCAGTACAATGAAACAAGACTGGCAACAATCTTCATAGAGCGTGAACTGGCTCAGAGAATCAATATAGAGGATGCAGTGAAGAGCTTTGCTACGAAGGCCCGCCGTGCACGCTTCTGAAACGTAAGTTAAGCTTTATTTGCTCTTTAGTCGTTATTTAAGATGCTGAACCTGCTGATGATATAATGTGCTTGCGGACATTTCATTTGTTGCTAGTTTTGCGTTATATGTATTTGGCATATGGGGTCTTTATGTGTTGTTGCTGGTTTTGCGTTATATTGGTCTTTATGTGTTGTTGCTGGTTTTGCTTTATATGTATATGGCATATTGGTCTTTATGTGTTGTTGCTGGTTTTGCTCTATGTATATGGCATATTGGTCTTTATGTGTTGTTGCTGGTTTTGCGTTATATGTATATGGCATATTGGTCTTTGTGTGTTGTTGCTGGTATAGCGTTGCAAATAGAGGGGCGGCACAATAGAGCATGGCAAGTCCCGCCCCTTCAGCTAGCCCCGCTGGACCTGTCATAGAAACCGTCAGTGCAAGTGTAGTGACCAGAGAAAATCATTCTTTTTCTAAATCGCCGATTGAATTTGGCAATGAATGTAACATATGTTATCTGTGAATTTTTTATATAATGTTTCGTGTAAAGAATGCTACAATTTAGCTTGTAATAATTTTCATACGGCTCAGACTTTGTGTGTAGAGCACTTTGTGCGACTACAACTCTCGACGTGTTCGCATATACATCACCCCCACTAACACACGGATCCCGCTAAACATGCCTGTGACTTTGGTGCACTTCACCGCCTTCTTTCAGGGAGAGGACTAACTAGTTGAGCGTGGTGAAAACCGTGATTTGTGGAGGGAAAATGTGTTAAGCGGCGACGTCACATATGGGACGTGTAGTCTTTCTCGTTATGTCTATTCCACAACTGCTAGCCAAAGAATCATACAATAAACTGTCAAACTTGTTACATGAGAAATTATATAAAAATTCACAGACAACATATGTTACATTCATGGCACAATTCAAACGGGATCAGAAAATAATTATTTTCTCTCATTCACTTGCATTGACGCTTTTTCAACCTAGAGGTCCACTTGGAGTTTTACGGATGGGGCGGGCACTTACCAGCTCTATTGACAATGTGCACGTTAGCATATGCTACTTCCGGCTGTGAAACCGATAGGGGGTGTCTAGTTTCCGGTAGCCTGATGGATCGGATAGAGGATGTATATTTCTCCAGATGTCTTGGACATCTCTGCCGAATATTACAGTCGATGCTCGATGGTGTTCATCGCATGGCTAGTGGTTTTTCTCCAGCTCCCCAGAGCAAGAGAGAGAAGGGGTTTAAATATTACATCTCTCAGTATTTGCATAATTTTGAAGGTAACGTTAAGTCACAACAACATCCACAGCTCATGAAATTGCGTGTGTATGACACGACAATTCGTATTTCCCTTTTTGGCGTGCTATCAACATTCATAATCGCTTTTCAGCGTGTTTATGAATGCCGTTGACTTAACGTTATTACTGTATATATAAAAATATGACCTACCTCAACCCCGTCCCTAAACCTACCCGTCACTGGGGTTAATAGCATATAGCTATGAGTCTTCCCCTACCGTCCTAGGAAAAAAATATGATCCCCAGATGTAGATCTACATTTTGTTTCGTTTCGCTCGGACATTTGACGGCGTAGACACACACGCATACACGCGGGGATAGCTGTATGTTTACGCAAAAGTCATGATGTCATGTTGCCATGATACGTGCTCAAGCTGCTATCTGGTAACGTTAACTGTTATTATAAAAGTCGAAATCATGCGTTAGAGTAGACAGGTCTCCCTTGCAAAATAGGTTCTAACCCCAAGGGCTTCTCCTGGTTAAAGGGTATAATATTATAATAATAAATAATAATTAGTAGCATAAAAACTTCCATCTAGTTGTCATGGATACGCAACGCTCCACTCTGTAAAGCGACTGCTTGGCTACTTTTCACAATGCAGCAGCGCCTGGCTCCACCCAAATATGTGTAAAAACTGTGTTGATTGACTTGACTATGAACAAACGAACATAGTTTTAGATAAATGTATTTAGACTTATTGCTAAGCTTTAGATAGCCGGTCCACTCATAGATATCTATGGGTCCACTGATGTAAACGACGGAAACTCGGAACCGAAGTACCCAACATCCGCCCTCAAGCCGGAAGTTAGCATTTTTCTCGTGCATAGAGCGAATTGTTTTCGCCTAGAGCGGCAGAAGTGCACGCGCCGGTCCTGCTATGGTCGGATCATTTTTGACTGAAGAGCACAAGTGTGACTATTTTTTTATGACCACTTAGCCTGCTCAGATCATGACCTCAATTTCTTTTGTGTTCACATACCCAATGCCATAAAACTCACCAAGTTTCGTAACATTCCGATGAAGCTGTGATTTTTAAAATTTCAAAACAGAAATTTTTTCGGTCAGAAATGACTGAAGAGCACCTGATGGTTAATAAAACAAGCTGGAAATCGTGTTTTTGTCAAACATCAGATCAGATACTGTCAAGTCAGGTCAAGTATATTTATTTAGCACTTTTCACAATATAAATCGCATCAAAGCAGCTTCACAGTATCAATCAAAACATAATAACAATGTTCATTTCTTAGTGGAAAAATATCCATGTTTGGTTGAGCTGATCAATGGTATTAATACAGAATAATGATGAAAACACAGATGGAGTAGATTTCGAGTCCATCAACACCCCTAGAAGCTCGTCCTGGGTCAACGCGTTCTCATCTTTGGGCGTCATATACTGACGCTTTTGAAATTGCGTCTACATCCAACGCACATGGCACCCTTTAGCTTCAATATAACACACTTCGGTTATGGGTAGGTTTAGGTCTGGGGTAGGGTTAGGGTTAAACCGCTCAGGAGGTGCCTTCTGGCCCTCTGCGTCTCATATTGACGCTAAAGGGTGCCATGTGCGTTGGATGTAGACGAAATTTCAAAAGCGTCAGTATATGATGCCTTGGGATTAGAACGGGCTGAGCTCAGTCGACATTTAATTGAGTAACATTGGGCAGTTTTGATTGTTGTTTAATTTTGCAATTAATATCGCATTGTCTGTACATCTGCTTACATATGATATCGCTTGTTTCTGCCTCTTCTTCGCTTGTGTTTCTGATCGGTAGATTCTCTACCCTTTCAGAAAATGTGGCATAGCGCCCGCTACCGTATAACACCAAATGCAATTTTTTGGTTGTTATATTTGTTTGTTTTTTTGCGCACACAAAGTATTCTCGTCGCTTGATAAACTGGAAGATTGACCCGCTGTAGTCACTCTGATTATTTTAACTATGTATTTAAGTAACTTTTCTGGGCTGGTAAGTTTCAATCCCACTAAGAAGCCTATGGAGGAGTGATCCAATCTCAAATTTAATCAGAAATATCTTAATTTGTGTTCTGAAGTTGAACAAAAGTCTTAGAGTTCCAGTCGACAAGCTTCCACTCCTCTTCCTGAACATTCACCGGTTCAGTGAAATGTCACCGTACTCATGAAATTCTTTACTCTCTTTCAGGGTGTTTTATAATTCCAGGCAGTGGCTCAAAGCCCGAAGCTCATTAAATATTAATATTCTATCTCTATCTGCCTAATGTATGTATGTATGCATGGGTGTATATATCATACTTATGTATGTAGAATGAATGACGAACAGTGAGCTTAAGAGGTCTACAATGCCTGTAGGCAGCTAGTGTGTAAGCATTTCCATTCAGATCAGCAGCACTAACTGAACCAAGTACATC
>JAQIUQ010001260.1:480000-495869 GCA_030378365.1 Hybognathus amarus | reverse complement strand
TGTCCATCTGGACCCGTGCGGCTTGCTCACCCCTGAGCAGGGACCCTGAAGTCGGTGCCGGCAAGACGTTACCACTCTCACAACTCGAGGCAATTGACTGACCACTGAGAGTCTAGGTCCCGACCAGGAGCCGTGGCACATGGACCCCTGACCTAGTTCGGGGGAGGCATCTGTTGAGCTGAACTAACATGAGCTAACAAAGAGCAGCTGTATGTTCATTAACTAACATATTAACTAATATCAATAAATATGTGTCTAAAAAAAGTATTGCTCATTGTCATGTTAGTATATACATTTAACTAATGAGCCTTTATCGTAAAGTGTTTACGATATATCTGCGTTCTCGATTTTTTCAAATATCGTAAGGATTATAGTTATTACTGATCTCACGCCCAAAATTTTCATACTGGTGCATCCCTACATGTGAATGATGTAGCTCTGAGATGCGAGAGCGTCTGGGTGTAACAGTGTGTGTCTCATGCGTCCTGTCGACGTAGCTTGGGCTCGTCCGGCTTCTCGCTGGTGGCCATTAGCCCCGACACACGTCCTCGCGCTCCTAAAAACCCCTCTCTAATTATTTCCTTGGGCAGCAGCCGCGAGATGTTGGAAGGTAAGTTCGAACCTTTCTGGTGCACCTGGGGAACTCCTCGGGGAGCCAAGGTGTCTGTGTGGCATTCAGCATCAAAACATGACCTTTAATGGCCGCTCGAGAGCAGTTGGCACTGGTGCCACACAACGCCTGATGCTAATGTTGATGAGTAATTTATGCAGCCGTCGTCTGATCCGCGCGCACTTAGGTAGCAAGAGGAGAGAGACAGACGGGTGAAGACAGCCATCAGTGAGACACGCCGAGGTTAAAGAGTGATCGGGAGGGGTTGTCATTTAGGACCAGAGAGAGAGAGAGAGAGAGAGAGAGAGGGATGAGCAGGTGGGGTAATTATGCTCGAACACGTTCAGATGGACCTCAGAATTGTTCTGCTCGGCCCTAACGGCATGTCTGACCTTTATGGGGGATTTTATTTGTGCAGATTGCAGACGAAACGAGTGTGTGCTACTACAAACTCACTGTTACCTGAAGAAGACCTTACGCCAATTACTGTCACCACTTACAGCAGCCAAAGGGAAAAAAGCTAAACAATCACATGTGTTTTTAATGAAAATAGTGAAGTAAACTAAATAGAGTTTTGTTGCATAGTTGTAAATCTTAAAGAGGACATATCAGGAGAATCTGTCTTTCCCTGTGTGTGTGTGTGTGTGTGTGTGTGTGTGTGTGTGCTTTAATCGCCGCTTCTACCGACACACAACACATGAACAGTGAAACCCAGTCACTCTGTTCTGGCGAGTCTTTCTCTGAGAGCATGACAAACTATAAGCCAATCAGATTTCGCTACTTCTGGCTGTATGAAGAGGATCTTATTATAATATTCCGGCCTTAATCTGCACGTTCACACACACCAGCGACATTGGGTTCAGCGATGCGCCAACAGAGCCCAGTTCTAACGCACTGGAGAAGATCCAGCTGAGCCTGAAACTGTTCTGTTGAGCACAGACGACACTGAACACTATTGAGCAGAACATGTGACCGCTGTCTTATAAACACTGTCTCAGGAACTGTGGACACTTGTGGAAGAGTTCAACATGATGATGAGATGATCAGAGGAACTCCACAACAACTACACAAACGTCTCCGCTAACATTCAGAAACGTGTAAAAGTGAAGCTCTCCCTGAGTCTCTCCGTAAGGCGGAGCTAAAGCTGCTGTTACTCCTGATCCTGGATCAGTCAGAGCCGCCTGTGTTGAATCTCTGAAGCTCGTGTGAAGGCTCCGCCCTTCTTCTGAACTGAGGCGGAGCTAAAGCTGCTGTTACTCCTGATCCTGGATCAGTCAGATCTTCTGAACTGAGGCAGAGCTAAAGCTGCTGTTACTCCTGATCCTGGATCAGTCAGATCCGCCTGTGTTGAATCTCTGAAGCTTGTGTGAAGGCTCCGCCTTCTTCTGAACTGAGAGGCGGAGCTAAAGCTGCTGTTACTCCCTGATCCTGGATCAGGTGAGGTAGGCCTGTGTTATTGCTAGTTGTGTTGTAGTCTCTGAAGCTTGTGTGAGGCTCTGCCCACTTCTAAACGGAGGCGGAGCTAAAGCTCATTGCATTTAAAGGAACACACAAAAGTGTTGCATTTTGATGAGCTATAATAAATTATCTGTTATTTTGAGCTGAAATTGCGCACACACATTCTGGGGACGCCATAGATTTATATTACATCTTGTGAAAAGGGGCATGATGTGTCACCTTTAATGACTGCTGTATTGGCAGGTGTGGCGTACGTTCATTTTGAACACTGATCATGAACCTTATAAATGACTTTCACTGATAATGTATTAGGTTTAATGTTATTAACTTGAATTAAGAACAGTTCAGTGCCAAATTTGACTCCATACTCAGAGACAAAAGTTGTGTGTATAAAATCGGTGTAAGAGTTTCCATCTGGGCATACTTTTACTTTTATTTATATACAATTGTAGTATTTCAATTTTTTAATTCTTTATTAGTTTTTTAAAATTGTGCATTTTTAGTATCTGTAGTACATCAATGCCAATGTTACATTTATACATTTCTATCTAATTCTATTTAATAATTTATTTTTTAAATTTATGCCTTTAAAGTTTCATCTTTATTTTAATGAATGAAGATTGCATATTTTTATGTAGCAATAACAACACTGTTGGGAATAGGAATAACAGTCGTATAATTGTTTTCTATGGTTGTGATGAAGGTAGATGCGGTTCGGATGCGGTGTGAATCTGTGAGGTGAATTCAGTGTGAAATTAGCGTCATGTGATCGGCTCCTGATTGCTCAGATCGATGATGCAGCTTTACCGTGTTTAGCTAATGCTTATTTTATTACACAAGCCAAAATGAAACACATTTATTATGAGGCGGGAGCAGCTGGTGTGTGTGTGTGTGTGTGTGCACGTCAGCGTGCCGTAGTATCTCCATCTGCCGAAGAATGGCAGATTTATTTATATGGTCTGAATGCAGCTTGTGGGCAACAATCGCACAAAGACCCGCATGAATGGAGTATTTACTCTCAGACATCTACACAATCTAGTTTGTCGTTGTTATTAGTAGTGCTGGACTCTAATCACCATCACGGCTGCCTAGCAACACCCTAGAAACCAGTTTAACCCTCATCCTTCCCTTGGGTCATTTTAAAAATGTTCGTCAGAGTGGTCCAGACCCCAGGACTTTTGTTGCACTTGAATCTCGAATACACCACAAATCCCAAAAAAAAGGATTTAAAAAAAATTATAATGGATTCGAGGAGTTTTGTGGTTGAAATTTTAAAAAGTAAAAAATCCTTCTGTCGCAGGTCAATTCTAGACCTTTAGGAATGAGTGGCATGTGAGGAATGCTTCAGTTCTCATAGAATTACATAAAAATGCTCAAAATAGAAATGCAAAAATTACCAAAAAAAAAATATTTTATTATAGAAATGCAAAAAATTACCCAAAAAAATATTTTATAATGTGTATCTGAATGCACACTGAAGAGAAATGACTTTAGGACCCAGCGAAACAGCTCATGCTCTATATAGAGCTATAAGCCAATCATGAAATATCTATAAATCATCTATATTATAGCATTATTTATTTCCCACAAGAGGATTCAGGCAAAGACTCCCAATGTAAGATATTTTGAGCTGAATTTATTTGGAATTTAAGTTCAGATGTGAGGAATGTGCTTACATGACTATTTATTTATTATTTATTGATCAAAACTAGTAAAACAAAATCATAAAAAAATATTATCAAAATTAAATAAAATAAGCTTTCTGGACCAAAATAATAATAAAAATGTATAATTGTAGGACCCGTGAGGGAAAGCTGTGTGCAGTGACGGATGAGGGTTAAACTTCTTACAAGTCGTTCATGTCTTGGTTATGGAGTTCATACAGGAACAGGTGAAGATGAACCCGCTGATCTCACGCCTGTGGGGTCATTCAATTAGAAATGGAAATATTGTGAAAACATATGGGAAAAAATATGCAGAGAGAGAGAGAGAGAGAAGACCCAGGGCCAAGGGTTTCCAAGCTGCTATAATCATCCATAAGACTCTGCTGTGAGCTTCTTAATTACTCTACTGTTCCTTTGATATCATCTGCAAACAATATTAACTCAGACTAATATATATATATATATATAAATACTGTATATAAAACATGAGCACATTATGTGTGGATTTGAATTGTGAATGCATGACATCATATCCGTTATCATTTCCAGATCGATGGCATTATTGCATGTGACGTGAAGATCTGCGACAGATTCACTTCTGAAGCAAACTCGAGCCCAAATCAACTTTCTCATGCAAATATAAACATTTAGCTTAAAATCAAGTTTTCATAATCGCATTGCCGTGTGATTTATTGACCAGACATTCAACTGGATCCGGCTGAAAAACAATCATCTTCCTGCATATTTGCACATAAATATTGTGCGCTGAAAATGCGAGGACGACGTGGCAGTCGGAGAAAGATGCTGATGAGAGTGTTTTCTGACAGACGATCCTTACGTAACATGAAATATCATTTTCCCAGTGGGAGGGTGACACGGATTCAGACGCAAAGGTCAAAGTGAAGCGTTTTCCTTGGAAGCGACCAGTCACAAATGTAGAAACTCCAGCAGAGGAGATCCTGATTTACACACAGACCTCAACATTAAACCTCGAAATTACACGTTCTATCACTCGCAGCTCACCTGAGGATTGCATTACTGAAATACAGCATGCATAATTAATGCTGAGGAATCGAGACGCTGCGAGTTCGCATGCACACAATCTAATAAAGAGCTTTATGTTTCTTGTGTTCTCATATATCCTGGACGGAGACCCGCAGGTTTCATCTTAAATAACTTGCACGTCTTTCTGTTGGTAAGGTGAGCGCTGTAAATAACTCAAAGCTTGTGTTTTTAATAGTCTTTGTCTTCTCTGCTAATGTCTGCTGTTAGTCAGCACACACACACACACCGCTCTGAGAAAACACATCATTTACTCGCCTCGTGTGTCTCGGGAGAAAGAAGGTCGCGCACTGTAAAATGTGTTCGGGCTTCCTTTAAATGTTACGTTTAATCAACTGAAGTTGCTTTAAAGAAATCAAAATGTACGTTTTTTAGCTTTTATTGTGAATATGTTAGCCTTAGTGTTGTGAATAAGCTGGTGTGTTCCAAAACAATGACAAAATTGGCATTTACAAGCATTTAAAACTCTCTCACTTACTACTAAAATGGACCAGGGATTTTTATCGTCACATCTTCTATCCAATCAAATGCTCTCTAGAATCTAAAGCCCCGCCCACTCTGCTATAGACAAAACACCTAGCCGAAGCGACCGTTGAACGTCATGGAGTGTGTAGGAGTGTGTGTTCGGTTGCTGAAACGCTTCAAGTTTTATTTAGTTTTCCAACTGTTATTAATTATTCAATAGTATTATTACATTTATTTACAACTCTACTATTGAATCCAGCGTCATTGCCAGCGTGGAGGAGCCATTCAATAAGGCCCGCCTTTGCTGTTTCAGTGGAGATTACGTCAGAGCTGCGTGATCCAATGCACTTTAAGTGTCAACTTGGATATTTGCGTAAATTTAGGAAAGTTATTCTGATGCTAAAAGCTGTGATAGCTAATTGCATTTTTTTTAACGTTGTGTTCAGAAATATATGGGTGAGTAAATGATGACGATGAACTATAAAGTCAGCATGAAAGGGAAAATTGTGCTGGTCTTTTCTTCTCTATTGTATATAAACGCTTCAGGAACAAGAACAAATGTGGGCGGGGCTCTGATTGTGTCTGTGGGGAATTGATTGGACGGTTGTGGTTTGCTATTGGCTGATCTCATGTGAGTGACAGGTTATAGCCCCGCCCTCGTCATCAGAGAAGAGATGCTGAAGAGGAACTGATTCTCATTCAGGATTATTAACACTATAATGATGATGTGCACTCATAAATCATGTACAATAAACACTGTAATGTTCCAAAAATTAAATAAATGAACAGTGTCTTATTATTATGATAATGATTGTTTCACAGCACAAAGAAAGCCATACAGGTTTAGGAATGACAAATATTCCTTTAAAACAATCAGCACTGAATGTGCACCCGTTTAAATTCATCACGAATGAGGGAATCAGGTGTGTGTGTGTGTGTGTGTGTGATTGGCAGGGCTAGTTTAATTGGACAGAATATACAGTTTGAATAGTATAAAACCCATTACGCCTATGGAGAGTCCCCACAAAGATAGTAAACCAGACTGTGTGTGTGTGTGTGTGTGTGTGTGAGACGAGAAGGGCACGAATCCCTCAGGACTCCAGCAAACATCGCTGCCCTACAAATTAAACCCGTCGCCTCTATTGCCGGAGACACGCTCATGTCTTATTTATTAAGGAGAGAAAAGGAAAGGATGGTGGCGGCAGGCGGGAGAAAGAGAGAAAAACTTTAGTGCATATGGAGTGTTTGGTTGCGAGCAGCAGGCGGAGGGTTCTTGGCTGTGTGTGTGTGTGTGTGTGTGTGTGTGTGTACGGAGGCCAGGTCTTGCTGCAGGCGGCTCAGGCTGGCCATGGTACCGCAGGAGAGCAGATGGACAGCCAAAGCTTGTAGTCACACTTACCTTCGCTGCTAAAACCCTAATCCCACAACGCAAGCTCCTCCAAGGCGGTCTCACCGCAATCTGGACGAGAGGATCTCGCTGCCAACCTCTCACTACACACACATGCAAATGGACCCGCTGACCGCCAGCCAGAAACACACTTCCTCAGAGTAATTAACACACCTCGGAAAAAGAAAAAGATCAGAACTTTAGGGCCCGTTCTGTCAGTTGCTTTCCATCCGTCTCGTCAGTCAATAAAGCATAAATCGGTGTGTTAATTGTCTGGCCGTGAAGGGAGAGTTTCCTTACGAGCGTAAATCTGCCCAACGTTAGTCATCTGGAAGATTTGGCCTTCCAACAGCGAACAGACCTGCTTATTGGAGCTGATTTGCTGGGTAAATAGAGGACAGATGTTAATGTGGTGGCTTAGATACAGTACAGGGATAAATGGACAGAGATAAACACCTCAAAAGAGCCTCGTCAGAATCACTCCATTTATCAGGGCTCTCATTTATAAAACTGTGTAGGATCTGTGCTAAAAGTGTCTGTGCGATCGAAGGCCAAAAACTGCGTTCTGCACTTTTCTTCCATTCTTTAGCAATATATTTCTTATTACTGCAGTATTTAAAACTGACTACAAATTGATTATTTTTTTTGCATTATAGTTTTAATATTTGTGTTGAATGTAACAATGTTTGTGTTGTATAATCCAGCACTAAGGAAAGCCCTTTTATAATGACAATAAAGGTTATCTAATCTAAAACATGCGTCTCCTCCAAAATAACCATATCTGGAGCTGACAACGCTCTCGCTTTACTATGCATATCCTCATCTGCATATCATTTGCATATGCATATTCATCCACGAGATCCCATGTTTCAAAATATGAGATACGGATGTGTGTCACATTATTGCAAAAAATCATTTAGTGGCTGATCCTTGCCTTGTTTTTGAATAAAATAATTCATAGTATAAAATACATTTCCACTGGCCAAATAGCATTTGTAATTGCTTTATATTTTTTATGGAAACAGATAGAAACATGCCTTATTGTCCATTACTGATCATTATTTGGGCTAAATATTTTCTCAGAATTCGAAAGCATTGCATTCACTACAAATACTTTTATTTATTAGAATATAAAAAATGTTGCAACTTCTCTGTAAGGATTTAACTCCATTAATGAGAATGCCATGAATTATATAAATGTGTATAACAGATGTAAAAAATAGTTTAGATTTTTTTGTGATTTAACTGTTATGTAACATGCACTGTATTAATGATTAGAACTCATAATGAATATTTAAAGTGGTTTTCCTTCGTCAGTTTCTCGATCTTCATTGGGTGTCGCCAAGCTTCTCGGCTCCATAATGATTCGTACGCATGACTCAGAGTTTGTGTGCATGTGCGAAAATTTTCCCGACAAGTTTGTTTTTAATCAGATTTATGAATGGGAAGTGGCCACGCCTCTTTCCAAGGCCAGTTTTGTGCGATGCAGCGGTTATAAACGAGGCACCAGGTGTGTGTGTGTGTGTGTGTGTGTGTGTGTGTGTGCTTCCTTAGGAGTGAAAGTCTGTTTTTTGAGAAGCACCACCTGTCAACTTCTGACTCAACCAATCACGTGAGTTTGGGGCGGGACTATCCGTCTGACTGACCAATGGCAGAGGGGCAGTGGTTTGAGGAACCTGTTTATCTCGAGCATGAAGGTGTCGTTGTGAATCGAGTGCATCTACAGTTAACACAGAGCTGTGGATTGTGTTGTCAGTCAGTTATCACTGCTGTACCTGCAGACTTGGCTCTGTTCGCTTGTTTCACCCTCACTCTGATGGAAACAGTCAGTGCTCATCTAAAGGTCAAACTCATACAGCAGGTTAAACAGGCTAATTGTAAAATTTAGTCATGGTTGCTTCAGGTTATGATCATTGACAGAATTATACAATAATTAAAGGTCATTGGATTTGCATTGGAATCCATTACTTTAAAGAGAGGCTCAGGCATGATTTTGCATCTCATTGACTGTTCAGTCTGAATGTTTGAAGAGAATCTTAATCTCAGCTCTGAGAAGATGCTCTCACTTACACACACACACACACACACACACACACACAGAACGACAGGTGTCGAGACCTGTCTGTCCATCTGTCCAAACTCTGATCACTCAACACCAGCAGAGAGACACACAGAGACGGATGGATGGATGGATAGATAGATAGACAGATAGACAGATAGACAGATAGATGATAGATAGATAGAATAGATAGATAGATAGATAGATAGATAGATAGATAGATAAATAAATAGATCAGATGATAATAATAGATAGATATGATAGATAAGATAGGATAGATGGATAGATCGATGGATAGATGAATGGATGGATGGATGGATGGATGGATGGATGGATAGACAGACAATGAGACAGAGATGGACGGACGGACAGACAGATAGATAGTGAACGGTGTGTGATTATGATTCTGGCAGCGTTACAGGTCAGAAGTCAGATTGGTTTGGAAAAATCAGAATATCATCCAGTTCCATCTGGTTGAAGATCAGAGTCACGCCGGGATGGAGATGGGTTTGTTGAGGATCAGTGCTGGTGACTGTCGTGTCTAATGAGGTCTTCAATGAGAGTCTCAGTTGACGCAATCTGCTGCATGTCTAGCTGCATCAGTGTTGTGGTCTGCAGGCGCAGGTCCTCCATCTGATCTGGATACGGCCTGGATCCGGCTGACTACATCATGTGTTGTGGTCGTGTCTAGGCACAGGTCCTCCATCTGATCTGGATACGGCCCGGATCCGGCTGACTACATCATGTGTTGTGGTCGTGTCTCAGGCGCAGGTCCTCCATCTGATCTGGATACGGCCCGGATCCGGCTGACTACATCATGTGTTGTGGTCGTGTCTAGGCACAGGTCCTCCATCTGATCTGGATACGGCCCGGATCCGGCTGACTACATCATGTGTTGTGGTCGTGTCTAGGCACAGGTCCTCCATCTGATCTGGATACGGCCCGGATCCGGCTGACTACATCATGTGTTGTGGTCGTGTCTAGGCACAGGTCCTCCATCTGATCTGGATACGGCCCGGATCCGGCTGACTACATCATGTGTTGTGGTCGTGTCTAGGCACAGGTCCTCCATCTGATCTGGATACGGCCCGGATCCGGCTGACTACATCATGTGTTGTGGTCGTGTCTAGGCGCAGGTCCTCCATCTGATCTGGATACGGCCCGGATCCGGCTGACTACATCATGTGTTGTGGTCGTGTCTAGGCGCAGGTCCTCCATCTGATCTGGATACGGCCTGGATCCGGCTGACTACATCATGTGTTGTGGTCGTGTCTAGGCACAGGTCCTCCATCTGATCTGGATACGGCCCGGATCCGGCTGACTACATCATGTGTTGTGGTCGTGTCTAGGCGCAGGTCCTCCATCTGATCTGGATACGGCCCGGATCCGGCTGACTACATCATGTGTTGTGGTCGTGTCTAGGCGCAGGTCCTCCATCTGATCTGGATACGGCCTGGATCCGGCTGACTACATCATGTGTTGTGGTCGTGTCTAGGCGCAGGTCCTCCATCTGATCTGGATACGGCCCGGATCCGGCTGACTACATCATGTGTTGTGGTCGTGTCTAGGCGCAGGTCCTCCATCTGATCTGGATACGGCCTGGATCCGGCTGACTACATCATGTGTTGTGGTCGTGTCTAGGCGCAGGTCCTCCATCTGATCTGGATACGGCCTGGATCCGGCTGACTACATCATGTGTTGTGGTCGTGTCTAGGCGCAGGTCCTCCATCTGATCTGGATACGGCCCGGATCCGGCTGACTACATCATGTGTTGTGGTCATCTCTAGGCGCAGGTCCTCCATCTGATCTGGATACGGCCTGGATCCGGCTGACTACATCATGTGTTGTGGTCGTGTCTAGGCGCAGGTCCTCCATCTGATCTGGATACGGCCCGGATCCGGCTGACTACATCATGTGTTGTGGTCGTGTCTAGGCGCAGGTCCTCCATCTGATCTGGATACGGCCTGGATACGGCTGACTACATCATGTGTTGTGGTCGTCGTCTAGGCGCAGGTCCTCCATCTGATCTGGATACGGCCCGGATCCGGCTGACTACATCATGTGTTGTGGTCATCTCTAGGCGCAGGTCCTCTATCTGATCCCTGGATACGGCCTGGATATCGGCTGACTACATCATGTGTTGTGGTCATCTCTAGGCGCAGGTCCTCCATCTGATCTGGATACGCCCGATCCGGCTGACTGACATCATGTGTTGTGGTCCGTGTCTAGGAGCAGGTCCTCCATCTGATCTGGATCCGGCCCGGATCCGGCTGACTACATCATGTGTTGTGGTCGTGTCTCAGGCGCAGGTCCTCCATCTGATCTGGATACGGCCCTGGATCCGGCTGACTACATCATGTGTTGTGGTCGTGTCTAGGAGCAGGTCCTCCATCTGATCTGGATCACGGCGCGGATTCGGCTCACTACATCATGTGTTGTGGTCATCTCTAGCGCAGGTCCTCCATCTGAATCTGGTATCTGGCCTATACGCTGACCACATCATGTTGTGGTCGGGTCAGACCAGTCCATCATTTGGATCCGGCCGGCTCCGATCTGGATCCGGCCCGGATCCGGCGGACGTCATCATGTGTTGTGGTCATCTCTAGGCGCAGGTCCTCTATCTGATCTGGATACGGCCTGGATACGGCTGATTACAGTAAACCTCAGAATAAGCCGAAAGACTAACATTAGAGTAGATGCCATTTGTTCTTATGATGTAGACGAGTACATTGGGTGTTATAAGAAGTTTTCCTGGTTCCAGGTGACCTAATTTAATTATCTAGATAGATAGCTAGATGGATAGAAGAATAGAAGAATAGTCAAAAAATGGATGGACGGATGGATAGATAGATAAAATAGATAGATGTATCTGTATGAGATATGAGTGACGGTGTTCCTGTCTTCTGTCTCCTCGTCTGCGAGAGCCATGATCGGAAGCTCAGGCGTTTAGGATGCAGGAGTCGCTCCGAGTGTTTCAGATTTGGCATTTCACCGGTGGGCTTCGGTCGTGATTGAGATGCAGGAAGAAGAAGCTCTGCTGCTCTAATTGGCCCAAGAGTGCCTCTAATTCCTGACTCTCTATGAGACCTCCATTTTAAAAGAGCATAAATCAATTAATGGAACGATAATGTGTTTCTCATTTCTGTTCGATGCCTGGCAGACAGTTTGAAGAGAGAGAGAGAGAGAGAGAGAGAGAGAGACATCTACTGTATCCTCTAATAGCACATACACTCATTACTGTCGTTTGCCCCTCTTACATGCATCTATAGAATTAACATGGCCATTTCTGACTCTGTTTCTAATGAATGTAAACCCTTCCTGCAGACCATCTCTGGAAATGGGCTGTTTCAGTAATTCACACTTTCCTGAACTTAGTTAGAGTTCTTTGAAAGAGGATTAAGCGTCTCCAGGAAATGTCGCTGCTTAAGAGCTTCTGTGAGGGACAGAGAGATGAAGAGAAGAGGAGTTAAAAGCAGTCATGGATGGAGAGTTCAGAGCTGAGTGCTGGACACACACTCGCACACACACACACACACACACGCAAACTTCATGCTGTGTTGTTCATTTAAATACAGAAGCTTTTTGAGATGATCAAATAAATCCCTGTTCCTCCCCAAGGAATGACCTCAGGAATGGCCAATGGGATGTTTATGGATTCATAAACACTATTTCTAAAAATTCCTCAAGTATTCCTAAAGAGCAGCTCTAGTCCTGTAGTGTGAGTCTGTCATGATCAGTCTTCCTCTGACAGAAAGTGTGTCACTCGGATCTGTCCCGTCTCAGTGCTTTTTCGTCTCAGTCGTTCATAAATTTTAATATAACATGTGTGAACTTGATGTACAGCTCATTAATATTGGAAGAGATCACCTTATGAAAAATAAAACTCAAGAGTATTTTCTCTGCTGGTGATGTATTACACACATGTGAATGTGGAAATATGATGGACGAACAGACCAGCGTAACTGAACATGACAGGTGAAGCGAGGTGTGTGTGCCGTTCTGTCGACATGGAGCCTCTGGTACCGATCCATAACACACATCAGTCAAAGACAAGCTGACGTAATAATACACACTGACATTTGAGTCAAATTGGGCCGTTTTGTATTAAAGTAATTTTATTAATGATTTTTAGGGTTATTATAGTTAGCTAAAACCATATAAAATCATTTTCATTACCCAAAAAAAAAAACATATATATATATATATATAAAGTTTGTCTAAATAAGTAATAACTTCATAAAACAAAATACATCTAAAAATATATTAAAAATGACAAAAACACAAAAAATTACTAAAGTTAAAAAAGTATATATATATATATATATATATATATATATATATATATATATATAGGAAAAAAATTATATATAGGAAAAAATATATATATAGAGCGAAACTATCCTAAAACAACACTGGCATGTCTGATTTCTTAATTCTATAAATACATACATTTTTACTAAATATATTACAAGACTTAAAATTCTGAAATTTCTCTTGTAAAACTTGTATTTTGGGATTGTATTGTCTATGAATGATCCATGAAACGTTGTTTCAGAACTTTATATTTGCATCATGTTTCTTTCTTTCTACATAAGTTTTGGGCATTTATGTGTCCACATCATCATTATAGTGTTAATAATGTTGAATGAGAATCAGTTCCTCTGCAGCATCTCTTCTCTGATGATGAGGGCGGGGCTATAACCTGTCACTCACATGAGATCAGCCAATAGCAAACCACAACCATCCAATCACTTCCCCCACAGACACAATCAAGCCCCGCCCACATTTGTTCTTGTTCCTGAAGCGATTCACTCGATATACGACACACTGAGGAGAAGAAGACAGCAGCTTACACCATAGTGAAAACCAGGCTTAAACCCAGTCCGACCATCGCCAGCTGGTTTAAACCTGGCATGAAAGTGAAGTTGCGCTGGTCTTCTCTCCTCTAGTGTGTCGTATATCGAGTGAATCGCTTCAGGAACAAGAACAAATGTGGGCGGGGCTTGATTGTGTCTGTGGGGAATTGATTGGATGGTTGTGGTTTGCTATTGGCTGATCTCATGTGAGTGACAGGTTATAGCCCCGCCCTCATCATCAGAGAAGAGATGCTGAAGAGGAACTGATTCTCATTCAACATTATTAACACTATAATGATGATGTGGACACATAAATGCCCAAAACTTATGTAAAGAAAGAAACATGATGCAAATATAAAATTCTGAAACAACGTTTCATGGATCATTCATAGACAATACAATCCCAAAATACAAGTTTTACAAGAGAAATTTCAGAATTTTAAGTCTTGTAATATATTTAGTAAAAATGTATGTATTTATAGAATTAAGAAATCAGACATGCCAGTGTTGTTTTAGGATAGTTTCGCTCTATATATATATTTTTTCTATATATAATTTTTTTCCTATATATATATATATATATATATATATATATATATATATATATATCTTTTTTAACTTTAGTAATTTTTTGTGTTTTTGTCATTTTTAATATATTTTTAGATGTATTTTGTTTTATGAAGTTATTACTTATTTAGACAAACTTTATATATATATATATATATGTTTTTTTTTTGGGTAATGAAAATGATTTTATATGGTTTTAGCTAACTATAATAACCCTAAAAATCATTAATAAAATTACTTTAATACAAAACGGCCCAATTTGACTCAAATGTCAGTGTGTATTATTACGTCAGCTTGTCTTTGACTGATGTGTGTTATGGATCGGTACGAGAGGCTCCATGTCGACAGAACGGCACACACACCTCGCTTCACCTGTCATGTTCAGTTACGCTGGTCTGTTCGTCCATCATATTTCCACATTCACATGTGTGTAATACATCACCAGCAGAGAAAATACTCTTGAGTTTTATTTTTTCATAAGGTGATCTCTTCCAATATTAATGAGCTGTACATCAAGTTCACACATGTTATATTAAAATTTATGAACGACTGAGACGAAAAAGCACTGAGACGGGACAGATCCGAGTGACACACTTTCTGTCAGAGGAAGACTGATCATGACAGACTCACACTACAGGACTAGAGCTGCTCTTTAGGAATACTTGAGGAATTTTTAGAAATAGTGTTTATGAATCCATAAACATCCCATTGGCCATTCCTGAGGTCATTCCTTGGGGAGGAACAGGGATTTATTTGATCATCTCAAAAAGCTTCTGTATTTAAATGAACAACACAGCATGAAGTTTGCGTGTGTGTGTGTGTGTGGTGCGTCGAGTGTGTGTCCAGCACTCAGCTCTGAACTCTCCATCCATGACTGCTTTTAACTCCTCTTCTCTTCATCTCTCTGTCCCTCACAGAAGCTCTTAAGCAGCGACATTTCTGGAGACGCTTAATCCTCTTTCAAAGAACTCTAACTAAGTTCAGGAAAGTGTGAATTACTGAAACAGCCCATTTCCAGAGATGGTCTGCAGGAAGGGTTTACATTCATTAGAAACAGAGTCAGAAATGGCCATGTTAATTCTATAGATGCATGTAAGAGGGGCAAACGACAGTAATGAGTGTATGTGCTATTAGAGGATACAGTAGATGCTCTCTCTCTCTCTCTCTCTCTCTCTCTCTTCAAACTGTCTGCCAGGCATCGAACAGAAATGAGAAACACATTATCGTTCCATTAATTGATTTATGCTCTTTTAAAATGGAGGTCTCATAGAGAGTCAGGAATTAGAGGCACTCTTGGGCCAATTAGAGCAGCAGAGCTTCTTCTTCCTGCATCTCAATCACGACCGAAGCCCACCGGTGAAATGCCAAATCTGAAACACTCGGAGCGACTCCTGCATCCTAAACGCCTGAGCTTCCGATCATGGCTCTTCGCAGACGAGGAGACAGAAGACAGGAACACCGTCACTCATATCTCATACAGATACATCTATCTATTTTATCTATCTATCCATCCGTCCATCCATTTTTTGACTATTCTTCTATTCTTCTATCCATCTAGCTATCTATCTAGATAATTAAATTAGGTCACCTGGAACCAGGAAAACTTCTTATAACACTCAATGTACTCGTTACATCATAAGAACAATGGCATCTACTCTAATGTTAGTCTTTCGGCTTATTCTGAGGTTTACTGTAATCAGCCGTATCCAGGCCGTATCCAGATCAGATGGAGGACCTGCGC
>JAQIUQ010001260.1:387500-475000 GCA_030378365.1 Hybognathus amarus | reverse complement strand
TTTATCCCTGTACTGTATCTAAGCCACCACATTAACATCTGTCCTCTATTTACCCAGCAAATCAGCTCCAATAAGCAGGTCTGTTCGCTGTTGGAAGGCCAAATCTTCCAGATGACTGACGTTGGGCAGATTTACGCTCGTAAGGAAACTCTCCCTTCACGGCCAGACAATTAACACACCGATTTATGCTTTATTGACTGACGAGACGGATGGAAAGCAACTGACAGAACGGGCCCTAAAGTTCTGATCTTTTTCTTTTTCCGAGGTGTGTTAATTACTCTGAGGAAGTGTGTTTCTGGCTGGCGGTCAGCGGGTCCATTTGCATGTGTGTGTAGTGAGAGGTTGGCAGCGAAATCCTCTCGTCCAGATTGCGGTGAGACCGCCTTGGAGGAGCTTGCGTTGTGGGATTAGGGTTTTAGCAGCGAAGGTAAGTGTGACTACAAGCTTTGGCTGTCCATCTGCTCTCCTGCGGTACCATGGCCAGCCTGAGCCGCCTGCAGCAAGACCTGGCCTCCGTACACACACACACACACACACACACACACCAGCCAAGAACCCTCCGCCTGCTGCTCGCAACCAAACACTCCATATGCACTAAAGTTTTTCTCTCTTTCTCCCGCCTGCCGCCACCATCCTTTCCTTTTCTCTCCTTAATAAATAAGACATGAGCGTGTCTCCGGCAATAGAGGCGACGGGTTTAATTTGTAGGGCAGCGATGTTTGCTGGAGTCCTGAGGGATTCGTGCCCTTCTCGTCTCACACACACACACACACACACACACAGTCTGGTTTACTATCTTTGTGGGGACTCTCCATAGGCGTAATGGGTTTTATACTATTCAAACTGTATATTCTGTCCAATTAAACTAGCCCTGCCAATCACACACACACACACACACACACCTGATTCCCTCATTCGTGATGAATTTAAACGGGTGCACATTCAGTGCTGATTGTTTTAAAGGAATATTTGTCATTCCTAAACCTGTATGGCTTTCTTTGTGCTGTGAAACAATCATTATCATAATAATAAGACACTGTTCATTTATTTAATTTTTGGAACATTACAGTGTTTATTGTACATGATTTATGAGTGCACATCATCATTATAGTGTTAATAATCCTGAATGAGAATCAGTTCCTCTTGCAGCATCTCTTCTCTGATGACGAGGGCGGGGCTATAACCTGTCACTCACATGAGATCAGCCAATAGCAAACCACAACCGTCCAATCAATTCCCCACAGACACAATCAAGCCCCGCCCACATTTGTTCTTGTTCCTGAAGCGTTTATATAAATAGAGAAGAAAAGACCAGCACAATTTTCCCTTTCATGCTGACTTTATAGTTCATCGTCATCATTTACTCACCCATATATTTCTGAACACAACGTTAAAAAAAATGCAATTAGCTATCACAGCTTTTAGCATCAGAATAACTTTCCTAAATTTAACGCAAATATCCAAGTTGACACTTAAAGTGCATTGGATCGCGCAGCTCTGACGTAATCTCCACTGAAACAGAAGAAAGCAAAGGCGGGCCTTATTGAATGGCTCCTCCCCTTTTCAAATAGCGCTGACGATACGCTGGATTCAATAGTAGAGTTGTAAATAAATGTAATAATACTATTGAATAATTAATAACAGTTGGAAAACTAAATAAAACTCGAGCGTTTCAGCAACCGAACACACACTCCTACACACTCCATGACGTTCAACGGTCGCTTCGGCTAGGTGTTTTGTCTATAGCAGAGTGGGCGGGGCTTTAGATTCTAGAGAGCATTTGATTGGATAGAAGATGTGACGATAAAAATCCCTGGTCCATTTTAGTAGTAAGTGAGAGAGTTTTAAATGCTTGTAAATGCCAATTTTGTCATTGTTTTGGAACACACCAGCTTATTCACAACACTAAGGCTAACATATTCACAATAAAAGCTAAAAAACGTACATTTTGATTTCTTTTAAAGCAACTTCAGTTGATTAAACGTAACATTTAAAGGAAGCCCGAACACATTTTACAGTGCTTGCGACCTCCTTTCTCCCGAGACACACGAGGCGAGTAAATGATGTGTTTTCTCAGAGCGGTGTGTGTGTGTGTCTGACTAACAGCAGACATTAGCAGAGAAGACAAAGACTATTAAAAACACAAGCTTTGAGTTATTTACAGCGCTCACCTTACCAACAGAAAGACGTGCAAGTTATTTAAGATGAAACCTGCGGGTCTCCGTCCAAGATATATGAGAACACAAGAAACATAAAGCTCTTTATTAGATTGTGTGCATGCGACTCGCAGCGTCTCGATTCCTCAGCATTAATTATGCATGCTGTATTTCAGTAATGCAATCCTCAGGTGAGCTGCGAGTGATAGAACGTGTAATTTCGAGGTTTAATGTTGAGGTCTGTGTGTAAATCAGGATCTCCTCTGCTGGAGTTTCTACATTTGTGACTGGTCGCTCCAAGGAAAACGCTTCACTTTGACCTTTGCGTCTGAATCCGTGTCACCCTCCCACTGGGAAAATGATATTTCATGTTACGTAAGGATCGTCTGTCAGAAAACACTCTCATCAGCATCTTTCTCCGACTGCCACGTCGTCCTCGCATTTTCAGCGCACAATATTTATGTGCAAATATGCAGGAAGATGATTGTTTTTCAGCTCGGATCCGTTGTGTCTGGTCAATAAATCACACGGCAATGCGATTATGAAAACTTGATTTTAAGCTAAATGTTTATATTTGCATGAGAAAGTTGATTTGGCTCGAGTTTGCTTCAGAAGTGAATCTGTCGAAGATCTTCACGTCACATGCAATAATGCCATCGATCTGGAAATGATAACGGATATGATGTCATGCATTCACAATTCAAATCCACACATAATGTGCTCATGTTTTATATACAGTATTTATATATATATATATATATTAGTCTGAGTTAATATTGTTTGCAGATGATATCAAAGGAACAGTAGAGTAATTAAGAACCTCACAGCAGAGTCTTATGGATGATTATAGCAGCTTGGAAACCCTTGGCCCTGGGCTTCTCTCTTCTCTCTCTCTGCATATTTTTTCCCATATGTTTTCACAATATTTCCATTTCTAATTGAATGACCCCACAGGCGTGAGATCAGCGGGTTCATCTTCACCTGTTCCTGTATGAACTCCATAACCAAGACATGAACGACTTGTAAGAAGTTTAACCCTCATCCGTCACTGCACACAGCTTTCCCTCACGGGTCCTACAATTATACATTTTTATTATTATTTTGGTCCAGAAAGCTTATTTTATTTAATTTTGATAATATTTTTTTATGATTTTGTTTTACTAGTTTTGATCAATAAATAATAAATAAATAGTCATGTAAGCACATTCCTCACATCTGAACTTAAATTCCAAATAAATTCAGCTCAAAATATCTTACATTGGGAGTCTTTGCTCGAATCCTCTTGTGGGAAATAAATAATGCTATAATATAGATGATTTATAGATATTTCATGATTGGCTTATAGCTCTATATAGAGCATGAGCTGTTTCGCTGGGTCCTAAAGTCATTTCTCTTCAGTGTGCATTCAGATACACATTATAAAATATTTTTTTGGGTAATTTTTTGCATTTCTATAATAAAATATTTTTTTTTGGTAATTTTTGCATTTCTATTTTGAGCATTTTTATGTAATTCTATGAGAACTGAAGCATTCCTCACATGCCACTCATTCCTAAGGTCTGAATTGACCTGCGACAGAAGGATTTTTTACTTTTTAAAATTTCAACCACAAAACTCCTCGAATCCATTATAATTTTTTTTAAATCTTTTTTTTGGGATTTGTGGTGTATTCGAGATTCAAGTGCAACAAAAGTCCTGGGGTCTGGACCACTCTGACGAACATTTTTAAAATGACCCAAGGGAAGGATGAGGGTTAAACTGGTTTCTAGGGTGTTGCTAGGCAGCCGTGATGGTGATTAGAGTCCAGCACTACTAATAACAACGACAAACTAGATTGTGTAGATGTCTGAGAGTAAATACTCCATTCATGCGGGTCTTTGTGCGATTGTTGCCCACAAGCTGCATTCAGACCATATAAATAAATCTGCCATTCTTCGGCAGATGGAGATACTACGGCACGCTGACGTACACACACACACACACACACACCAGCTGCTCCCGCCTCATAATAAATGTGTTTCATTTTGGCTTGTGTAATAAAATAAGCATTAGCTAAACACGGTAAAGCTGCATCATTGATCTGAGCAATCAGGAGCCGATCACATGACGCTAATTTCACACTGAATTCACCTCACAGATTCACACCGCATCCGAACCGCATCTACCTTCATCACAACCATAGAAAACAATTATACGACTGTTATTCCTATTCCCAACAGTGTTGTTATTGCTACATAAAAATATGCAATCTTCATTCATTTAAATAAAGATGAAACTTTAAAGGCATAAATTTAAAAAATAAATTATTAAATAGAATTAGATAGAAATGTATAAATGTAACATTGGCATTGATGTACTGACAGATACTAAAAATGCACAATTTTAAAAAACTAATAAAGAATTAAAAAATTGAAATACTACAATTGTATATAAATAAAAGTAAAAGTATGCCCAGATGGAAACTCTACACCGACTTTATACACACAACTTTTGTCTCTGAGTATGGAGTCAAATTTGGCACTGAACTGTTCTTAATTCAAGTTAATAATATTAAACCCAATACATTATCAGTGAAAGTCATTTATAAGGTTCATGATCAGTGTTCAAAATGAACGTACGCCACACCTGCCAATACAGCAGTCATTAAAGGTGACACATCATGCCCCTTTTCACAAGATGTAATATAAATCTATGGCGTCCCCAGAATGTGTGTGCGCAATTTCAGCTCAAAATAACAGATAATTTATTATAGCTCATCAAAATGCAACACTTTTGTGTGTTCCTTTAAATGCAATGAGCTTTAGCTCCGCCTCCGTTTAGTAAGTGGGCAGAGCCTCACACAAGCTTCAGAGACTACAACACAACTAGCAATAACACAGGCCGACCTCACTGATCCAGGATCAGGGAGTAACAGCAGCTTTGAGCTCCGCCTCAGTTCAGAAGAAGGCGGAGCCTTCACACAAGCTTCAGAGATTCAACACAGGCGGATCTGACTGATCCAGGATCAGGAGTAACAGCAGCTTTAGCTCTGCCTCAGTTCAGAAGATCCTGACTGATCCAGGATCAGGAGTAACAGCAGCTTTAGCTCCGCCTCAGTTCAGAAGAAGGGCGGAGCCTTTACACGAGCTTCAGAGATTCAACACAGGCGGCTCTGACTGATCCAGGATCAGGAGTAACAGCAGCTTTAGCTCCGCCTTACGGAGAGACTCAGGGAGAGCTTCACTTTTACACGTTTCTGAATGTTAGCGGAGACGTTTGTGTAGTTGTTGTGGAGTTCCTCTGATCATCTCATCATCATGTTGAACTCTTCCACAAGTGTCCACAGTTCCTGAGTCAGTGTTTATAAGACAGCGGTCACATGTTCTGCTCAATAGTGTTCAGTGTCGTCTGTGCTCAACAGAACAGTTTCAGGCTCAGCTGGATCTTCTCCAGTGCGTTAGAACTGGGCTCTGTTGGCATCGCGAACCCAATGTCGCTGGTGTGTGTGAACGTGCAGATTAAGGGAATATTATAATAAGATCCTCTTCATCAGAAAGTACGAAATCTGATCGGCTTATAGTTTGTCATGCTCTCAGAGAAAGACTCGCCAGAACAGAGTGACTGGGTTTCACTGTTCATGTGTTGTGTGTCGGTAGAAGCGGCGATTAAAGCACACACACACACACACACACACACACACACACACAGGGAAAGACAGATTCTCCTGATATGTCCTCTTTAAGATTTACAACTATGCAACAAAACTCTATTTAGTTTACTTCACTATTTTCATTAAAAACACATGTGATTGTTTAGCTTTTTTCCCTTTGGCTGCTGTAAGTGGTGACAGTAATTGGCGTAAGGTCTTCTTCAGGTAACAGTGAGTTTGTAGTAGCACACACTCGTTTCGTCTGCAATCTGCACAAATAAAATCCCCCATAAAGGTCAGACATGCCGGTCGGGCCGAGCAGAACAATTCTGAGGTCCATCTGAACGTGTTCGACATAATTACCCCACCTGCTCATCCCTCTCTCTCTCTCTCTCTCTCTCTGGTCCTAAATGACAACCCCTCCCGATCATCTTTAACCTCGGCGTGTCTCACTGATGGCTGTCTTCACCCGTCTGTCTCTCTCTCTCTCTGCTACCTAAGTGCGCGCGGATCAGACGACGGCTGCATAAATTACTCATCAACATTAGCATCAGGCGTTGTGTGGCACCAGTGCCAACTGCTCTCGGAGCGGCCATTAAAGGTCATGTTTTGATGCTGAATGCCACACAGACACCTTGGCTCCGCGAGGAGTTCCCCAGGTGCACCAGAAAGGTTAGAAATTACCTTCCATCTCGCGGCTGCTGCCCAAGGAAATAATTAGAGAGGGGTTTTAGGAGCGCGAGGACGTGTGTTCGGGGCTAATGGCCACCAGCGAGAGCCGGACGAGCCCAAGTGACGACAGGACGCATGAGACACACACTGTTACACCAGACGCTCTCGTATCAGAGCTACATCATTCACATGTAGGGATGCACCAGTATGAAAATTTTGGTTGATACCGTAAAAACAATAATTCTTACTATATTTGAAAAATCGATAACGGATATATTGTAACACTTTACAATAAGGCTCATTAGTTAATGTATATACTAACATGACAATGAGCAATACTTTTTTACAGTATTTATTAATATTAGTTAATGTTAGTTAATGAACATACAGCTGCTCTTTGTTAGCTCATGTTAGTTTCACAGATGCCTCCGAACTAGGTCAGGGGTCCATGTGCAACGGCTCCTGGTCGGGACCTCAACTTCAGTGGTCAGTCAATTGCCTCGAGTTGCTGAGTGGTACGTCTTGCTCGGCACCGCTTCAGGGTCCTGCTCAGGGGTGAGCACGTACTGGTCCAGATGGACAACACTGCGACAGGAGCGTACAACCGCCAGGGTGGTCTACGCTGGTCGTAACTCGCTCGCCATCTCCTCTTATGCCGCCAGGAGCATCTGAGGTCGCTTTCGTGCCATTCATATCTCAGGCGAGCTGAACCATGCAGTCGACGAGCTCTGGCGACAGTGCTCTCACCTCTGGGAAGAATCCGTCCCCAGACGGTTCAGCTGATCTGGGAAGGCTTTCGGAGATGCACAGGTAGATTTGTTGGCCTCTCCAGACTCTTCCCACCTGCCGCTGGTTTTACTCCCTGACGGAGGGCACCCTTCGGCTCATACACTCTGGAAATTTTGGGGTTGGTGATGTCACTAACCTGTGAGGAAGCTCTGTGTAGTCCCTACCAGCCACTTGTTGAAGTCCTTAAAAAGCAATTTCAGTACAGGAAAATGTCTCCCTTTGCTTTGAACTTTGAGTGTCGTAACTTTGTAGATGTTGTTTATGTTCAAACAGCAACATTACACACTAACTACAGCTAGACAGTGTAATCATAATCATCCCTTTAAGTACTTTGCCACCTCAGGTGGTAACTTCGTCTAGGGCCCTGTCCGACTCGATGCGCCTAACATGGAACCTCTTCACCACCTGCTGCTCTTCTCAGACCCCGGGAAGTGTCCGATCGGGTCAGTGCTCTCCTTCCTTCAAGAAGGGTTGGAGCAAAGGCTGTCTCCCTCCACCCTCAAGGCCTGCATGGCTGCCACTTCAGCTCACCCTGATTTGGTTTAGACTCTAAGCCAGTAGGGAAGCATGATCTGGTCATAAGGCTCCCGTGAATAGCTGAGGCGCTGAGCAGACACCCTCTTGGGATCTCTCAGTGGATCTATCTGCACTGAGGAGAACTCCCTTTGAGCCATTGCTCTCAGTGGAGCTTAAGTCCCTCTCTTTGAGAATGGTGCTCCTGACGAGGTCTGCAGGCATTTTCAGTTGACGAAGTGTGCCTGGAGCAACTCTCGGCCGTACACACACTACGCAAGCTCAACTTCCGCCAGAAGAATAACCAGTGACGCATGCGTGTCGTAGATGTAGGAGGAGCTTAAGCTCTGACGCCTCTCGTAGTTCAAAACAGGGCGAGGCAAAAAACTCAAGCTCCTCCCAGCTTTCTCTTCAAAAAAGTGGTTTCAGACTTTTAATCCGTGACTGGTGTTCTGTTCTGCTCTTTCCTCGGCGCCTCCACGTTTGTCCGATTTGTCATGCGTCGGGTCAGGGGTTACTCTTTCGCTCTCTGCCAGATGCTAGTTATTTTAGTCAATAAAGTTTTAAATATGGATGTTTCTTACACAAACACATCGCTTTACTTCAGAAGGCCTTTATTAACCCCTGCAGAGCCTGTGGAGCACTTTCTATGACGGATGGATGCACTTTTATGATGTATAGATGCACTTTTATGACGGATGGATGCACTTTTATGATGGATAGATGCACTTTTATGATGGATGGATGCACATTTATGATGGACAGATGCATTTTTATGATGGACGGATGCACTTTTATGATGGACAGATGCACTTTTATGATGGACAGATGGACTTATGATGGACAGATGCACTTTTATGATGGATGATGGATAGATGCACTTTTATGATGGACAGATGCCCTTTTATGATGGATAGACACTTTTATGATTGACAGATGCACTTTTATGATGGATAGATGCACTTTTATGATGGACAGATGGACTTATGATGGACAGATGCACTTTTATGATGGATGATGGATAGATGCACTTTTATGATGGACAGATGCCCTTTTATGATGGATAGACACTTTTATGATTGACAGATGCACTTTTATGATGGACATATGCACTTTTATGATGGATGGATGCACCTTTATAACTGGATTTTAAAACATAAACTGCCATTCAATTCCATTATAAAGCTTGGAAGAGCCAGAATATTTTTCAGATAAGTCAGATTGTATTCGTCTGAAAGAAGAGTGTCATATACACCAAGAAAATGTTGTTCTTTTGAACTTTCTATTCATCAAAGAATCCTAAAATAAAAAAATAAAAAACTGTTGATACTATAGTATATAATATCAACACTGATAATTATCATAAATGTTTCTTGATCATCAGATCATCATATTAGAGTGATTTCTGAAGGATCATGTGACACTGAAGACTGGAGTAATGATGCTGAAATACAGCTTTGATCACAGGAATAAATTACACTTTACTATATATTCACATAGAAAACAGATGATTTTCACTGGAGTAATATTTCACTGTTTTTATGATCAAATAAATGCAGGTTTGAGTGAGCAGAAGAGACTTTTTTAAAAAACATTAAAAACCTAATCGATCAAAAACTTTTGACTGGAAGTGTACATTTATCTCAGTGTTTCACAAGCCTCACAGATGTGCCTCACTGTAAACTATCTAATGTGTCTTGATAGGATGCTGTTGAAAAAGCTGAAGCTCCAGTGGAGCCGGAGCGCTTCTTGAAGATGGGAGAAACACACATAATGCTGCTTATTTGTCGTCCAGCGGGAAGCGAAGCACACACTGATGTATTCCAGGCGGAAAATGTCAGAAATCCTGACACGGTTCCACATGGCCTAATCAAAGGTCCCGCTCGCTCGCTCCTCCGCTCTCATCCTCTCTCTCTCCTGATTTGACAGTGTTTTGATTTGAGTATTTGATAGGAATTGAATGTGTATATGTGTGTTTCTCTCAGGAACTGATTGTGCTAGTTAGGATAATTGTAATAAAGGTGTGTTGAAATTAAAAAACACATCTCTCTCATGCTTACTCTCTCTCCCTCCACACCATCCCTCAAATTCAAATAAAAATATTGCTTTATTGGCATGCCTGTGAATATTAATATAATATTGGCAAAGCTTGGAATACATAAAATAATAAAATATTAGAACTGTAACTTAAATTTAAATAAACAGTGTAACAAATTAGAACGTGTGAACATTTGATACCAGTGTTATACACACACACACAATCTCTCTCTCTCTCTGAAAAACATGAGTCATTTCCCTGAGAGCGCGCTCATCCGCCGTGAGACAGCCGTGTGTCAGAGGTTGAAGCAGGTGCGCGCACACACACACACACACACACACACACAGCGTGCTCCCTAAGGTGCTAAGTGTTAGGAGAAGACGACACAGAAAGCAATAGCTCTAAAATAGCATTGGCAGTCAGCGTCTAAACACACACACACACACCCCGTAAAGATGCACCCAACTCCGCGCTGCCGGGGATTGTGCCATTTATATTAGCAGCGCCCCATCTCTGCCGCTGACGGCAGGGTTATTAACATAACAAACTTAAACGCTGGATGTAAATAATACGGTTTCAGGATGCGCGCTCAGCTAGACAGTATTTAGGCACGAGCTCAACATCTGTTTATGAACACTGGCTCTAATGATATCACTCGTGTCATTAAGGGTGGCGCGCGCAGGTGCACGAGAGAGAGAGCAAAACGCCAAGCGCACAAACCCATCATTAGCACAATTTTCCCCGCGCACAGATCGGCAGGCCTGTGATTTGAACTGCGGATCACCTGTACAGTAGTTTTTATCGTGCATCTGATTCCATACATTTAGCGGGTAGACGGCCTGAAAGCGCGTTGTGTCGCCAGCTGCAGCGGAACTCTCCTACGCTCTATGCTGATGGGTTTCAGACTTACAGAGCACAGAAACCCTGCCTATCATATTCTCTTGCTTCCTCCGACATGCTCGTAATTACGTTAATTATTGATTTTTCTGCGCGGAACAATGCGAAGGAACCCCGGTATCTGCGCGCTCGGGTTCGGGTGCGCGCGTTAACACGGGCGTACTCAACAGGGCGTGTCTTTATGATGTTCATCTTCTCTGGGACGCAAACAAATTAAATTATTTTGACAATATGGCAAAGACTCCTCCAAGACTGGACACATGACTGAATCCCTGGACTGTAAAATGAATATGCTTTATCTAATCAAAAAATTGTACAAGCAATATTATTAACTCAATTTAACAAATTAGAATTAAGTAATAATTCATCAAATTAATTCCTTAAAAGTTAAGCCATTTAAAATGAGTAAAACTTGCAACAACCAAAAAAACGCAACATCTAAGTCACCATTATGGTGATCGGTGTTTGTTTTAGGTTTGTTTTAAAAGGACGGTTTTCTCCTTCAGTGATTCTGCTTGTTAACATCAGGTGTCTTCAATATTGGCAATATAAAGTAAAGAGTTCTTAATTAATCTTTGACGCCTGTCTGTTGGAAGATATTTTTGTTACATTTTTTGGTGTAAACTTTACACATTTTAAATGGTTAACTTTCGTAACGTGCTGCTTCAGGAAGAAGGAGATGGATAGCTCACAACTGAAGATATTACGTGCGGAGGCCAGACAGATTCACGGAGGCGATATGCATCTCAAAACTCGTGCTTTATTCCACATCGAACTCGTGCATTATAACTATCTGTTGCACGTCCTCCCATCCACATCGTTACTTAACAAGCAAAATAAAATAATATAAAAGTCGGCATCAAACAGAAATTACACACATAGGGTGTTCGAGGCACATGATGGCACAACAATACCAAAAAGTCAACTCTTCAACAGGAGCGCGCAGCTCTTAAAGGGGCCACACCCCACTTCCACTCATCCCAGACTCTTAAAGGGGTCACACCATATTTCCCTTCGTTACAAATTTCCCCCGGCCAAAAAAAGGCTGCCCTCAGCCGTACACAGCAAAGGAAAACTTCTACTTAACAACCACTCATACATGACTGATTTGAAAAGTTAACAAGACATAGGGATTGATAAAGTACAAACAGTACGAGCATACATGTTAGCACAGTGTACATTAGTTCAGCAACACATGAGAAAAGACTGATCATGACCCAAAAATGAAACTCAATTTTTCTTCAATGAGACCCATGAACACACAGGAACAATAACAAGTAACACTCTGGACACCAGTCTAACGCAGTCTGTCATCCTTAATCTAAGTCAAACCTTTTAACATGGTAGGGATTAGTCCACTTATTCACCGTCCAGTCAGAAGTAACTCTAGGGACTCTTCTCAGTCTCAGCGCATAACGACTCAGACCCTGATTTGCGGGTTCGGCAGTAACTGCGTCAGACGTCAAGTCCTGAGAGTCAGAGACACCCACCCCGTCAACCATGTCAGGAGTAAGGTCAAGTGAGTGTCCAGTACAACGTTCCGCTAATTCTCATCTGGGTGTCGATTCAAAGACTTGTTTGAGTAGTCACTACCAACACTCTGGTCAGCATTACCCAACTCCTCACTGTCTGTTTGATAATCAAAATCCTCACCCAAAGGTAGTGACATCTCAACATCAGCATAGGAACTTGATGTGGGCACAGCTGTGTCCCATGAATGAAAAGGCTGTAGATTTACTACATGAAACACGCCAGCATCTTCTCCAGTGTCCACGTTTGAAAGTCTGTAATTGACACTTGAAAGTTTCTTAGAGATGCGGAATGGTCCGGCATAAACTGGGGCTAACTTGGCTGTAAAGTTTGCACCAGCATCAGATTTGGGATGGGTTTTAACTCTGACCAAGTCATCCACAGCATAGGAAACCGTGCGTCGCTTCTTGTCATAATAGCGCTTCTTTTTTGAATGGCTTGCACTCAGAACAGCTCTGGCATGATCGTGAGCATCCTGCAGGGAACATCTCAAACTCTCAGGATAGGGTACCCCAGGATCATCTACTCCCGCAGAATTTGGCTGTGTTATCAAGTCAAGTGGCGTGTCCAACTCACGGCCATATAGCAACATTGCCGGCGATTCACCCGTGCTCTCATGGCAAGCAGTTCGAAGAGCAAAACAGAGTTGTGGAAGATATTTATCCCACGAAGTGTGCTTGTCCTCCACGTAAGCACGTATGGCCGTCTTAAGTGTGCGATTTACCCTCTCAGTGGCGTTCGTTTGTGGGTGGTACGCAGTTGTCAGCCGGTGTTCGGTACCAAGGGCCCCAAGCACATGCTCAAAAAGATTGCTCACAAATGGTGTCCCACGATCCGATATGAGGTAGGTTGGTGCACCATGTCGAGCAAATATCTCACTCAAAAACTTGCTCGCTGCCACTTGAGCTGTCGCCGACCGCACTGCACACACTTCCACCCATTTCGAAAAGTAATCCACGAAGACGATCAGATGTTCATTGCCACTCTGAGTACGTGGAAGCGGACCCACAAAATCCACTCCTGTGTATTCCCAGGGTTTCATCGGCCTGATCGGAACCATCAGCCCTGCTGGTTTTCTTTGGCTCCGTCTTCGTCAACTGGCACACAGGACAAGATATAACGTATCTTTTCACATCTGTCCCCATTTTGGGCCAAAAGAACCTTTGTTTTAGCCTGGCCAGTGTTTTTGTAACCCCCAGGTGTCCAGCTGTAGGATGGTCATGATAATATCTGAGTACAGTAGATCGAATTACTGTTGGGACATAGAACTTAAGCTGCTTCATTGGGTGGAGACTGCAGGTTATCTTAGGATCCTTGAAATAGAGCAGACCATCATGAATGACATGTTCTTCGTCCAGACCGCCACCTTCAAGGTTCCGAAGAAGATTGCCAACCACTGGGTCACCTTTTTGTAACTGCATCAACTGCTCTCTGTCTGTTATCGGGATCGAGGAGAGACTGCGAAGATCCAACCCAGCGATGACCGCATGTGGAGGAAGAATGTCAATAGGGCCCTCACAATGCGGCAGTGGGTTGCGTGATAGAGCGTCTGGAACTTTATTCTGAACCCCTGGCCTGTGGACTATGTTAAAATCAAAATCTTGTAGGCGCAAGGACCATCTCGCCAGTCGTCCAGAGGGGTTGGGACGGTTCATTAGCCACCTCAGGCTGTTGTGGTCAGTATAAATGGTTACACGAAGGCCCTCGATGTAAGGTCTGAAATGTTCCAGAGCCCAAATCACTCCCAAACACTCCTTCTCAGGTGTTGAGTACGGTCTTTCCGCTTTGTGCAATGTCCTGCTCGCGAAAGCTACCACCACATCTCGCCCCATGTCATCCTTCTGCATCAAGGCCGCACCAAGGCCCAAGTCACAAGCGTCAGTGTGGATGGAGAATGGGCGTGTGAAATCCGGAAGGCACAGAATGGGTTCAGACGTAAGGCAGTTTTTCAAGTAATCCATCGAAGCCTGACAACTGTTGTCCCAGTTGAATGGAGTTTCCTTTCTTGTGAGTTTGAAAAGTGACTCAGCTTTTTGAGCATAATTCGGAATGAATCGTCTATAATAGCTTGTGAGGCCGAGAAATCCTCTCACTTGTTTCACGTCTGTCGGCGTTCTGAACTCTGTGACCGCATCCACTTTTCTTGGATCAGGAGAAATACCATCCTGAGTGACTCTGTATCCTAGGAAGATGAGCTCACTCAAGCAGAACTGACACTTATTTAGCTTGAGAGTAAGACCAGCTGACTCAAGTCTAGAAAGGACTTCCCGGAGGTCTTGCAAGTGTTGTTCAAAGGTTGGTGATACGACGACAATATCATCTAAGTACACTGCACAGCACTTGTATACCAATCCAGCAAGGACATTGTTCATTACTCTCTGAAACGTGGCTGGCGCGTTACTAAGCCCAAAAGGAAGGACTTTGAATTGAAAAAGGCCACAGTGTGATGCGAATGCTGTCTTTGGCCTTGACTGTTCCTCTACCGATACCTGCCAGTACCCTCGAGCCAAATCAAGGGTAGTAAGAAATTTTCCACGAGCCAGGAAATCCAATGATTCGTCGACTCTGGGCAGTGGGTACGAATCCTTAAGTGTCAGGTGATTAAGGCCTCTGTAGTCTACGCAAAACCTGTGGTCTCCACATGGCTTCTTGACAATTACCACAGGCGCAGCCCATGGACTGGAAGATGGTTCGATGATGTTTTCTTCCAGCATCATCTGAATCTGATCCTCAATGATTTGCTTTTTAGCTGGTGAGCTCCGGTACGGCGGGAGGTGAACTGGTTTTGCTTCACCCGTGTTGATTTCGTGCTCCCCCAATGAAGTGTGCCCCAAGTGTCCATCAAACAGGCTCCAAAAGTCTTTTAGAAGGTCCAACAGTTTCCCTTTTTCTTCCCTTTTCAGACAAGCTCTCTCAACTTTTTCATCCAAAGCAGACTGGCAGACATTTAAGAACATTAAGGTCCCAGGCTCAGGTTCATCCAACCACTCACTCAAAACCTCTTGGGGTGTAGATTCCCCCAGGGTCACCGTCCTTGATGGGATGTGAATGCTGACTGACGCTCGCAGCATAAAATCCATCCCTAAGATGATTGGAGAGGATAGATCAGGGATAATGACAAACCGATGGTAGAACTTTTTCCTTTGGAGGCCAATGTTCAACCAGACAACACCAGTCGGAGTGCAAGCAGCACCGTTGGCGAGCTGAATCGGGGGAAAAGTCCAAGGCTGAACCTTCAGAGAATGTCGTAAGTCATCAGAAATCATATTTGTACGAACAGCTGACAGCGAGGCACCGGTGTCCAGTGCTGCGTCGATGGCTTTATGAAAGAGATTGACCTTGATCATAAACGGTGTGTTCCAAAATGAAGGAGAAGTACGGTCCTCCACATGGCCGAGGACAAGTGGCTCAGGTGGGGACATAAGACAAGGGTGAGGCGCATTTATCTTCTGGAGGGAGGATTGCCTCGGTGAAACGTCCTCCCCCTTTGAAGTTTACCTTCTGCCGAACAGAATTGTGCTTTTGCTCCTCCCTGTTCTCGTATGTCTTAGCTTGAGTGTCATCCTCAGCGTACTGTGGCTCATTTGAGCCTGGACTTGTCTGTAACTCCCTGGCTGGAAAAGACACAGTCTGTTGTGTAAAGTTACAGTTCGGACAGTTTCTTGAAGTGAAACCAGGCGCAGAACATCTGAAACAATAAGGCTCTTGCTTATTTTTGCTCTTCTGCAATACTGGTACATTACGGCTGGCAGGGCCGAGAGCGGAGTGCAGCTCATGTGCACACATCACAAGGTCTATGACTGAAGTAATTCGTGCGCCGTACAGTGCAACTCTGTAGCGCTCAAGCGCATGCTTGCAGATAAGATCAATCTGCTCTTGTTCTGGTGGGGGAGACTTTAGTTTCTTGAATTCAGATAACATGTGTGCTACAAACGTTGGAAATGGTTCTCCTTGAGTTTGTACACGGTCAAGAATACCCCTCCAGACACGCTCTTGGATATCTGCTGGGAGAAACACAGTCTTGAACAGGGTGCAGAACTGTGTCCAAGATGCGACATGTGAACTCAGTACTGCAAACCACTTCCTGGGCTCTTTAGCCAAGAACCGTGGTAATTCAAGCAAAATTTGAGTATCGCTGAGAGCCAAAGAAGTTCTATAGGCATCCACAAGAACAAGCCAGTCATCAGGTTGAATTTTCTCATCATTTCCAAACACTGGGGGCTCCAGTCTCGATTGATGCAAGACGGAGGCCAAAGTTCTGGTGGCATTATTCAAATCGTGAGAGCTTTGAGCCAGGCCAAACGCATTTTCGGTTCTGACGTTCATTTCTACTTCACAGGACCGAGGCCCCTGTAAGCGACCAGCTGGTGCTTGAGCATGTGGAGTAGACGAAGCAACAGGCCTGACTTGTGACGGCACTTGGTAAGAAGCAGGTACATGCAAGTTTTCTGTGCAACGGTCAATAATACCTCTTTGAAGATCCAGAGACTCACTCAGGCACCTCCTCAGCATTTCCACTTCCTCCTTCAACGACTCAACTTGCGTCTCCAGGCGCTCCCCTGACCCAGGTACAGCCACTGGCGCTCTCTCGTCTGGCCGGAAACTCAAAGCATGCAGATTGGTCAAATAAATCAGTCTCGTCATCAACACGTCTGGCCATTATACCAAAATCAGTTTGTCAATATGACATTTAAGACATTGAATTAGAGCAATATCATGCAACCAATAATTCCAACTTGCATTAACTTACTGTATGTGAGTAACTAAGCAAGACAAATGGAATAAACAATTGGATACTCTTTGAAAAAAATAATACATATAACCATATAACAGTATTCGTCACTTGTACTTTTTTTTTTTTTTTTTTTTGACGAGTTCAATATCACCAAACCTCAAACACAGAGTCCATTCATTTTTTTTTCTTTTTCCGATGAGCAATCACAGTGTGGGCGTCAAGGAGTTATCACCCAGACAAATCAAAATACAGAAGTTCAGGAAAAATCCAGTGCAAAAAAAATGTCTTGTGCTTTGTTGTTTGTTGCAAAAAAATTATTTTGTTTTGTTTTCGTTTTTAAACGAAGAAATTTCCACGTTCAATTCAACCAGTTCACCATTTAGTTCCAGCAATTGGCCACAAATGAACGTAGAAACCAGGCCTGAATCACTGAAACAGTTAAAGTACACCAACAGTTGAATTTCAGATAAACGTTACCTCCTCAATGAAACACAATCCAGCGTGCACAGTACAAATTCACAAAGATTGCGTCCATGACGACTTAAATCCAGTGGAATGTGAAGAAATATCCTCTGATACTGATACCTCTGATAGTAACAAAATGTCCGCAACAGCGACTTCGGGCCTCACACGCATACGCAGTGAAATTTTCCTCGTGTAAACTCACACATGACTGGCTGTATGTTCACAGCATTTTCTGAGTCGTCCGTCACAAACCGGTTCGTCGTCCGTGTCCTCGCATTAAATCCAAGGCCAGAGATAAAAATGTTCGGGCGCCACTTGTAACGTGCTGCTTCAGGAAGAAGGAGATGGATAGCTCACAACTGAAGATATTACGTGCGGAGGCCAGACAGATTCACGGAGGCGATATGCATCTCAAAACTCGTGCTTTATTCCACATCGAACTCGTGCATTATAACTATCTGTTGCACGTCCTCCCATCCACATCGTTACTTAACAAGCAAAATAAAATAATATAAAAGTCGGCATCAAACAGAAATTACACACATAGGGTGTTCGAGGCACATGATGGCACAACAATACCAAAAAGTCAACTCTTCAACAGGAGCGCGCAGCTCTTAAAGGGGCCACACCCCACTTCCACTCATCCCAGACTCTTAAAGGGGTCACACCATATTTCCCTTCGTTACACTTTTAAGGAATAATTTGATTAATTATTACTCAATTCTAATTTGTTAAATTTACTAAATAATATTGCTTGTAATCTGTTGCCACAATTTTCTTAATTAGATAAAGCATATTAATTTTTACAGTGTGGAGAACAAAGCTGCCTTTATTAGATCATAAATACAGTAATACAGTGTAATATTACTCCAGTGTAAATCATCTGTTCTCTATGTGAATATACAGTAAAGTGTCATTTATTCCTGAATTTATCATCATTACTCCAGTCTTCAGTGTCACATGATCCTTCAGAAATCACTCTAATATGAGGATCTGATGATCAAGACACATTTATGATTATTATCAGTGTTGAACACAGTTGTGCTGCTTCAGTCATTTTATTTTTAAAACAGGAGTTCACTCAATGTCCTGATAATGTACTCTCTCCATGTCATCCAAGATGTCTTCCTTTCTTCAGTCAAAAGCCAAACTATTGGTAATTTTATAAAAAATAAATATTTATAAACTTTTTCATAATGTGTGAAGTCGTGGACGTGCAAGACCAGCGTTAGTGGTTAAAAGTAAGTGTGTATTTTGTTGTAAATGCCGCTGGTTTGTCTAGATCAGACTCTTCGGCTGCGATCATGAGACTTTGAAGCTGCACTGAAACTCTCATCTGACCTTTGACCCTTTGGACCCCATTGAAGACACTATATGGAGAAACCCTGGAGTGTGTTCCTCAAAAACCTTCAGAGGAGAGTAAATTATGAGGGAATATTAATTCTGAACGTGACTCCTTTAATGAATAGAAAGTTCAAAAGAACAGCATTTACTCGAAATAGAATCTTTTGTAACATTAGAAATGTCTTTTAGATCAATTTAATGCGTCTTTAATCAATAAAAGTATTTAACTCTTAGTATGGTAGCGAACAAAATTGGCAAAACTTCCAAACTCATAAGCTAGAAGAACTTCATGGCAGCTTGTGATTGAAAACCTGCACTGTTTTGTTTTGTTTAGTGTTCCTACATAGGAAATATTCATCAAAAGTGGTTTCTTCCGCAGCGTGTTGAGCCGGAAAGGGCTTGATGTGCGCCTGTGGCTTCAGGGTTATTCGAGGAACTTCTCCGTATTTTCTTTCCTCCTTCGACAGACCCAATCTGAACTTCTCTGATGACATTCAGGCTTTTCTATCGCCAAACACAAACTCAGATTTTCCAGTCCGAGACTCTGGTAATGGCCAGACGGTCAGCGGTCCGTGAGCGATCCGCCCGCGCTAATGAAACCCCATGATGATGGAGACACAAACATTAGCATTAGCATCCGTCAGCGACCTCTTTCTGCCCGACAACAGTGCGGCGCATCCGTCTCGACCTCCAGGATCCTCTATTAACACACAGTGATGAGCCTGTGTCACGCCACGCTTCTCCGACACGAGAACTATATTTTATAAAGCGCATTTAAAAGCAGATTCTCAAAGCGCTGTACACAATATACAAATACAGTAAAAAGATGAACTAAGAAACAATAATTGTATTAATCTTAGTTAATATTAAGGTTGTCAAACGATTAATCGCATCCAAAATAAAAGTTTGTGTTTACATAATATATGTGGGTGCACTGTGTATAATTATATATACACTCATGCTTGTATATATTTAAGATATATTTTCATGTATATACTGTATATATATTTATATATAACTAGTGCAAAATGCCCATACAAAATATTTTTGTGTGTGTGTGTTTTTAGCAATTGTTGGTTTGGTGTGTTTGAGTGCTCAGTGTGTGTGTGAGAGGGGGCGTGGCCAGCGGCCAGAGTGGCAAAAGCCAATGTGTGCTTCTTTTAGCGATATATTTAGCGATATCTTTTGCTTTTCTAATCCAAACAACGTCAAACTTGGCACTGCACTTACACGTGCCCATAGCAAGACACTTGTCAAGTTTGAGATCCATCGGACTAACGGTTCAAGAGATATGTGATTAACAGACAGACACACACACACACAGACAGACGTTCCTGTAATTTATAGATAGATAAAAAAATAATTATACACAGTGCACCTACATATATTATGTAAACACAAACATTTTTTTTTATTCTAAATGCGAATTTAATCGCTGATTAATCGTTTGGCAGCCCTAATATTAATTTCAACATTTACTAATATGTTATTAAAATCAAAGTTTGTATTAATTAACATTATATAAACAATGAGCTGTATTATTATTAACTAATATTAACAAAGATGAATAAATACTGTAACACATGTATTGCTCATGTTAGTTCAAAAGTGTAAAGTGTCCCAAAGAATGAAGAATAATTATAAAGCTCCACATGTTTAAGCTGTTGGGGTCGTGTCTGGGCTTCATTAATGCGTCGTGACGGGCCACAGACTGATCCTGAGGACGCACATCACCTGAGGACAGAGGGAGAAGCAGCGGCGCTCTGCCATCCGAGACCCGCCGACACATCAGCCCTAACAAGTGCTTTTATCAAACACGGCACGGGCGCCTTTGTTATTTCTCTTTCACGAGTAAATTACACTTTTAGGATTTATTAAGACACAAAACAATTTTCAAATAGTGGGTCCAAAGCCTCAGTGGAAAAGCACTCATTACTTCTTAGCCCGAGGCGATGCTTCCTCCGCGCGTATCCGTCTCGGTGTGTGTGTGTGTGTGTGTCGTCGTGTCACATCGGCTTGCTGAAAGTGTGGGTGTGTTTTACTCTCAGCAGGTGCTTCTTAAACTCTCGTCAATAATTGAAGAGCGAGGCTTGTTCGCGCCACAAAAACCCCGAGCTTTTGACATCACACATATTTCTCCTCCCTCCACAAAGACGACGCTTTCATGCCTTCTTTCGTCCTTTGTTTTATTCATTCCTCTCGCCAGAATCCATACGTTGGCCTCTGAACTGTGAAAGACGCATTTGTCCGCTTGAAGCCGGTCAGCGTCAGGCCATGTATATTCCCGTGTGATTCCCGAGCTCCCGCTGGGCTGGAGTCCGTGATGCATTAATCATGTCCAAATCCTCCAGACAAAGGCCTGCGGAGTGCCTCGTCTGCAGGGGTGATGCTCCACTCCTGAAACTCTCCAACGGATGTTTGATGGCTTTAATGAGACGTCACACACAGACCTGTCACTGCCAGTAAACAAGTCTCCATCTATATAGTACAGAGTTTCTCAGCAGCTTTACAGTGATAACAGGAGATTACAGTCACAGAGAGTGTTTAGGCTTCACAGCAGATCTAGGATAAGGTTATTGCTCAGATAAAGTTCAGTTTAGATCGATTTCAGAAGAATCCGGCGGCACCTGTGGCTGGCAGGCCATTAAACGTGTTGATTAGAGCGAGGACATAATAGAAAAATGCTTGCGTCTACATTCACAGTGCTTTTCAACTTCATTTGTAATTGTTAAGTAGTTTAATTGCAATGTATGCAAGCAACATAATTACTATTAAAGTACTATAGCTTTACAAAATAAAACTTTAAACAAAAGTGCATCAACACAGCAATCAATAACAACATAAAATGTAAGGACAAGGATAAATAAATGTAGGTATGGGTGACAAATAAGAATAAATGTAGGAAAGAATGATGGAAAAGAATGAATGTAGGGAAAAATGAAGGAAAACAAATGTAGGTCTGGGTAATATGGTTGATTATAAGCCTCATACATCGTGGTCTTGTGTCCTTGTCTTTGACTAGGAAGAATTTCAGTATTTCCGAGTCTACGTGCATTGATATTTGGCGTTCTGCACATGACCACAGACAACGTATTTATAAGCATCCAGTGATATGCTCGTAATTTCGGTGTAATGTTACACGCTCGGTTTCTTAACTAAATATATCTTGCATATATATCATGCCACAGTGATGTATGGAAGCTTGTTTCCGCCACAAAATGAAAAATAAAAAAGGTAATTGCCTTTTTTTCTCACAATTGAGAGTTTACATCTCGCAATTCTGACTTTATTTCTCCGAATTGCAAGATATAAAGTCACAATTGCATGTTATAAAGTCAGAATCTGTGAGATATAAAGTCACAATTACAAGAATATAAAGTTGCAGTTGCGTGTTGTAAAGTCAGAATTGCGAGATATAAAGTCAGAATTGCAAGATATAAGAGTCGGAAATACGAGATATAAAGTCAGAATTGCGTGTTATAAAGTCACAATTGTGAGATATAAAGTCAGAATTACGAGATATAAAGTCAGAATTGTGAGATTTAAACTATTCTGAGATCCTTAGAATTGGCCTGATAACTTGCAATTGCGAGTTTATATCACACAAAAATAGATGTCAGAAAAAACTGAAAAAAGATGTCAGAATTTCAACATATGAACTCGCAATTATGTGTCAGAATTAAGTCAGAATTGCAGATGTAAACTCACAATTGAGAGAAAAAAAGTCAGAATTGCTTTTTTTCTCAGAACTGTGACTTTACATCTCGCAATTCTGACTTTTTATCTTGCAATTCTGACTTTATAACACTTAATTGCGACTTTATTTCTCACAATTCAGAGAAATAAGAATTTCCTTCATACCGCAATTGTGAGATAAAAAGTCACAAATATTTTATTCTTTTTTTATTCAGTGGCGGAAACAAGCTTCCATAGTGATGTATGTTTGGTTAAGCAATATTAAATAATATTTCTGATTTTAATAAATCCAGTTAATTGAAATGTTACTATGTTTTCAGTGCATGTGCAGTGAAGCAATCTATAGAGCGTTTTAAACCATACATGGACAATATATACGTACCGGCCAACCATAGTGCATAGTGCTCGCTCTCTGGATGAAACACACGCCGCATTTATCTGAACTGCGATCCTGAATGCGTTTCTATCTTGGAAATTCAAACAGCATTTCACATTAAAAGAAAGAGACGGGAGAGCGAAGTATAACTGTGTAACCTCTGCTTGCCAGCAAAAGATGCTTTAAAACTCTCAAACAAAAAGCACAAAACCTAACTTTAAAGTGAATTTCGTTTTGTATTAATTGCATCTTAACTTGAATCAATGTTTCATCAACCAATTGCCTGGATTCAATAGATAAGTAAATAGCAGATGATAGATAATCAGCTGACACACAGGCGCCGGCACGTGAGACTGGAGCTCGTCTCATAATGAACCGAAACTCAGCGTATAAGGAAGCGTACTCGCCTCACACACACGTCTACTGTTAAACAGAACAAGTCAAACTCGAAAGAGATCCGACCACAGACCGCTCTCTGCTCATGCTCTCCGTAATGAAATGTGCTTTTCTCTCTGGCACGTTCACTACTGAAGATCGCCGTCAGCATCGTCAAATTCATCTTTGATCAGAAATGATAGACTATTTTAAGTTGTTTCCACTGTTGATGGGAAAATGCACGTTTTCGCGACAGTGAAAATTTTTAAAGGTAATGGAAACGCGGCTATCAATAAGCTTGACATTAAGTCACACTGAATATTGATTACTTGGTCAACATACCTTTTAAATTGCAATGGGATTTGTGGTGCTGGTTTCGGCTTGGTGATCAATTCCTATTTCTGTGTAGACAACCACTGTTCCGCTGATGACCTTGGGAGTGAGGTCAAGATGCGATCGGTCTTCGGTTCGGACCACGTAATTACCGCGTATGCCTATAGATGCTCCGCTAAACTCCACTAAACGGAGATCTTCACTTTTTTTCAGACAATGTACAGTTTTAACAGTTTTACAGATGTTATTTAGACGTTTTCATCACGAAATGCCAAGAATGTTTCGGCGCACCGCCACTTGCCGCCCGCCGGGCTTGGCCCTATGGTTTAGGGTCCACAGTAGATTAAAAATAGAGAATAAAAATTCTCATTAGTATTGTAAGAAAACACTATTTTTACGTGGTCAAAAACAGCTCTGTTTTCAGCACGACATTTCAGTGCATGTGTCTTTAAATGATAATGAGCTTCCCTGACTCCACCCTCTCTGTTTCTGCGAGGGCGCACGTGGAGTGTTGCCTCGACAGCAGTATATTATTCAGCGGCTTTGGAACATCAGAATGACTGTGTTCGTTGTTAAACCCGGAGAACACATTCATCAACCACAATCGGCTCACACGCCGGGTCAACAAGAGCGGACTATGCGTGACGCGCTCGTAGGCGGCGGGTCTCTGTGTGGAAATCGCTGCTGCCTCAATCAACAACCGTGGGAGGGGCTTCATTCGCGCTTGTGACGCCACACGGTGAAACGGCTCCATTTCGAGACAGGAGAATACATGTAAGGAGATTTTGAAAGACAAACACTGGATGAGACTTTCATCCTGATATGATGGCTGTGTCCACAGGCACTGCCAACACACACTCCAGTACCAACCAACTTGTAAAAGTGCATGTCCCATTATATGACCCCTTTTAAACGTTTCTGATTCTCTGAATAGCTACATCTGAAAGAAACAACAATATGCAGGGTCGTGTAGGAAAGTAAATCAAGTTATTGTAACCTTAGAGTAGCCTAGGGCAGAAATAAAGATCAGGCCTTGAAATAAGCTAGCCAATGTAACTCAAGAGTGGCATTATACATATTTGCATTGAATTAATTTGTACCATTTAATCATGTAACTATGTTTAACTGCAACTGTCCCTCTGTTTACTCCTCCAGTGTAACTGTGCCCTCAGACTGCACCAGCGCTGTCAGCAAACGCATGTCTCGAGCACAACACTAAAAGCACTACATCTTAATTTGGTTTCATTTCATTCTTTGTTCGGATGTTGATTGTCATCTTAGTTTGATGCGGTTGTATTTCTACTGTGTGTTCTTGTTAAAGAAAGTATGATAACACACAAAATAATGAATTATAAAAGATGTTTTTTTTTCAAATGTTATTTTTTGTGATAACAAAGGGAATTGAAGTAATTCTACACTAATTTCACTGTGTGGGAAAATCTGCAGATTGTGTGTGCGCGCGTGTGTGTGTGTGTGTGTGTAAATGCCAACATGCATCTCTCTCTCTCTCTCCTGATCAGTATTCCTGGTCTGTTAATTCAGCGTTTGGAATATTCCGGCCGTTACTTTTCTGACAGGTGCAGGTCGGTCTGCTGGGGTCCAAGACTCTGAGAGACTCGACATGAGAGAGATTCTCCAACACACACACACTGAACGTGTTAATTTCATCCCCCATCTGTTATTACATAATCACTGCCAATGTGTCTCAGCTAAAGACAGCAGAAACAACACTGAATACAGACAGACAGAGAGACAGACAGAGAGAGGGGGGGAGAGAGAGGGAGGGGGTGGAGAGAGAGGGGGGAGGGGAGAGAGAGAGAGAGAGAGAGAGAGAGAGAGAGAGAGAGAGAGAGGGGGAGGGGGAGAGAGGGGGAGGGGGAGAGAGAGAGAGAGAGAGAGATAGAGAGAGAGATAGAGAGGGAGAGAGAGAGAGTAGAGAGAGAGAGAGTGTGCTCTGGTCGAGTTTAGGTCTTATGATGCTTCACAGTCTTTTTGACTGTGATATTGGAATAAACTGGTTTTAAATTTCATATTTACACATGAAATGCAATTCTACAAACAACAAGACAAAACTTTATACTAGAAATTTACTGAGTTTATTCTCAACATTGAATTTTGACTTTTTCTCTCTAAATTTAACGTTTGTTCCCGAAACATGACTTTATTCACAAAATTGTATAAATTTATTCTCAAAATTGTTTTTCAAAATTTTTTCTTGAAATTTAACGGACTTTTTTTTTAAACAATGACTTTATTATTGAATTTAATGAGTTTACTCTCAACACTTTTACTGTTTATTTTTACTCTCAAAATGTACAGTTTTTTCTTTGAAACATGACTTTATTCCCAACATTTTTTTGAGTTTATTCTCAAAATTGTATTTCAACTTTTTTTTCAAAATTCAACAAGTTTTTCCTCTTGAAACAACGACTTTATTCTATAAATTTATTGTTTATTTTCAACATTGAATTTTGACCTTTTTTTCAAAATTTTACACTTTTTCTTTGTTTAAACAATGACTTTATACTATAAAGTTTATTCTCAAAATTGTATTTCAACATTCTTCTTGAAATTTAACAGATTTTTTTCTCAAAACAACTTCTTTTCTCAAAATTTAATTTTTTCTCTTAGAAAACAATAACTTTCTTGTAGAGTTTATTTTCAACATTGAATTTCACATTTTTTTCAAACTTTGACATGTTTTTTTCTAAACGACTATTAACAAATTTAATGAGTTTACTCTCAACATTGTATTTTTGACTTTTTTCTCTCTAAATTTAATGTTTTTTCTCGAAACATGACTTTATTTCTCAAATTTTACAGAGTTCTACTCTCAAAATTGTATTTCAACATTTTTCTTGAAATTTAACTAATTTTTCTCTGAAGTGACTTTTTTCTCAAAATTGTACGCGTTTTTTTTTTCTCTCGAAACAACGACTTTGTTCTAGAAATTTAATGAGTTTATTCTAATCATTGAATCTCAAGGATTTTTTTCAAAATTTTACTTGTTTTTTAATGACTTTATTATCGAATTTAATGAGTTTATTCTCAATTTATTCTCATTGTATTTGGACTTTTCTCTCTAAATTTAACATTTGTTCTTGAAACAGGACTTTATTCTCAAAATTGTATTTAAACTTTTTTATTTAAAGATTTTTTCCTTGAAACAACTTTTATCTTAATTTTACATGTTTTCTCTCTCTCAAAACAACGACTAAATCCTAGAAATTTATTGAGTTTATTTTCAACATTGAATTTCGACTTTTTTCTAAATTTTACACTTTTCCTTTGTTTAAACAACGACTTTATTCTAGAAATTTAATGAGTTTATTCTCAACATTGTATTCGACTTATTTCTAGCATCATAATGACTTTTTTATGATTGCTTGGCCCTAATCCTCCTCCGTAGGATACATTAAGAAGGGAAAAACAGCTTGGGATTGTTCAGTGTATCCGCAGTCAGCAGGTCACAGGTCAGCGGTCTGAACCGCCGTGTCAAGCGCATCAGTCCTGCCGTGGAGCCGTGGATGTTGTTGCGGCTCTGAAAGATTGTAAATGTGTGTGAATTCCTTCTGAGGGACGTGAGCTGTCCCAGTGTGTCCCGACGTGGGAGCGCTCGCTGTAATCGTTTGTTCAATTATTTTTCTTGGACGCTGCACCTGAACTGAAGCACAGACGGCTGGAGATCCACGTAAAGCGCTGAGCCCGCGGGGCCGGTCACATGACCAGCGTTCAGCGCGAGCACAGACTCGCCGTGACACTGACGAGGCTCTCGGGAGTAATTTACAACGGATTCCTCGGCCTGTTCGACCTCCGCTTGACAAGCTCACAAAGCATTTTTGTCTGTTGTATTTTACCACCGGACAGATCAAACACCGTAACAGTCGTTTAAAGAGGAGAAGAAACAGGAGGATGTTACCTACACACACACACACTTCTGAAGTGTTTAACATGTCATGCATAAATGCCTCAGATGTTCATAAACGGCATGAACTGGAGCTGTTGACCTGCTCGCACTGAATTCCCTCATGGTTGACACACTTGTTAGAAGCTTTTCCAAGCCCATTTTTCATTGTGCATTTTATTTCTTAATTATAGAATCATTCAGACTCTAAATTCTGAGCCATGTTGTAAAATGGCAATAAACACAAACGATCACACATTAAATTATATGGAAATGCACAGAGCAGCACACATCAGCAGCTGACTGTCAAACTAATGAATGTTTTTAACCCAAATATTATTAATACTAAATATATGTTTATTTACAATGTATACATGTCATCATACAGGTTCTTTAAAAAGCAGTAAGCTTTAAACTGATTTTAGGCACTTATTATTCCTAACCCCTTCATTCTGTGGCTAAAAACACACTTTATACGTGGTAAAATCACTGTAATGCATAATAATTACTTTGCCAAAAATGTAACTATTTAAATATTATTAATTATAATGAATATTTACATTAATATTCATATTTTTATGTCTTGTAATTTTAGAATAAATTGAAATGTTTCAAGTACTTAAATACACATTTTATTTTTAATATTTAAATTAATAATACATTTTCTTAAATATATATTTAATTATTATTCCTATTTAAATGAATAATTTTGTTTATATATTTTAAATAACACAAATAATACGAAATTGACACAAGATGCTTTAGGTACTGAAATATATTCTTTGTATTTTATATAATTTATATTATTATTATGCATTTATTAATATTAATTAATCATATAAATGTTTATTTATTTATAATTAATATTAATATAAATATTACTGATAATATAAATTATTAATAATACATCATTTTAATTTAAATATGATTCAAATATAAATTATTTTATCATTTTAGATCAAAAACCGAAACTAGCACTAAAATTAATAAAAAAATCAAAGTATTTATTTTTATTATTTCTATTAATAAAACAGCAGATTCCTGTATAAACACACGTGTGTGTGTGTGTGTGTGTGTGTGTGTTCTTCAGCAGGGCCGAGGAATGAGTCTCTGGATCTGGTAAATTATTCCTGTGGTCACGGAGAGCGATGCCTGCGGGTAAAACAGGGAATCAGTGGGACGTGCAGCGGATGAGTGTCCGTCACCGGATCTGCTCACACACACACACACACACACACTCTGTTCCGGCACGGCAGTGTCTGAATGAGGTGGATTAACTTAACTAGCTGTGTTAGGAAACAGCGCTTGGGATTAGAGCCTGGTTGGAGCATTCATTCATGCAGACACTGCAAACCCTTAAACCACATCACAGCTCACTGACACACACACACACACACACACTCTAACACACACTCACTCACTCTCTCTCTCACAAACTCACACACACAGAGACACACAGATAAACAGAGCTGGCCGCTCTCTAAGAGAGACACACCTGTTTCTGAAACACAAGCCTCATATTTGGACAGACTGGATTTGCACATGCATGGCATCAGTGACATCATCAGTGACATCATCGGTGTGATGAATTTCACATGTGGCTCAAATTCACGTATGCGGTGAGACCCACGTGTCACATGACTGCATGTACTATGACCACCGCACTGAAACATCATCACTCAGACTCACTCACTAACCTCATATTTCCTCTCAGCGGGCAGAAACACACGATTGGACGCTCAGACGCTCATCGGCAGGCGCACAGCTGAAAGAACCAATCACACACATCACAACTCAATAATAAACATTTACACCAAATATTTCATGTTGCAACTGTTTTAAATTCTATCACTATGAAACTGAACATATAAACGCCTCAGACTGTTTTACACACAAACTTCGGGATATTCACGGACAGCCTGTTGAATGATGGTCCCGCCCCCAAACTCACCTGATTGGTGGAGTCAGAAGTCACGATTGAGAGTCACAGATGATGCGTTCTGGTCGTCTGGCTGAAATGAGAACAAGAACATTTTTTTTACAATATATGCAGCAAGATTTTAAACAGTAATGAGCATCTGTGTATTTATTCAATTTATGAAGGTGTCATCCATTCAAGCGTTGTGTTCGATCACAATCGTACAATATAATTATATGTAGAATCGAACTTTCTACATACAACTTTAATTGATTCAAATATTAGCACAAAAACATTATTTATACATCATTCATGGAGTGTTTTTTTCTAGTTGGATGTTCGTCTAAAGTTTTTTAAATGTAACGTTTTTTTTAAATGTAACGTTTTTTTGTTTTTTTTTAAATGAAACGTTTTTCAAATGTTGCTACTTGTTTCAGAGCGTTCAGAGAACATTCAAAAGTAACATTCCCATAGTGTTTGATGGAACGATACAATAAAATGTTCCTTTAACATTCACATGACCAAGAAAAAACATTTTTAAAACATTAAAAGTTCAGGGAACAATCAGAACTGAAATAACGTATTGGGAACGTTAGCAGAACATAATGTTGTGAGCCGAGTGACAGACGGAAGCGGTGAATATACGTGACATCATTCGCCATTTGGAATGATCTGCAGGAACTCACAGAATAATGATTTATTTCTTTTCTTTGATCATATGTGTTTTAAAGTGATTTGATCTGACTAAAGTCCCTGGCTGTTTATTATCTCTCTAAGAGGGAGAACATGAAAAGATGATCTGTTTCTCATATTTTACAAAGCGATAATCTTTTTCATGTGCTCAGAGTCTGTGATGTGTGTATGTGTGTGAGAGAGTGTGTGTGTGTGTGTGTCTGTGTGTGAGAGAGAGTGAGTGTGTGTGTGCGCTCAGGGAAAGCACCATTCAATTGTGTATGTCAAGGCCTCTATTCCTCAAATCTAATGTAGTCTCTCTCTCTCTCTCTCTCTCTCTCTCTCTCTCTCTCTCTCTCTCATGCTCCAACTGTTTTCTACTAACTTAAGTATCTGTCTGAAAACACACAGATAGAGTCCGTCACAAACTCTCGTTCCTCAATCCTCCAGGGTTGGGAATTCCGGCTCTCGCCTCTATCTGCAGAGCCGACACTGACAGGCCGACGAACCGGGGCGAGCCGAGACAAGTGGGCGAGCGAGGCGAGTGGGGCGAGCGAGACGAGATGTTCTCTCATCAGGGTCTGAAAACAAGAGAGAAACCTCTCAAAACAGCCATCAGAGGAAAAACACGTCGTTCCAACTTACAAATCAGTCCGCAGAGGTCTGGAAGAGAGAGGCGCGACACACACACACACACACACTAAGAGAGAACGGAGCGCTTTACATCATCACACTGAGTCCCAGGCGCTGGCTATAATCATTATACATTTACTATACACAGAATACATGTATTAAACATTAATCACACTGGCCTTTGCATTCAGAAATGTATTTACAAAAGAAGTTTAACATTGTGTGTTTAGTTGTTTATCAAACCGACACAACATGGATTTATTTTTTATTTGACAGATTCTGAATTTTTCACTTTTGTTTTTTAATCAGAATTTCCCTATTTTGGTTCCATATGAATTCTGCTTCTTTAAATACAATATAAGATTCTACTCCTATAGAAATGAAATGATTACACTATAACTGGCACCATAGAAGCGAACGCGACCTGACTGGCGTGCGGTGTGACCCCATCGCGCGGTGTGTTGTGAAGTGTGTGTTACATCACGGTGCAGCGAGGATGAAGCTCGTCACGTCTCGATCCCGTCGGATCATCTCTGACGCACGTCTCTTCGGGGAACGAGTCTTCAGAGTCACATGACCCTTCAGAAATCACTCTAATATGAGGTACTCATGCTCAAGAAACGTTTATGCATTATTATCAGTGTTCATATTTCTGTGGGAACCGTCAAAACATTTGATTTTTTCAGGAAGACCAGCATTTATTTGAAATAATATATTTTTGTAACATAAAATGTCTTTCCTGTCACTTTTTATAAATTGAATGCGTCCATAAAGAATAAAAGTATAGTTTTTTTACCCAAGTAATACTTTGCAAGGCTGTGAAGCTCATCATTAGGATTGTGTGTAATACTTCTGAATACTAGAGAACTTATAGTGGAAAATATGATCTAGAATTTACTGACATCTCACTGTTTTCATATGAACAGATAAAAATAAAATAACAATAATTTTCCATCAGATCTCGTCTCATAACTCTCTCTCACAGGATCATTCAGGGCACATTAACATCACAAACAGCGCTGAATGTAAAAACACTGACATGGAGCTGAAGACAGACGGCTCAGAGGTGACGGCAGACAATAAGGTAGAAAACGTGGGGGTCGCGACCCTCGTCTCCACGGTGACGGCAGACACACTGGGGCCGCGACCCTTCATCTCCACGGTGACAGCCGCGTCCGGTGAGGAAGTGAATGGCAGGAACGGAGGAATGAAACAATGGCAGGACAGTGTGAGATCCGGAAGAGAGATCTGTGCTAACTCCGCTAACTCCGCTACGCTAGCAGATTCTCAGCGCTAGAGGAACATCCAGAGGCGCTTGAAGGGCTTTCACTTCACTGCTGTATATATTTACTGTTCACTACATAAACACGAGCGCTGGACAACAGATCAGTGTCAGCGGGACACATATATATACTGTATAAGCTAATTTTATATAGAGAGACAGACAGTATGACTCTAGCGTTAAGCGCAGGGGTGTGGCGGCACCATCAAATTCTGAGAAAGTCTCGACACGATCCAGCCGAGGAATAAGAGTCTGATCTAGACAAACCAGCGACATTTACAACAAAACTACACACTTATACACTTTATAACCACTAATTTGCTCTCGGCTGTGATGGACCCTGTGCTCCAAACCCTGGAGTGTGTTCCTCACAAACCTTCAAAGAAACACATGAACATCTTGGATGACGTGTGGAGAGGAAACTCTAACGCTTTAATGCCTCCGACGTCTCAGTTCCAGCATGTTCCCGTGTGTGTTTGAGCAGCCGGACACGGAGAAGGTCAGGAAGACCGGAAGCATGTTGATGATGTGTTTACAGACTGATGTTTCTCTTGCTTTCGATGTCATGTTCACGAGTGTGTGGGTCTCTGGGAAAAGAGTGTGTGTTCAGTGATGATGAAAACACTTCCCAGGGTTAATCTCTCTCCGCCTGTTTCCACGCCTGTCCGTCTTTGCTTTTCCCCATCTTGGGAATTCTTTCACTCGGGTTGTTTGACAAAGTTTTCCTGTCTCTCTCCCGTTCAGATGTGGAGTTTACGAGGGTCTTTTATGGCGTCCGGTGCGGATCCACTCTTGTGGATTTAATTCCCATCTGTTGTCTTGTGGAAAACTGGGAAGCAACCAGTGAAAAGTGAGTCTTTCCAGCTTTAGCCAGTGTCAGATCGACTCGCATCTGCGCTTCCTGAGCTTCACCACTAGATGGCAGCGACTCTGAACTACATGTTCACACTGTCCTTTAAATATGCCTTATATATCAGTGAGCTGGATATACACTACTGGACAAAAGTTTAAGATCAGTACAGATTTTTTATGTTTTTAAAAGAAGTCTCTTCTGCTCACCAAGGCTGCAATTTGTTGATAAAAAATACACAAAAAACACAGTAATATTGTGAAATATTATGACAATTTAAAATGACTTTTTTATGTTAATATATATTAAAATGTAATTTATTCCTCTGAAAAAAAGCTGAATTTTCAGCATCATTACTCCAGTCTTCAGTGTCACATGATCCTTCACAAATCACTCTAATATGATGATTTTATGCTCCAAAAACATGTATGATTATTATCCATGTTGAAAACAGTTTTTTTACATTTTTATTTCAGGATTCTTTGATGAATAGAAAGTTCAAAGAACAGCATTTATTTAATTAGAATCTTTTCTAACATTATAAATGTCTTTACTGTAACTTTTGATCAATGTAACTCATCCTTGATGAATAGAAGTATTGATTTCTTATTTATTTCCTCCAAAAATAAAATACAAATTCTTACTGACCCAAACTTTTTAAATTGTAGTGTTTAATGTAACAAAAGCTTTCCATTTCAGATAAAAGCTGTTCTTTTGAACTTTCTATTCATCAGACGAATCCTGAAATAAAAATGTAAAAAACTGTTTTCAACATGGATAATAATCATACATGTTTTTGGAGCATAAAATCATCATATTAGAGTGATTTGTGAAGGATCATGTGACACTGAAGACTGGAGTAATGATGCTGAAAATTCAGCTTTTTTCAGAGGAATAAATTACATTTTAATATATATTAACATAAAAAAGTCATTTTAAATTGTCATAATATTTCACAATATTACTGTGTTTTTTGTGTATTTTTTATCAAAAAATTGCAGCCTTGGTGAGCAGAAGAAACTTCTTTTAAAAACATTAAAAAATCTTACCGATCTTTAACTTTTGAACGGTAGTGTATATATACACACAAAACTAACATGTATTCAGACTCCTTTCTCACATTTCTCCACATTATCAGTTTATTCGCTATAATTTAGAAAATGGTAATAAAATATGAGCAGAACTCAGTGGATATTTTGACTGGTTTTGTCCGTCCTTCTGTTGGACTTCTCACACATGAATTATGTTGAATATCTGTTAAATTTAACTACACAATTAGATAATACCAGTTTAGCTCAACCAGTGACCAAGATTCATGTTGTTCAGTGTGTGTGTAAAAAGAGCATTCGCAATTACAGAAAACACACTTCAGCAGAACATCATCAGCTCACAGTAGGGCTGTAATCAACAGAAGAAAATCCTTAGTCGACCATGGTCTTGTCCTACGCGACGATTAGTCGAGCTGAAAAAAAAAAAAACGGATGTTTTCGATTGAACATTTTTAAACAATTGTCATAGAGCATTTATAAAACAACAACAAAAAAACATCGAAAATAAATAAAACTATAATAATAATACAATTCTTTGAAAATTAAGTGATTTGTTTAACTGCAAGTGAGGAGCTCTGTCCTTGGTCTATAGTGACAGTCACAATCGCGCACCTGATCACACCACACGCTACAAAATAATATAACTGCTATCTGCCACATAATGAAAAATCCTAACAAAAGCTCTCGTTTATACAGGCTGTATTCTTCTTTACTTACAAAGCTATGGGTTAACTTTTGTCCAGCCGATCTGTTAGGCGTTTTAAAACAACAGACAAAATAGCCTAAAAAACTATCTGAAATCTAGGCTGTGTTGTAAGATAGCATATAAGTTTAATTTCGTTTTGTTACATTATTTAGGCTACTTTCAAATGAGTCAAGTGTACAGATAAAAACCTATTAAGAAAACAATCTATTGAGTCAGTATGATAAAGCCGTTAAAAGAGCTGCTCACGTCTTTTGCGCGCTGAGTTTGATTTCAAATAGGCACGCGAATGTGGCGCTCATAATGGAGCAACGCAGTCGCCACCGTCGCCTACCTCCACAAACATGTAGCCAGACAAAAGATTGAATGAACTGAATGAATACAGCAAAACCACCTACCAGTACATCCTTTACTGAGCGCGAGCAGCAGCGCAGCCAGTAGGTGCGGTTCCGGATGTGTTTATGTGTGTGCGCTAAACTGTGGCGCAGTTACAAGAAATAGCCTAAAAGCATTTAAAGTTGGGGATAAAACATAGGCTAATTATATTTAGAATACAGTAATAAATAACTGCTTTATAAAGGAATAAATATAGGGAGTAAATCATTGAAAATGTATTCTCTATTGGCAAAAAAAAAAAAAAAAAAAATGCGACTGAGTTCAACCAGAGAAGGCATCGACTGATTAGTCGACTAACGACTAAAGTTGACAGCCCTAGCTCACAGTAGAGGAATCATTTTCACTGGTGGTCGCTGTATGAAGAATATTTGGTTTGACTGTATATATATATATATAACGATGGTGGTTTACACACACTGCACGATGTTTGAGGACTGACATGGTGTGTGAGGAAGAAATAAAACTGCTTATTAATTCAATCACACCAGGAAGTTAGTAGTGCACACATCTCGTGAGTGTTATGCAATTTGCATCAAGTCCATTTATGTATGATGCTTCAAATTGCTTTTTTAATTGTGTAGCCGCTGATTATGTCACAAATTAGCAGCATTCACACTAGCCATGCACAGTAACCAAAGACTTTAACGAAACACACCAGCAACCGCTAATTAGCCGACGAACACTACCGGGACACGGATAATATCACTTTAAATATTCATGCCAGACTGAGGAAAATCAATCAATCAATAAATAGATTTTAAAAATCTTAATGAGCCTTTGGCAGACGCTTCCTGAACGAAGCCGAAGCTATTAGAGAAACGACATAATCAGAAATAACTCTGTGATGAATCAGACCAACACACACACAAAGCCTTAAAACTGTTCCAAATATTAATTTCCTCTTCCTAGGAAAACTTTTTGACTTTCAATATGAGCTAACAAAAATATGTATGTTTTGCTAATGTTCCTATTAAGTTCTGAAAAAGTTCTCTGAAGAGATGAACCTATAACAAAAACTGTGGCCGATAAGCGATAATCCTTTATATTTGAAAGCCAATGACCGATATATTAGCCGATAAATCTAAATCCAAATTTTTATTACAAATGATTACAAAATCCACAGTCTCCCCATTAACAGCCACGTTCAGCGAACATGTTCCCGTTGTGATGTTCAGTAACCGATAATGACAGACTTGCTGCATTTAACTGTATTTTCCTTTTTTGAAGTGATTTAAATCACATTTCCAGCAATGCAAAAACATCATGTTGAATCTGAACCGTCTCATAATCCATTATTTATTGGGTTTAAAATATCAGCCAAATTTTCTTATCAGGTCAATAACGATAATGTTAAAAATTAAAAATAATATCGGCAGATACGGATATAATGGCCGGTTTATTGAACGTTCTTTAAATCATTTAAACCTGTTATTAGAATGATAAATAAACATTCCATTGTTTCATTCTTCACACATTATGGAACGTTACTTTTGAATGTTCTATGGAATGTTACGTCCAACTAAAATGTTTCAGTTACAATTTCAAAATGGTGTTTTTGTGCTTTAAAGAGCAGATAATGTTTCTGGGAGAAGGTTTGTTCCCAGTTCGCTGGGAGTTAAAGAGTGTTTCTCTTCATCTGAGATCATCTGAGAAACGTCTCTTTTGTCCAGCGTTTCACGACTCTTAAATTCCCATCGCCTCCAGACCCTTCGCCAAGTGTCCCACAAACAATTAATCCCGCTGTTGACTGACATCGCTGTCAGAACGCAGGACGGGTCTACGGCGCTATTAAGCGTTTCCCTGTCCGTGGCACTTTGGATTATTTGAGATTATGTTGTAATCCTCATAAATCCTCATTGCATTAAGATTTGTCCAAACGCAGCACTGATGAAGTCTTAAGCATGTTATGAGACGTCGTCATTATGTCTTCTTGAGAGACGCGTCTCCTGTCAGCGAATCAAACCCTGATTCATCAGTTGTTCAGGGAGAATTAGCAGGAGACGAATGTCCCCATGAATCACAATCAAGCGCGCCGTTCTGGCTCTTCACGCGTGTGTCTTCATCGGGATCGGGAATTACACGCATCGGATCTGCCCTGGCCTTCTCTCTTGATGATCAGAGTTTCCATATCTACAGACGCATTTCTCTTTCTCTTGTTCATTACTTACAGTTGTAGAGCTGAGAAAGTATTGAGCATTTACTACAAGATCTGAAAATGTCCAGCCAATTTTTCAAATATGTACAACTTTCTTCTGCAAACTTTGACAAAGAAAAAAACATGAATAAATAAAAAATAAAAGTCTATATTAAAACGATTGGCAAAGCACAGAAATGTTTGGTTTCTTCATGAATATCTGGTACTTTTGATTCGCTTTATCATTTCTGACAAATATATAAAACATTTGTCAGAAAAACCTGGGAATAAAATTCCAAAATGCATCAATTAATGCTTTAATTTATCAGGAAAATAAATAAACATTGAGTGTTATGAATGCTTTTTTAATTGTATTAATAATTGTATGGCAACTTTACACTCAAGGTCTCATTTGTAAACATTAATAAATGCATTAACTACCAATTAACATTACATTTTAATGCACTTATTAATGTTAGTAAATATTGTGCATTATTAGTTCAGTGCATTAACTTATATTAACAGATACATATTTTGACCAATAATGTATTAGTAAATGTTGAAGTTAACATCAACTAAGATTAATAAACTATATAGAAGTATTGTTTATTGTTAGTTCATGTTATTGCATTTTTTCTTTTCTGATTTGCTTTATTATTTCTGACAAATGTATAAAACAAATCAAATTTGTCAGAAAAAAACATGTCAGAAGGATTAGAGGAATACAGTTCCAAAACATCAATTTATACTTTTTATCAAGAAAATAAACAAAAACATTGAGTGTTATAAATTAAATTATTTTGTCTTAATAGTTTTATGGCAACTTTAAAGTAAGGTTTAGCATTTTTAACACACTTAATAATGTTAGTAAAAATAGAATTGTGCATTCTTAATTCAGTGCATTAATATTAACAGATACAGACTTTTGACTTGAATAATGTATTGGTACATGATGAAGTTAACTAAGATTAATAAATGATGTAGAAGTATTGTTTATTGTTACTTCATGTTATACAGTATTTGTATATTTATTTCACTTCCTTAAATTTAATTTCCCAGCCCAAATAAAACAAGAGAAAATGCTTCTTGAAGACGTATGTTGTAAGATGTCATGAAAGGTCATAATTCTGTGATGAGTGTAAGTCAGCTCATAACGACACGTACAGTGAGAAGTGTGTGTGTCTGTGTGTGTGTGTGTGTGAGAGAAGACATGTACTCATGTGGGCATCAGAAATGCAAACAGCGCATCTGGTATGACTTTGAGGACTAGTTGTCAGGAGAAAGTAGGTTAGAGTTTGTTTTAAGGACATGTGACCCGACGACCTTGGCTGTGTTCCTGCTCGTGTCAGTCGTGTTCCTGCGGCCACACACACACACACCGGTCAGAGAGCAGCAGCAGCCTGAGAGAGCCCATCACAAACACACACAGTCAAACACAAACCCTCATCGCTGGCAGTTCGAGGACGAGTCCAAGTTTCCCTGAGTTTGTGCTTTCCCACAATGCACTGCGGCTCAGGGGTCAAAACCCTCTAAACATGGAGATGTTAAACTTTGTTTAATGCTAGGTTTCAACACTAGCAGGAAACAATGGCCACATATTTGGAGGTTGTTGAGAGTGCCCTAGTATTTCTGGAGTTTACGCGGCTCATACGCACATGCCATAACACAGCGCCGCTCGTCAACAGATGTAAACAAAACACTCTTCACCGAGATTCCCAGTCTGAAAAACTGTGTGTTCAGGAGAATCCTGGAGACTCACAAACAGTCGAAGCCCACGACACCAGGGCCTTCAGACGAGCTGTTACGCTCCTCAGACTCACAAGGAGCCGAAGCCCACGACACCAGGGCCTTCAGACGAGCTGTTACGCTCCTCAGACTCACAAGGAGCCGAAGCCCACGACACCGGGGCCTTCAGACGAGCTGTTACGCTCCTCAGACTCACAAGGAGCTCGAAGCCCACGACACCAGGGCCTTCAGACGAGCTGTTACGCTCCTCAGACTCACAAGGAGCCGAAGCCCACGACACCAGGGCCTTCAGACGAGCTGTCTACGCTCCTCAGACTCACAAGGAGCCGAAGCCCACGACACCGGGGCCTTCAGACGAGCTGTTACGCTCCTCAGACTCACAAGGAGTCGAAGCCCACGACACCAGGGCCTTCAGACGAGCTGTTACGCTCCTCAGACTCACAAGGAGTCGAAGCCCACGACACCAGGGCCTTCAGACGAGCCGTTACGCTCCTCAGACTCACAAGGAGTCGAAGCCCACGACACCAGGGCCTTCAGAGGCGAGCCGGCTCCGATGCTCCTCAGACTCACAAGGAGTCGAGAGCCCACGACACCAGGGCCTTCAGACGAGCTGTTACGCTCCTCAGACTCACAAGGAGCCAAAGCCCACGACACCAGGGCCTTCAGACGAGCCGTTACGCTCCTCAGACTCACAAGGAGTCGAAGCCCACGACACCGGGGCCTTCAGACGAGCTGTTACGCTCCTCAGACTCACAAGGAGTCGAAGCCCACGACACCAGGGCCTTCAGACGAGCCGTTACGCTCCTCAGACTCACAAGGAGCCGAAGCCCACGACACCAGGGCCTTCAGACGAGCTGTTACGCTCCTCAGACTCACAAGGAGCCGAAGCCCACGACACCAGGGCCTTCAGACGAGCTGTTACGCTCCTCAGACTCACAAGGAGCAGAAGCCCACGACACCAGGGCCTTCAGACGAGCTGTTACGCTCCTCAGACTCACAAGGAGTCGAAGCCCACGACACCAGGGCCTTCAGACGAGCCGTTACGCTCCTCAGACTCACAAGGAGTCGAAGCCCACGACACCAGGGCCTTCAGACGAGCTGTTACGCTCCTCAGACTCACAAGGAGCCGAAGCCCACGACACCAGGGCCTTCAGACGAGCTGTTACGCTCCTCAGACTCACAAGGAGTCGAAGCCCACGACACCAGGGCCTTCAGACGAGCCGTTACGCTCCTCAGACTCACAAGGAGCCGAAGCCCACGACACCAGGGCCTTCAGACGAGCTGTTACGCTCCTCAGACTCACAAGGAGCCGAAGCCCACGACACCAGGGCCTTCAGACGAGCTGTTACGCTCCTCAGACTCACAAGGAGCCGAAGCCCACGACACCAGGGCCTTCAGACGAGCCGTTACGCTCCTCAGACTCACAAGGAGTCGAAGCCCACGACACCAGGGCCTTCAGACGAGCTGTTACGCTCCTCAGACTCACAAGGAGTCGAAGCCCACGACACCAGGGCCTTCAGACGAGCTGTTACGCTCCTCAGACTCACAAGGAGTCGAAGCCCACGACACCAGGGCCTTCAGACGAGCCGTTACGCTCCTCAGACTCACAAGGAGCCGAAGCCCACGACACCAGGGCCTTCAGACGAGCCGTTACGCTCCTCAGACTCACAAGGAGTCAAAGCCCACGACACCAGGGCCTTCAGACGAGCTGTTCACGCTCCTCAGACTCACAAGGAGCCGAAGCCCACGACACCAGGGCCTTCAGACGAGCCGTTACGCTCCTCAGACTCACAAGGAGCTCGAAGCCCACGACACCGGGGCCTTCAGACGAGCTGTTACGCTCCTCAGACTCACAAGGAGTCGAAGCCCACGACACCAGGGCCTTCAGACGAGCCGTTACGCTCCTCAGACTCACAAGGAGCCGAAGCCCACGACACCAGGGCCTTCAGACGAGCTGTTACGCTCCTCAGACTCACAAGGAGCCGAAGCCCACGACACCAGGGCCTTCAGACGAGCTGTTACGCTCCTCAGACTCACAAGGAGCCGAAGCCCACGACACCAGGGCCTTCAGACGAGCTGTTACGCTCCTCAGACTCACAAGGAGTCGAAGCCCACGACACCAGGGCCTTCAGACGAGCTGTTACGCTCCTCAGACTCACAAGGAGCCGAAGCCCACGACACCAGGGCCTTCAGACGAGCTGTTACGCTCCTCAGACTCACAAGGAGCCGAAGCCCACGACACCAGGGCCTTCAGACGAGCTGTTACGCTCCTCAGACTCACAAGGAGTCGAAGCCCACGACACCGGGGCCTTCAGACGAGCCGTTACGCTCCTCAGACTCACAAGGAGCCGAAGCCCACGACACCAGGGCCTTCAGACGAGCTGTTACGCTCCTCAGACTCACAAGGAGCCGAAGCCCACGACACCAGGGCCTTCAGACGAGCCGTTACGCTCCTCAGACTCACAAGGAGTCGAAGCCCACGACACCAGGGCCTTCAGACGAGCCGTTACGCTCCTCAGACTCACAAGGAGTCGAAGCCCACGACACCAGGGCCTTCAGACGAGCCGTTACGCTCCTCAGACTCACAAGGAGTCGAAGCCCACGACACCAGGGCCTTCAGACGAGCCGTTACGCTCCTCAGACTCACAAGGAGTCGAAGCCCACGACACCAGGGCCTTCAGACGAGCCGTTACGCTCCTCAGACTCACAAGGAGTCGAAGCCCACGACACCAGGGCCTTCAGACGAGCTGTTACGCTCCTCAGACTCACAAGGAGTCGAAGCCCACGACACACCGGGGCCTTCAGACGAGCCGTTACGCTCCTCAGACTCACAAGGAGTCGAAGCCCACGACACCAGGGCCTTCAGACGAGCCGTTACGCTCCTCAGACTCACAAGGAGTCGAAGCCCACGACACCAGGGCCTTCAGACGAGCCGTTACGCTCCTCAGACTCACAAGGAGTCGAAGCCCACGACACCAGGGCCTTCAGACGAGCCGTTACGCTCCTCAGACTCACAAGGAGTCGAAGCCCACGACACCAGGGCCTTCAGACGAGCCGTTACGCTCCTCAGACTCACAAGGAGTCGAAGCCCACGACACCAGGGCCTTCAGACGAGCCGTTACGCTCCTCAGACTCACAAGGAGCCGAAGCCCACGACACCAGGGCCTTCAGACGAGCCGTTACGCTCCTCAGACTCACAAGGAGTCGAAGCCCACGACACCAGGGCCTTCAGACGAGCCGTTACGCTCCTCAGACTCACCGAGTCGAAGCCCACGACACACAGCCTTTCGACGAGCGCCGTTGACGCTCCTCAGACTCGGCCAAGAGACTGGAAGCCCACGACACCAGGGCCTTCAGACGAGCCGTCCGACGCTCCTTCAGAGCTCACAAGGAGCCGAAGCCTACCCACGACACCAGGGCCTTCAAGACGGAGCCGTTGCCGACTTCCTCGGGCTCACACGGAGCTGAAGCCCACGACACCGGGGCCTTTAGACGAGCCGTTACGCTCCTCAGCCTCACAAGGAGCCGAAGCCCACGACACCAGGGCCTTCAGAGGAGCTGCTGTACGCTCCTTTTAGCGTCATTTTAGGACCTGGAAAAGTCATAAAATCTAGCGATGAACGACTTGAACACAAGATGTAGAATCCAGAAATGTCAGTGATGTTTGTTTGTTTGATTCCTCAGACAGAAAGGCACCCTGGCCTGTCAGACAACGTTCCTCCTTTATCAAGCGTGTCTAAAGGCGTTTATAAAGCCTGTAACACGAGCCTCCACATCAGCAGATTCCACACGCACCACATCACACCGCTGAGGAACACACTGAATGCTCACAAAGTTAAAATAAACAGCTGGGAAAGGTTGTAAAACACACTTCTTTAGCTGTATAAACAGGTTGTCGGAGTAAACTGTGTACGCAGACGTCAGCTCTTAAACGAGTAATGCTGTAAATACAGCGTTTACACAGAGATCATTCATTCTACTCCTGCATAAACACAACCAGGAGATTTCATAAAGGTAACAATGGAGTTTGTGTATGATTGACCCGCAGAATTTACACAAAAACCTCCAGCTCAAAATATTTACGCCCGAGAGCGAGTGCGATTACTGGATTGTTCTGGCGTTGTTTGTCCGGGAGAACGAGAGAATGGGGACAGGTGGTGTGTGATTGGTGGAGCCTGGAGACGTATAAACAGAGAGAGAGAGACAGAGGACGAGTTCGACTGGACACACTTCGTCAGACTTCAGAAGGACTTGATTTGGTGTTTACACATACACACACACACACACACACACACTGATTTGTTACCTGCTGCGAGTCATCAAGAAGATCACGTCCCTGTTTTATTTAGACGGAGTTGAACGTTCCCGATTCGTTAATTCGCACCTTTCGCGATTTCTTATGTTGTCAATGGGGGAAATTGTGCATTTTTTTTGGACGTCACGTTTGGAAAACAAATTTGATAGTGCGAGTATTAATCAGACAATAACAAAGGCGTGTGAAATGAGTTAGAGAGAACTAGACTGATTGCTTTAATTACTCGCTGCGTTAAATATTTCCAGAACAAAAGACGCCGCTCCAGTTTGGATTGAGTTTCTGCACTTCTTCTCTTTACGCTTTAATTTACGGGAAACGGCATGCTGGGAGAACAAAGACCCCAAACACCAGTGTGTGTGAGAGAGTGTGTGTGCGCCTGTGTGTGTGTGATTTCTTACATTTTTACACACACACTCACATTCACACACAAACAAACATATACACACACACACACTTACATGCATACACTCAAATTCCCACACACACACAAACACACACTCACATTCACACACAAACAAACATATACACACACACTTACACACACATATACTCAAATTCTCACACATTTTCACACACACACACACACACACACGCACACAGTCAGTCATAATGAGAGCCGTGATGAGGCCTCGTGATGCGCAGTGGTCAGTCGAGGCGCTGAGACACAGGATTAACGCTCTCTCTCTCTCTCTGGTAAACACACTGATGAGCCTCTCGGGGATCAGACTCAGTGTTTTGTGCTCTCTCAGTGTCATCTTAAAGACTATATGCTGAGGATCACATTCAGATTCATCTCTGCAAAGGTACTTAAGATGATATTCGTTTAAAGGGCCGAACTCACAGCCCAAAGCCACGGACTTGACACCGGAGGAATTAATTGGTTACATCAGTCATTCAACAGTTTAAAGGAGAAAATATGCAATTTAAATCTTGAATTTAAATTGCATATAAAGTGTAATACCACGTTTCATTACTTAAAGTTCAGATGGTTTCTGAGGAACCTAATACTTTTAAAAGCCGGATGAAACTCATCATAGGTGACTCTGTGACACGCACACACAGACTGACACACACACACACACACACACTGTTCATGACGGGTCAGTGTGGAAATCTGGAGGGTAAATGTCACGTATTGATTCGACACTGATTGATCCGTGGCTGCAATCATTGATATTCTCTCCACTTACAGCACCGTGTGTGTGTGTGTGTGTGTGTGTGTCCGTGCTGTACTTTATGCCGGAGATGTGCCGGAAAGCAGCTCATGCCTGAAAATGATCCACATGTTTCTGGAAATACTGCTAGATCTTAGAGTAATTAATTCCAATTATTTTTATAACAACAACATTTGTTCTGTTTAATATTAATATAAGATTTGTGAAGAAGAACACGACTGTGTCACAATACAAATAAAATTATCTCTCTCTCATACACAAACACACACACAAACGCATACTCACAAACACACACAAACGCACACACACAAACGCGCACACAAAAACACACACAAATGCACTCACAAACACACAAATGCACACTCACAAACGCACATACAAAAACACACACACAAACGCACATAATTAACAAACACACAAACGCACACACAAACACAAACTCACACACACACACACCTGAAGGGGTTTATTCTGAGATTACAACCGGCTGGATGGACATTATCCGTTTATAACATATAGACTCCTGCCACATCAGTAAATAATTAGAAAAGAAAAATGTATTTGACTGTAAATTTAATATTTTATTAGTTTGACAAACGCAAAACTCCACACAGAAGAGCCGTTCTAGCGAGTGTGATCCATGATCAGATCCATGAAGGAGAAACTATTCAAAAGCTTCAATCACTCCAGTCAATATTTGGCCTTTATCATGTTTTTCACTTTAGAATATTGATCTAAATAATTAGCAGGAACACAGCGTGTCATTACTAATGGGTCACCGTTAACTCCTTTTATTATAAATTATGCATTTTAATGTTAATTAAAATCACTTTGTAACTTAGTTTGTTGTTTGTAGTCATGTTGACTTTATAAACAGCCGTGAGTGAACTCAAACAAGTCTCTCTCTCTGTGTCTCTCGTCCAAAGAGCCCGTAACTCTCTCTCTCTCTGCACATGTGTGTGTGTGTGTGTGTGTGTGTGTGTGTGTGTGTGTGTGTGTGTGTGTGTGTGTGTGTGTGTGTGTGTGTGTGTGTGTGTGTGTGTGTGTGTGTGTGTGTGTGTGTGTGTGTGTGTGTGTGTGTGTGTGTGTGTGTGTGTGTGTGTGTGGCTGCAGGTGACAGCTCTCCTCCGCCCGTAACTCTCTCTCTCTCTTCTCTCTGCACATGTGTGTGTGTGGCTGCAGGTGACAGCTCTCTCTCTCTCTGCACGAGTGTGTGTGTGCCCGAGCGACCGCGTTGGAGGTGATGTGAGGTGACGTGTGCTCGGAGTGCACCTTCCCAGTCGCTGTGAGTCCGATGAGACCTGGCAGGTCGGGAACGGGAACGGAGAACGGGATCAGGCTGTCACTCGCCCCGACCGCGGCTCTCTTTGCCCGACCGAATGTCACAGAGGAGCCGGCGGGCGAGCGAGAGGTGAGCGAATCTCCTCAGATGATGTTGTTGCTACAAGGTGAGTTTCAGCTGCCGTCGCGATTCATTCTCTCGTCTGAGCTTACGCAGGTCTGGCATGCTAGCGCTGTCCCTGTCACACACACTCACGCACACACACTCTCACACACAGATGCACAGGCTGTTTCCCTCTCAGTTTACCACACGTACCTTCACTAAAGAGGTGCTTTAACGTGAGTGAGAGCAGAAGGTGTGTTTAGGCCTGTGGCGTTACTCTCTCTCTCTGTCTCAGGTATGAGTCTCTCTGCCGCGAGTGTCTAGTAAATGTTTACTGACCGCATGAGTTTGTAAATGTTTCCCAAGGCTTTTCCCCACAGAGGTGAGAACCTGTTCACACACACAATTACACACTGGCCCTCTGTGCACACGAGTGTGTGTGTGTGTGTGTGAGAGTGAGTGATTGTGTGAGTGTGTGTGTAAGTGAGTGTGTATGAGAGAGAGTCTGTGTAAGTGAGGGAGTGTGTGTGTGTGTGTGTGTTACAGTGGTTCTCAACTCCAGTTCTCGAGACCCGCTGCTCTGCATATTGTGTATTTTCTCCTTTATTTAACACACCTGATTCAGATTCGCTGCTCTTTAGGAGAGACTCTATGAACTGAACCGAGTGTGTCAGATACGACAGGGCAGTGGGTCTCGAGGACTGGAGCTGAGAACCGTGCTGACACTGAAGAGGCCCATATGTTGGTTAACACTCCATGAAGGATCCGGTATCAAAATGTGTCACATTGAAAATTAAAATATGTAATGCCACATTAGTTTGATTACCTTCATCTCCTGATGACTGCAGCTTCACACAGATCACGACGAGGAGTCCCTGGAGAGGAAGGAAAGGGTGAACGATCGGGAACTCCTCCTGCTGAACGAGACAGAAAACAGAAGAAATATGATTTAGCATGTCTCAGGTCTCTGCAAACAAAACATTTTCCTATTGGAATATTACTTTAAAACTAAAAGTTAGAACTATATACAGCTGTCAGTGTGTGTGTGTGTGGGCGTGTGTGTGTGTGCGTGCGGTGCGTGTGTGCGTGCGTGTGTGTGTGTGTGTGTGTGAATGGTGACCTGATGGTCAGTAATAACACTGAGGGTCTCACACAATAAAGCTTCTATCAGAGCTCATTCATCACGGACTGAAGACACTCTGAACTCATTCACATCTGATACACATCAGAGAGAGGAACACACACGCACTCACACTCGCACACAGAATCAAACACACACAGAGAACTTCACATAGACACACACACTCACACAGCTCCAACACTTATTTACATGAAAATATATGCAAGCATCAACAAATACAAACAAAACAGCATTAAATTATACAGTAACATTACGTCACTTAATGTTTTCTAATGACAAATTCTAACATGAAATTGCAAAACGTAACTAATGTAATAATATAATGATTAAAAACACTAAATACACCATGATAAACTCATGCACACCATCGGTGCCCTGTAAAGACTCTATTAATATTATTAGGAAATTACTATTAAACTATTAATGAACATGTGTCGCGCATATGAACATATGAACATGTGTCGCAGATATGAACATATGAACATGTGTCGCGGATATGAACATATGAACATGTGTCGCGGATATGAACATATGAACATGTGTCGCGGATATGAACATATGAACATGTGTCGCGGATATGAACATATGAACATGTGTCGCGGATATGAACATATGAACATGTGTCGCGGATATGAACATATGAACATGTGTCGCGGATATGAACATATGAACATGTGTCGCGGATATGAACATATGAACATGTGTCGCGGATATGAACATATGAACATGTGTCGCGGATATGAACATATGAACATGTGTCGCGGATATGAACATATGAACATGTGTCGCGGATATGAACATATGAACATGTGTCGCGGATATGAACATATGAACATGTGTCGCGGATATGAACATATGAACATGTGTCGCGGATATGAACATATGAACATGTGTCGCGGATATGAACACATGAACATGTGTCGCGGATATGAACACATGAACATGTGTCGCGGATATGAACACATGAACATGTGTCGCGGATATGAACACATGAACATGTGTCGCGGATATGAACACATGAACATGTGTCGCGGATATGAACACATGAACATGTGTCGCGGATATGAACACATGAACATGTGTCGCGGATATGAACACATGAACATGTGTCGCGGATATGAACACATGAACATGTGTCGCGGATATGAACACATGAACATGTGTCGCGGATATGAACATATGAACATGTGTCGTGGATATGAACATATGAACATGTGTCGCGGATATGAACATATGAACATGTGTCGCGGATATGAACATATGAACATGTGTCGCGGATATGAACATGTGTCGTGGATATGAACATATGAACATGTGTCGTGGATATGAACACATGAACATGTGTCGCGGATATGAACATATGAACATGTGTCGCGGATATGAACATATGAACATGTGTCGCGGATATGAACATATGAACATGTGTCGCGGATATGAACATATGAACATGTGTCGCGGATATGAACATATGAACATGTGTCGCGGATATGAACATGTGTCTGGATATGAACATATGAACATGTGTCGCGGATATGAACATATGAACATGTGTCGTGGATATGAACATATGAACATGTGTCGTGGATATGAACATATGAACATGTGTCGTGGATATGAACATATGAACATGTGTCGTGGATATGAACACATGAACATGTGTCCGCGGATATGAACACATGAACATGTGTCGCGGATATGAACACATGAACATGTGTCGTCGCATATGAACACATGAACATGTGTCTGCGTATATGAACACATGAACATGTGTTGCGGATATGAACATATGAACATGTGTCGCTGGATATGAACATATGAACATGTGTCGCGGATATGAACATATGAACATGTGTCGCGGATATGAACATATGAACATGTGTCGTGGATATGAACATGTGTCGTGTGTATTGCTTTTTAATTTGTTTTATTCCATGGCAGAAACAAGCATCCACATAAAGCTCTTTAGCAAATGGAGAGTAAAATCCGAAAGCTGGTGCCGTCTTCCTCCTCATTACACTCAAACATGCTGATATCAGGAGACAACCTCCACTTTTATAACTCAGCCGGGACCTTTTACACCACAAATATCACAGAACAATAAAACAAAACCCAGCACATTCTGTCTTCACTCTTATCAGATGAGCTTTATTGCTCCATTACGGCCCAATGGCACGGCATCGGCGTCCCGGACGGAGCGGTGACGGATGAAAGCCTGTCAGGATGAGCTATGGGTTCATCCGGTCCCGAACGCGGATCTATGGAGTCGGAACGGTCCGATTCGGGGGGTGACGTGACCCGGCCGCGCGCGTTACACTGTTCACTGGCTGATCTGAGAACAGAAAGCAATAAGACTGACCTCGCCACACTGTTTCATTACACTCTGGAAACTGCTTTTGCTTGTTAAGTTTGTTTGCAGGAGTTTAGATGACTCAAAAAGACCCGAAAGCTTCAGGATGTTTGATATATTACGCACTTCTATTCAGTCTTGATGTTGTTTTGGGCTCCAGGGCTTCTACCATGCTCTAGACCACCTCCTCTACCACAGGTACCAGTTTATATTAGTCTTTTTTGTACTATTGCAAGATTATATTTGCGAGATTCTGTCTTTTGCAAATTTATATCTGCAATTCTGACATTTTACGGTTGTAGCTTTAAATGTTTTCCTCATATTCTCCATTGTTGCGGCTCCTCTCTTCCCAGTCTGTCAGTAACGCTCTGTTTACTTCTGTCTCTATGAAGCTCCTCCTTCTGAAAGCACACTGTGCTCTGATTGGTCGGCTGGAGCAGTGTGTTGTGACTGGTCAGAGCGCTTCAAGTGTGTTTGGGGAACGCCCCGCCCCTTTCCATAATCGCCAGTTTAACACACTACTAACTAACTCAACCAGGCCCCGCCCCGCCCCTTTATTCTGTGCATGAATTATTATGAGAAATATTGTGACATAAAATAATATTTAATATTAGTTAAATTATTTTACATGAGCTAAATATGAGAAATATATTCATGACACTTTGTTAATGGATATTTTAATGATGAATTAGTAAATGTAGAGAATCAGACTCTCGTTATAATGACACCTTGTTGCACATTATCCTGATGTTCACAGTGCTTGATCTCAGATCAGAGGAGGCTTGAATCCTAATTATATGATAATATAACATTTTTGCACCTTCTTTATTGTTTGGCCCTTCTGTAGATTTTGATGTGAGTTTTTATAGTTCATATTTATGAAGCAATAATAGAGCGTTTAGATCAGATCAATCAGACAGTCATTAGCAGATTATTATTACTATTATTCCGGCTCAGTTCATGTTGACATCGAGGGTGACATCACAGACGCCCGTCTCATATGAACATTGACCCCAATTTCCACAATCTCTGTGTGTGTGTGTGTGTGTGTGTGTGTGTGTGTGTGTGTGTGTGTGTGTGTGTGTGTGTGTGTGTGTGTGCGAGAGACAAACAGCCCTCCTGCAGGCGTCTGCTTTCACACACGCTCTATTATTCAAACTGACAATATAATATAATCACTATTTTGTTTTATTGTAATCTTACTAGTGCACTGTCATCCCGTGAGTGATGTCATGTTGAATATTTAATAAATTCAAGTGAGCAACAGTCCACGTATAAATTAAATGTGATGTTACATATTTTTGGACGCTGACATTTATATTTGATTCGAGTTTAAAGAATTTATTAAGGGATGATCATTTACTCGCCCAAACAATCCTGCACGACTCTCTCGACGGACGATGTTTTGTTTGGACCCCATTGACTTCCAGAACTCATTTCGTTGAGTCATCATTGTTTACTTCTAATCAAAATGTTTCAATCTAAACATATTTTCTTGTGAATATTGTTTTAATTGATTATAGTTTTTGTCATCAATATTAAGTTCCTTCCATCTTTTATACAATCCCTTTAGAAAAGCCTTAATGACATCATCCTCCAGGAAGTGACATCATTTATTAATCACATCATTACAGTAAGTGTTGTCAGTGAATCTGCTGTATTCTGGGATGTGTTTCTGTGTGTCTCTACATTCGGCCATCAGTTTGATTACAGAAATATGTTCTAAGAATGTTTTTCTAACTTTTTTATGCAATGTCTAGTTTTAATATATATATATATATATATATATATATATATATATATGAAGAGTTCAGATGCAAAAGCCTCTAAATGCCATTTGAAATTTTCTTCTAAAATTACCATTTTTATCAAGCTTGTATATTTAAGTTTAGTAATTTCACTTAAATGACAATTAATAGGTAATCTTCATTGCCATTTAAGTGAAATTACTGAACTTTAATATACAAGCTTGATAAAACTGATCATTTTTAGAAGAAAATGTGGCATTTATGAGGCTTTTGCATCTGAACTCTTCATATATATATATATATATATATATATATATTATCATTATTCTTGGTAGGCATTCCTCCAAGAAGCACCAGTTGAAGCACTCAGTGTTTCAGAGCAGCTGTAAAAAGTTATTAATTTAGTTCATTTATATATATATATATACACACATATATATGCTAGGCTGTAGAGGAAGTAGCCGTTGTGAGCGCACTGATGAACAGACGCCCCAGAGCGCAGGACAAATGACTATCATATGCAGCCAATAACTGGAGTTCCCCGAGGGACTGAGGCGTCCGGCGCTCACCCGCTGACCGGCACCCGGAGGACTCGATCCGCTCCGCGGAGGCCCGGCGTCACAGCCGTGTTTAAGGCAAGGTGACAAGAGGGATCCGGAATATCCGGCGGTTCCTCCCGAGGAGACGGAGAACGAGGCCTGACAGGACCCGCTCCTCTGAGCGCTAGCCGGACACGAGCCGATCTGACCACCGGCGATACACACACTGACACGCCGTCACAGATACCCCGTAATATAGGTCACACACACACCAGCACAAACACACACGCACTGAAGCTCAGAGATCGCTCAACCAAAATATCTTTAAGTATTAACCGTACTTATTTTAAGTCATCTTGTGCGTTGTTGGTGTAATGTCTGCTGGAATGTTTAAAAAATGTTTTAAATTGTATAGTTCTGAAATAGATTTTTTCTTTAAAAAGGAACAGAAAATAGCAAAAAGCACATTTTGACTGTTACATTCATGCAATGGTGAGAAATTGGCAAAATAAATACTAAGAAAAATGTTTGATTTTATTTGGTAACACTTTAAAATAATGGTCCGTAGTTAACAAGTATCTATGCAGGAAGTAATAGGTAGTACTGCATTAACACCAAAGTTAATACTATTAACTAATATGGGAGCAATATTAACGAAGCATTAAGTAATAGGTAATTTAGTACAAAGGTAGTTCCTTGGCAGGTGTTTGATTATTACTAAAGAAATATATCCTCATTGAGAACTACTTGAACTAAGAAATAATTAATTACTAATCAGAAAAGTAACATGTCTAAGAAGTGAACAATTGTGGGGGTTTTACTCTTTACATGGTCATAACATGTCAGAAGCGTGTGCCTCAAATGGGTTCTTTGTGGAAACCAGTTTATGAATATTTTATCCCCCTAAAAACATCAGCTACAGGCTGAGATTGTGACCACTACTCTTGCCTGGATGGACGCATGTTCTCTGTTTATTTTAAACTTAAACATAAAACTTGTGGACTCGTGTCACTGTGGGCCTAAAGTGAGTCCAGTGGGTAAACACACTTATAAACACTTTTATTTATTTTTTTTTGAAAATGTAAAAATACAGAATGTTTCCTGTGATGGGCAGGTTTGTGTATTTGTGTGTGATGGGCAGGTGGTCTTGTATGTGTGGCCAGGTTAGTGTGTGTGTGGGTGGGGTTAGGGGTCAGGTTAGTGTGTGTGGGTGGGGTTAGGGGTCAGGTTAGTGTAAGGGGACAGAATATACAGTTTGTACCATATAAAACCATTATCAGGGCGATGCCCCTAAAAATCGATATGTGCGAACGAAAATGATTTACGAGCACAATGTGTGAGTAACTACAACCTACCATAATCGAAAATGAGACGACAACTAAATAAAAACTCATTTTGAATGACAAAAACTATGAAGAAAATCAAATGACATTTCGTCAATGAATAAAAACTAGACAAAAGTTTGATACTGACGATTTGTGAAGCGATCCAGTCAGAACTCGTGTCCTGCGTTTGATACACACATCTGTACTGTAACGTGCTGATTAAACCCAGAGGCACTACGGTTATTAATTATTAATTGGTTACTAATCCTAGTAAATAGTAATGCACTAATTTAATGTTGTGGATGCAGATGTCCACAGGTACAGAGAAACACGTTCCCCAGGTCTGTTTTATAAAGTGATTTATACTTCTGCATCTAATCGACAGTTTTACACCATAGTTCAACACAAAGAGAAGGAAAACACACAGTGTAAATATATAATAGTTTGTTAAACTCTAATTTTTTACTACGCTCCAAAATTTCTTTGTGTGCTCCTAGATTTTGTCATTTAGCTCATGTGCTCTGTGGGAAAACCCTTGGCGTAGAACCAGATTATGTCTATGGAGAGTCCTCACAAAGATAGTAAACCAGACGTGTGTGTGTGTCTTAGATAAAGAACCAAATGTTCTTTTTTTATTGTCTCAAAGTGACTTCTTAGGAGAGAGTGTGATTTGGAACGCAGAAAAGTCTAAATATAATAATTAATATGATGTTCATGTACAGCAGAAATAAATCCTCACAGACTGACGCAAATCTGACGACGCAATTCGCCGCTCGATGTCCTTCTGCTCCTCGGGTCACAGAAACGCCGTGTGCAGAAACTGAAGCGTGTGTGTGTGTGTTTGCCCGTGAGAAGCTTGAGCTGAAATATGAAGATCAGGATCTGTAATTATTTCTGTCAAACGGTTTGAGACAGAAACAGCATTCCAGAGCAAACCAACACTGACACACATTTGATTTGATTTTTTCTACGCAATTAATGAAAAAGCAATTCTGCAGCCAAAACAATGTTTTCATATTTTTGTACAATTATTATTATCATGTTTTGCTGTTGCATAAATTGTTTTGTTTTTGAATTTTTGTGTTTAGATTTATCTGAGAAACAATAACAAGCTGTTTAGTTTGACAACTTCCCACTGTTCTATGCAGCAGATGATGAATATCAGTGTGACAACTTGCCCCTCTCTACACACACACACACACACCAGGGTACTGAAGAACACAATGATGAACACGAGCTCCACTGACAATGGAGGATTCCAGAACATCTGAAATATGAGTGTGTGTGAAGATCAAGAGTTCAGTGGAGCAGTCCTGACCCCTGCTGGACACTCACTGCCACTGCCCAGTGTGTGTGCCTGTGTGTGTGTGCGTGCGTGCGTGTGTGTGTGTGTGTGTGTGTGTGTGTGTGTGTGTGTGTGTGTGTGTGTGTGTGTGTGTGTGTGTGTGTGTGTGTGTGTGTGTGTGTGTGTGTGTGTGTGTGTGTGTGTGTGTGTGTCTGTGTCGTGCGTGTGCGTGTGCGTGTGCGTGTGAAGTGTGAATGAGTGAGTGAGTAGGTATTTTCAGGTAGTTTTGATGTACTGGTAGTGTGTGTGTGTGTGTGTGTGTGTGTGGCTGTGAGCTCAAGGTCACAGGCTGGTTTGTATTTCCAGCATGTCTGTCTTTTGATCTGAGTCGCAGGATGACAAGGTAGGACACACACACACACACGCACGATGTACTCAAACACACAGTAAACGCAGTGATCAAACACAGCAGACACATGTAGCAGGAAACAAACAGAATAAGCCCCGCAGTGAGACACACACACACACACACACACACACACCTTCTGCTCAGCGGGCGCAGGATGTTCTAGCGATTGGTCAGAGCTAGGAGCGAAACACACGGACAGACAAAAATCAGTTTGAGATGTTTCAGTGTCAACAATCTGTCAGAGTCAGACACCTGGTTACGACCCCGATCACATCACATGACCATCACTGAGGCGTCAGTCAGGCCACGGGCGGCGAGACACACACACACACACACACTCCAGCTCACGACCTAATCAACCTGCCAGAGATCAGGGAACGTTGTATTCCCGCAGTACAGGTCCCTACACACTCGAGTCCCAGAATCTTTCGCACGTTAAAAAATAAATACCATCCTCACGTTAACACACACCGCCTCCGAAACTTCCGTCCGTCATAAAAAATTCCGATCTACGTTTTCGCATCCGCAGCTTCAGCCCTCGGTGTCAAGCTCAGAGCCAGCGGATGACGAATACAACAAAACACACACGAAAATGTGGGACTTTAAGCCTCCAAACTTCTGATTCACTGCTCCTCTGATTCATTAATATCATAACGAAGGCCAGTTTGATGATATCAAGCTGCATAATCGACATTCAAGCGAAAGTGGCTTCTTAAATCTAACATACTTTGGTTTGTGTACGCTAGGATTAACGTAAATGTAGGCTATTAAATTAAAATCAGTGAAGTTTGCAGGTATTTCAACCGAGACATTCCTGGTTATATGTACTATATTGAAATACATCTGCATTTGTTTATCCATGTTTTTTAAGTGATACCTCTGCAAGTACAAAAGGTTTTTCTACCATGTGTAATCGAGCGCTGAGTTGGTCCACTAGGTGGCAACACTGACCCGGTTTCACACTCGGAAAAGCATTACGACTTTTTATCACACAGTTTGTTTAATTACGTAATCGTATTTGTTAAAGTCCCCGATGGTCAATGATTATATCACTTAAGACTCATCTTATAACCAGCTTGAATGTAACTTGACAGTTGATTCTGATTGGTTACAAGGTGGTTTGTGACAGTCAGAAACACCAGCGATTTCACAGTCGTGTTTTTGAGACTGTCTTTGGTTCACTGCAGTTTTAAGGAGGAAATACTCAGCAATGCTGACCACTTATGAACACACACGTGTGTGTTAAAGCATATTAAAAAAACACAACATAAACAACATTAAAAGCTGGATTTACACCACAGGGGGACTTTAGAAGAAACTGCGAGTTTTTATCTCGGGACAAAAGTTAGAATAGTGTGATAAGTGCAATCACCCTTTTTACTTATTTATTTATGCATTTCCATGGTGGAAATAAGTTTCCATAGTCAGCTCACACAATCACATGGATAATATTTACAATTTTAAAGGTTTCAACTCTCTGGAGTTGTGTGTGAAAGAGCCCAGTGAAGACTGTGATGCCCACAGTGGAAATAACATCACGGGGTTTGAACAACACGTGTGTGAATAATGAGAGCATTTAAACTCCTTTAGAGCCGATCAGGCGTGTGTCCGCGGACAGCGGGTCATTCCAGTCCAGCAACTGAACAACAGCAACACACACGCTCATCCATCTTTAATTACCCACAATCCCATGCGGCCGGAGCCTCGGGTCGCCCTCCTCATTAATGACTCGTCATCGTCACACTGACCGCAGACACACTTCACACACGCACTTCACACACACACAAGTTACATATGAAACATTAAACATGCTCCAAACATTTCATTTGTTCTCAATTATTCATTTCTTTGAAGGTTCAGAAGAGTCGTTAATATGGAAATCAGCTCATGCTAACGAGCTCCTGCTATCTGATGTGGGACACATCACTGGAGAACATTAGCAGCTCTCTCTCAAAACTATTCTGATAAAACACACTACATTTTACTCAATATTAATATTTCTGACATTATGAGTCATTTTATTGAATATCCATGTATTCTGATTAGTGCTGGGCACATCGTATATACTGTATATATTTTAGAAAATGTGTTATTTATATATAAAATATAAATTATATGTGACACTGAAGACTGGAGTAATGATGCTGAAATTCAACTTTGATCACAGGAATAAATTACACTTTTTTATATATTCACATAGAAAACAGCTGATTTACACTGGAGTAATATTTCACTGTTTTACTGTAACACACACAGAACCCATACACACTATATTATGATACCAGTTCAACCTCACATAAACTACATGTGTTCATCTTCTGAAGAAAGTGCAAAAGTCAATGTCACGATGCTGTGGATTATTGCCTATGTGGTTGCCAAGGTGTTGCTAGGGGGCGTAAAGAAGGACAGAAATTGTGCTCAAGTTAAAGTACAGATACCGGTACTATGCCATGAATGTACCTCATTAAAAGCCTTTAAGCACCTACACACAAATACTTGAGTGAAAGTATCCACATTTAATTTTACTGAAGTTGAAAAATTAAACACTTCTTAAGATTTTTAAATTGAAAACAAAAGCTAAAACTGTCAAAATAAGGCTACTATTTTCAGAAATTTTATGATAACAGATGATTTCAGTCATTTGATATTTAAATGTAGTGATATTTAGAATAATCAAGATTTAGACTTCATCCGCCTATTAAAAACACATTATAGACCATTTCACAAGATTTAAACAACACTGGTCCAGAAACACTTCCTGTTTCAGTTTGTAACTGTTTTCTTTATTTCACATGTAAAGAAAACATCTTAAAGATGTTTGTTAAACTTTTTGATTCAGTTTTAAATGTTCTGTTGGTTGTATTTTATCCTAGCTTTTATGTAGTGTTAAAAAACTGAAACAGGAAGTGCTTCTGGACCAGTGTTGTTTACATCTTGTGAAATGGTCTATAACGGTACATAATTCATAATCTGTGTCTGAAAGGACTAGCTCTCATTCTGTCATCATTTACTCGCCCTTGTTTCCAAGTCAGATTAGGATAAACAAAAATACTGTTTTATTATTTATTTTTTTTTAAAACATTTAATTGGGCTGTATGTAAGAATTTTCATGTATTAATACATATTTTTATTTCCAATGTATGAATAGCTGCTAAAGAAACATTGACAACAAAGGCCTCAGGGCGGTTTAGCCGAGAATATCAAAAAGATGTGACAGTTACGCGCACTCCCGAGAGCCTGTCTTTTGTTCAATGACAAAAAATAAAATAATGCTCATTCAATGTTCAGGATAATCGCGTAATATTCATTCTGTACTGTAGTATCAATGTGATATCAAAGAAAATACATTAATTCAAACTATAGTCTCACAAAGTCCCACACATAGGCAGCCTGTATAATCAAACTATCACAACAGTGTGACTTTAATTAACTTACCTCATCTGTCAACAAGATGCCGCCGGTGAATCTCAGATCTGCAGCAGACATATCCACATTATGATTTCTGAACTGCTGTTTTCTCACTGCTGACGTGTGTGTTGATTGTGTTATTGAAAGGAAAACGCGCAGAAACATATTCACATATTTTCTAACGTCGCTGTCAGCAGTGGACGCGTCAAGGTGATCGTGAACAGTAGACCTACTATATCACTAATGTATACAACTTCTCTGTATGCGATTTCTAAGCAAGAAAATAACTTTCTTGAACTTTTGAGCTACAGCATGTGGCCTTGCATCTGTTTAGTTTCTTGATCGTGTGCACGCGCACGAGCACGTGACTTGCACTAAGTTACTGCTGCAGTTCGCTTAACGGCCACAGGTGTCGCTAATAACTAGGGTCTCTCAATTCAGCATAGCCTCTTCAAGTTGATTATGATTTCATTTTCTAACTTTGTGTGTAATTGAGCATAACTAAATATAACTTGAGCAGAAACAACATCTGCAAAGTTCAAAGCAAATGAAGATTCTTTATTTTAATCTTTACTTTACACTTGAAGCTCCACCCTCGGTGCCGGGATCAGCAGCTCATTTGTATTTAAAAAGGACGGACACAAAAATCATATGAAAATGGCATTATACCACCCTTTAAGTCTACAAAAAATTGTAATGGAGTAAAAAGTATTATTTTGACCTTGTAAAATGTAAAAAGTATTCCGTTTTAACAGAACTCAAGTACATTAGAGATTCCCCAAATTAGGCCTAATACACAAGTACAGTAGTAGAGTAGGCCTACTATTACTCTAATACTTTAGTTGTGAAGGTGCTGACCGAATCTACATAATAATGTAGGCCTACATAATCATAATATAGTCTAATTGATCTATTTTTCACTTCCTATCTTTCTAGAGTTCTTTGGCAAACCCTATATTTAACAGTCATCTGAAGATGTGCCTGAGACGGAGGACGCTGCTCATTACTCTAAAGAAGGTTAATCCATTTAACTTCTGCATATTGATATGCCAATTACATGTAACAGAGGAGGAGGCATCAGTCAAGGTAATAGTGCAGAAAGAGTGTGTGGAACACGTGTAAGATACTCTCTCCTAATTGGGGGAGAGCGACTGGGCAAATGAGAAGTCGAGTCAGTGAGGTGTGCGACTCAGACCAGACACATCAGTCAACAGCGCATCCCATAATGCACTGCACCTCCCATGCTGCGCCTCGCCTGAGCGTGTCCACAAATGATAAAAGCAAACGGGGAGAGGACTGAATATTTAGTCTTCAGGGTTTCCTTTTGGAAGAATGAATGAAGTGCAAATAAACCCGGGAGGGATTTTTAGAGGAGGCTTCAAACCCTCGTCCTTTCCAGTGATACTATTATAGTTCTTATTGATAGTTTGATATAGTACTGGCCAGAAGTGATGTGCGGCCGAGGAAAATTGACATTTTCACCATTCAAATATTATTATACATTTTACACTCTGAAAAATGATGGGTTGTTTGAACCCAATTATGGGCCAAATATGGACAAACCTACGTTGGGTTAAAGATAAAAATGTAAGCCAATGGCTGAGTTTGTCCATTCGACCCAAAGTTGGGTTGAAACTATATTTATATTGCATACCTATGTGCTTGGAGTCGGTTGTTTTATTTGGGATTTATTTCCAGATATTGTGAACTTGCAAAAACAAGAGCGAACCAATGAAATATGAATAAGTGATTATGTTGTTGTGCTCATTCCTGTCTGCTTTTTGTTTTTAATGCATTTTTTACACAGTAAAATAAAACCTGCAGCTGTAGTTTGCCTTTTGTGCAGAACTATTTTATCAGATAAATACCTTAACCAAGTTTAGTGTTTTGTTCTTCAGTCATATAAAAAAAAAATCTGATATTTTCCTCATATTTTAACGGAAACATCCTCTCAACATCACGTTTGGATACAATTTTATTGTTATAGTTTCTGTTTTTGTATTAATTTTATGTAAAGTTGTAGTTTTGTTGTGTATTTTTGTAATTTTTATATATTTTTAGATAATTATATAATATTTCTTATTTCAATTCTAGCTTTTGTTGTACATCAAATCAGACTAAATTAAAGTGAGGAATGTTAACATTATTTTTACATCGTTCATGGAGCGTTTTTCTTAAATGTTTCAGTTGATATTCCTCTAACGTTTTTAAACGTAACGGTCAGAGAACATTCAAAAGTAACGTTCCATAATGTTTGAAGAATGAAACAAGGGAATGTTCACATTCACATAACCGGGAGAAAAACATTTTAAAAACATTTTAAAAACTGGATGTATTGAACATTCAGAAATGCTGTTTTCATAACAATTGAACATATTTTTGTCACGGCTCATGTCAGAACTCATGCTGTTCAGATTTAAATGCGGATGTACTCCCACGGACACACACATGGTTAATTAGTCTTTAGCAAATAAAAGGCATCAATTCAAAACAATAAAACCTGTTCAGCAAACATTTGCAGAGATAAATGTGTGTAATTTACCAAGTAAATGGTAAATTATCTTCTAAATGATATGTCAAGCCAGTTCCAGTTCTAAACATCCTGGAGCTTCTCTCATGGATCGACTGAGAAGAACAGAGCAGCTCGAATTAAAGTTCATCAGGATTCATTCAGAGTTTGAGAAGAGATTCAGAGTCAAATATAGTGTTCAGATCATCTGAAGAGACTCTCGGTTTAATGAAGCTTCTGAAAGAGAAACATCCCTCAACGAACAGGACACGTTTCCCATCAGGGGGTCGCTTTCGATTCACTAATCAATAACTCACTTCAGAGCAAAGTACAAATGCTGCTTGTTTAAGAGTTAGTTTACTGCACTAAACTGCTCCTGGGTCAAGTTTCGAGATATAGGTTGTCATTGAAGTTAACCTTTAAAAACACTAATTCTTTAACAGCAAATCTCAAAATCAATTTCCATTTATTCATATTGAGATGCTTAAATTGACTTTGATTTTAGGTTTCAGCTTGCTTTTATTTAGACAAAATTGAATAGAATTTTAATTGTCTGTTTATAGTTGTCCGCCATAAAAATGTAATTAATTATTGGATAAAATTGTAAAATGTAATGTTTATGATGAATGAAGACTAATTTCAACATGCACATTAAGTTTTACACAAACTCTGAGATTTATTTTGAATGTTCTCTAAACGTTACTTTTGAATGTTCTCTGAATGTTACTTTAGAATGTTCTCTAGACGTTACTTTTGAATGTTCTCTGAATGTTACTTTAAAATGTTCTCTGATTGTTACTTTTGAATGTTCTCTGAACGTTACTTTACATGAACGATGCTAACATTTTGAAGACATTATTAATGGCTAGAATAACTGAATGAACATTTTATTGGTTTGTTCATAACCTTGCCCTCTGTTCGCTGGACTCTACATGAGATATTTAGCACAAAATCCTCTGAAATCCATCAGAACAGAGGCAGACGTGAAGAAAAATGTTTATTGGCCATGCAAACATTCACATATAAACTAAACTGACTCTCTCATCATGTTTAACGAGCAGCTTCACACAGTAACAGCAGCCAATAAAAGCTCGGATTCACCGCGTTATTCCCGGCTGGATCTCAGCGCTGATCCCAGAACGCTGATGAAGCGATGAACATCAGTGAAGGAGTTATACAGCGGCACCGGAGCCACTCGCAGCACGTTCGGCTCTCGCATATCACACTGAAAAACAGCAGACACACACTTAGAACACACACCGTCTGTAGCGGTGGGCGGGGCACACACTGACGCGGGGCTAGTTGTCACACACTTGTTTTAAATACTTCCAAACTTCTTAGTGTATTTTCTAGTTGCCATATCTACACTATAGAAAATCGACTGCACCAAAATTCTGAAATCTTTGTAAGATCTGTCTGAACATTCATTTAAACATAACAAATGTAAATTTCTCACTTGCATTTTTTATTTATTTTTTGCTCTGATTTTTGCAGATATTATAGAGCCGTGTTTCCTGAGCCCGTGCTTCACTGTACACGCCGCACATAACTAACAATCGCAGCCTTTGCTATTTCAGAAGATAAGCGTGTGTGTGTGTGTGTAAGCGATACGTACAGCGACTCCTCGTTTCTCCAGCTCCAGATACACGCTCTCTGATTGGTCGAGAGAAGGAGAGTGACAGCTGACAGCCTCTCTGCTCGGGGTCAGAGGGTGTGATGATGTCAACGCGGGTTCATCGGGGTTAGAGGTCGTGATGATGTCATCGGGGTCAGACTGGTCTCTGCTGTAGTAATGTTTGATCAGAAACTCCAGATACCCCGTCAGAAGCACAGACTTTCTCCTCAGATCCTTCATAGTCGTCTTATTAAAAATCTGGACATCACAGAATACGTCATCTGCATGAGTTATGATCAGATTTAGGAAACGCTGAACAAAGAAATCTTTCAGTGAGTGTGTGTTAATGTCTGACCTCTAGACTGGCCTGTAAGGGACACACCAGTAACATCGGCTGATTGGAGAGACGGAACCCATTAACTCCAGGCTGAAGCTCCATCTCTGCAGGAACATTTATACACACACTTCACAAATATACAGGCAAAATAAAAACCAGTCAAATATCCACTGATCTGAGAACTGAGTTCTGCTCATGTTTATCACCATTTTATAAATTATAGCGAATAAACTGACTGAAATGTTAAAGGAGTCTGAATAAACTTTGATTCAACTGTATACACTACCGGTCAAAAGTTTAGGGTTGGTAAGATTTTTAATGTTTTTAAAAGAAGTCTCTTCTGCTCACCAAGGCTGCAATTTTTTGATATAAAATACACAAAAAAAACAGTAATATTGTGAAATATTATGACAATTTAAAATGACTTTTTTATGTTAATATATATTAAAATGTAATTTATTCCTCTGAAAAAAGCTGAATTTTCAGCATCATTACTCCAGTCTTCAGTGTACACATGATCCTTCACAAATCACTCTAATATGATGATTTTATGCTCCAAAAACATGTATGATTATTATCCATGTTGAAAACAGTTTTTTTTACATTTTTATTTCAGGATTCTTCCGATGAATAGAAAGTTCAAAAGAACAGCTTTTATCTGAAATGGAAAGCTTTTGTTACATTAAACACTACCCTTTAAAAAGTTTGGGGTCAGTAAGAATTTGTATTTTATTTTTGGGGGAAATAAATAAGAAATCAATACTTCTATTCATCATGTTTTTGGAGCATAAAATCATCATATTAGAGTGATTTGTGAAGGATCATGTGACACTGAAGACTGGAGTAATGATGCTGAAAATTCAGCTTTTTTTCAGAGGAATAAATTACATTTTAATATATATTAACATAAAAAAAAGTCATTTTAAATTGTCATAATATTTCACAATATTACTGGTTTTTGTGAATTTTTTATCAAAAATTGCTATTCTTTTATTCTTTTAAAAACATAAAAATTCATATCCGATCTTAAACTTTTGACCGGTAGTGTATATAAAAATTAAAATGTTCACACTTCAGGTGCGGGAACTGGCTTTTGTCAAAAAACGTATATAGTGTATATAGAAGCGTCAGCTAAATAAATAAATGTAAATGTATATATTTATCAACACCTACAGCTGCTCTACAGTAGCAGTGTGTAAGAGTGTGTGTGTCCACAGGGTGTCAGCAGAGAGCAGGCTGGATTTCCCACAATCCCTCAAACTTACAATCAACATGATCATCATTGTGATTCAGGAGTGATTGTCATACCGTTGTTCATGAGGAATCTGGTCTTCAGGTCGTGTCCCCACCAGCCCGTCAGTCTCGAGACACACACACACACATGTTAGCGTCTCGTGCTCTTGATGTCATCTGTAAGTGTGTGTTATAGAGCTGTTGGGTAATACTCACGCCGGTCTGATGGTGTGAGCGTGTTTCTCATGTATGAATGCTCCTGCCAGACCACCGGCCCTGAGTTCACATACTGAATAACACACACACCGCTGATTCTGATGCATCATGGAAGGCTTCAAACATTCAACACCAATACAATCAATCCAGAAAAGCATTGATATTTCACACACTACACCACTGACCTTATAGGAGCACCAACACGCAAAATCCACATTCCAGTCCGTGAAGTCGCAGTTCTGCGTTTCCCACAGCGTGTGCACAATGAAACCTACCAAACACCCCTGAACACACACACACACACAAGAGTCAAGCATAGCGCCTTTTACAATACAGAGTGTTTCAAAGCAGCTTTACAGAGATAACATGGAATTAATGCAACAAAGTTTATTTCTGAAAATAGTGTCACAGTCCAGCTTAAGTAAGTAGGTGACGGCTCATTTTTATTTTAAAACATTAATTTAGACACACACACACACGCACACACACATATTCTGAAAGTGAGATGTGGACATGTGAACCAAATGTTTATTTGTGGTCAGTATGAGACAGAGTAAAGAGAGTGAATGTGTGGTTCAGTGTGAGTGTGAGCCGGACCTGTGCGTGTCCAGCGCTGGTGATGGTCTCCATCTGGAACAGCTGACCGGTGTAATACTGGACTCCACTGAGCATCACCACAGCGATGGACTCGCCCTCAGACTCGATGAGCGACACGATGTCCTCCGTCCTGATGGTGTCCTCACCCTGAAACAGCCAATCACAGCCGGTCACAGCCAATCACAGCCCATCACAGCCAATCACAGCCAGTCACAGCCAGTTACAGCCAATCACAGTCAGTTACAGCCAATCACAGCATCTCACGGCCAATCACAGCATCTCACGGCCAATCACAGCCAATCACAGCCGGTCACAGCCCATCACAGCCGGTCATAGCCCATCACAGCCAATCACAGCCGGTCATAGCCCATCACAGCCAATCGCAGCCAATCACAGCATCTCACGGCCAATCACAGCCGGTCATAGCCCATCACAGCCAATCACAGCCGGTCATAGCCCATCATAGCCAATCACAGCCAATCACAGCATCTCACGGCCAATCACAGCCGGTCATAGCCCATCACAGCCAACCACAGCCCATCACAGCCAATCACAGCATCTCACGGCCAATCACAGCCGGTCATAGCCCATCACAGCCAATCACAGCCCATCACAGCCAATCACAGCATCTCACGGCCAATCACAGCATCTCACGGCCAATCACAGCCAATCACAGCCGGTCATAGCCCATCACAGCCTATCACAGCCCATCACAGCCAATCACAGCATCTCACGGCAATCACAGCCAATCACAGCCTGGTCATAGCCCATCACAGCCAATCACAGCCCATCACAGCCAATCACAGCATCACGGCCAGTCACAGCCAATCACAGTCGGTCATAGCCAATCACAGTATATATATTTTTTACATCTGTAAATGGAGAAGAATAAAACAATGAACCTGTCTGGGTTTGATGATCAGCATGCTGTCCGCCACATTCAATCCTCTCAGCTGGATCTGCGACTCGATGGCGTACTGCAAGATTCACACACACACACACACACACACACACAGTGCTTTTTTAAAGTTATTAATGCCTTTCACACTTGATGCTTCTAGATCTCTTGATGTGAACGTGAGTTTGTGGTTTCTGAGGTGAAAGAAACACACGTGATCCGATGGAAAGGCCTTGTCCTCCAGAAGAATTTATATGGCGTTTTGGAGTCGGTTTGTAGAAGGAGAGCTGAGAGAATCATAAAGAGGAGAAACTGTTAAAAAATTAACACAGTGACAAAAATATTAGCAAATGTTGTTGTTTTTCTACCATGAGAAGATGCAGATTGACCGTCAGTCCGTTCATCAGAGCCACTTCCTCAGGTTTAGCTCCTGTTTAAAGATAGTTTCACCTAATCAGAAGCTGCAGTGGTGTAATGAGGTGTAAAGTGCTCGTTTCACTCAGGTTTACCTTGACAGAACTTCACATATTACATCTGGAGACAGACTTATGGCATTGGAATCAGAAACCTGGATATGAAAATCAAAAATAACAAAGAGAAACTCTTAAATTACCCACAATCTTGGCCATCGAACCCTCGAGGGTCTCTTCGGCCCAGGCCCAAGGTCGCGACCCCTGCGTGTGGCCATGGACGCCTCTGAAACAACATGCGCTTAGGATTTATGGGATTTCCTTCAAACCGTGGAAGAACATTTCAGAATATTTCTGAGATTTGTTTTAATTAATTTTCTACACTTTTACTGTAGTAGCGAAGCGATATCTGTTACTGTGAAAAAATATCAATGGAAAACTGTTAACCTGTTACCTGTATGTGAAGAAAAATATTTTTGAAAAGTAAATGGCTTTATAACCCATTTTGAAAATGGTTAATAAAACAATGGATATGCTTTTCTGAAAAAAAAATTCAAAATAATATTGATAATAAATATAAAATCTAAATAATTCAATTATATTAATCAAAATAAAATCTATAATAAAAATGTAAATAACAATATTGAAATAATAATACATATCTAAATCATATTTTTTAATATTTAAATGAATTAAATGTTATATTATATTAAATGTTGATATTACCATATGATTTTAAAGCCTAAAACATTTTCCCTATGTTTTATTATCAGATAAATCATGACAGACGACTCACATTTTGGCCCATTTCTCCAACTCCTCATCAATGTATTTTTTGGTGTTTTTTGGCTGTAGAACCAAGTGAATTCCCAGCTAAATAAACACAATCCTCAGAACCGTCCACAAGTGACAGATCGGCTGCAAACAGACGAGAAACCAGATGATATATGAATCTGAGCAAATACTTAAAAAAATAAATGTTTTATTGAGAAATAGACAATTTTACATCCAAAATCGGCATTGGACAAACAATATTAACAGTTTATAGTTCTCAAAGGCAGAAGTAGTTGCAAATTACAAAAAGTAACAGCAATGAAGTCTCAAATGAAATATACAATCATGAAGGTAAGGAAGAGAAATGAATTAAAAATATTTTTATATATCAAGTATGTTATTGCAGGGGTAGCAAGAGCTCTTGAAGAAACTGCATGACTACTGTCAGTAGTTTTCATGTGAGTTCATTAATAAAATGAGGAAAGGATGGAGGGTTTTCAAAATCTGCATTTATGAATAAGGTATTTAGCAAATTCAAAAAGGTTATTGACCGTGTAGTGTTGTGAACAATCTTTCTTTAGTACACCAAACTTAATTTGTTTGCATTCAAGGGATTCGCGCATCATCTGTCATGTGACTGCTCATGAACCCATGAGTGTGTGTGTGTGTGGTGTTTGTCTCACCGTTGGGCAGGTCTGATGTTCTGGGCATGAGGAAGTCCAGCCTGAGGTGTCGGAGCGGGTCGAAGCCGGTCCAGGTGTTGTGCCAGCCGGCGGGCGGTGGGTGTACAGCTCAGCTCCTGCGAGAGCCGGAGGATCGTCTGCTTCGGGCTCTCCATGATCTCCTCACACACTCTCAAACATGACCAGTCCAGACGCACAGACTTTGACCCATGAGGACACACATCAGGCCTAGAGCTAATCATTTATAGACCTCACATCATGTCCTGCGCTCGTCTTGATGGCTCTCATAACACACACACACGCTCCTGATGCGTTAGTTCACGGCTCTTCCTCTCCACAAGAGCCACTTCTGCTTTTAGAGAACACACAGCTGAACACACACTCTCACTGAACCTCACACTGCTTTCTGTTTCTGATGACAAAACACCACAATCTCCTTAGTTCATATGCAGATGAAGTCCTGATGATTCTTTACACTGAGATGTTCCTGATCACAGACTCGTTCCCCTCAGACCCGACATCAGGCGTGTTCAGTGAGTCCATCAGAGGGTCAAAGATTTCATGACGTCCGGCTGGATGACCAGGACTGACCCTGAGACTGAACTAAACCAGCTCACAGCAATCACAGCTGAGGAGAACTTCTCCATGAACATCAGGAAAATTTGGCATTGCACTTATTCTGTGGTTTAAGGATCACTGTTATGGCATCATGTACTTTCTGGCTTCATTAATTGTTCTAAAGATGTTGACAATGGTTTTAATTCATTTGCTTATGTTTGATCAAAGTATAATAACAGATTGTTTTTTTCAATTGAACAAATGTATAACGATATTCCTTGAATAAAAAAGCTCAGTAATAATTATAGCTGGAGTTTATCATGTAAACTCCTCCACAAGAGCATTCCTAACATATAGTTAGAGATATGTGGACTGTAATATGTGATGTTATCATGAAGCTCTGGGTCAGAGACTGAATCAAGAGTCTATTCATGAGGGAATGAGTCAGTTGAGTGTGATTGGTTCAATCTCTACCGCTCTGCTCTCTTCCTATTGGACAGGGTTCTGAAGCTCCGCCTCCTGGGTTCATAATGAGGAGCGACAGGTGAACGAGACACTCAGCAGCTCATCCACTAAACAGCAAGATGGTAAGTCACATTTATATTATATTATATCATCTTTTCCTCTGGTGAAATCTCACTGTAAACTCCTGCAACACTGTGAAACCAAGTGAATTCATTAAGAAATTAAAATGAAATAATCCAGAATTTGGGAATATTAAATATAATAATAATTAAAAAATATATAATTACTAATTAACCTAAAAATAGGCAAGTAAACGTAAATGAATGCAAAATACTTTTATATAAATACATTAAACTCTGCAGCTGAGGTTCTTTTAAAATGACTGTATGAAGTTTTGAGTGTTCAAAGAGTGTGTGAATGTCAGTGACCTGCTATTATGTGGATTTTACGTTTACATGACAGCGATATGTGTAAAGTGGAGCACTGTTTATCCTTTGAGGTTTCCGCGACACCATTGTCCAAACGATCCTCCTTCACAGGGATGCGCGGAAACGACTGAAAGCGCTATATTCTGCTGCCAGGCCAGTAGATGGCGATGAAACACTATAAACTGAACATGTGATACGCGTGTCGTGTGACTGGCAGCGCTTTCACAGATTTACGTTTTTGTTGTTTACAGAGATTTTTAAAAACCTGCTCTTTGAAAATCGTTTTCAAAAGTCAGCGTTATCAGGCGGCCAAACGCAGTTGTCGTGTAATAAACGGACAAAACGCATACATTTTTTGGTTGAAACGAGTGTTGTGTAATCGGCCCACGAGTGGGTTTCTGTAGCAATCAAACGTCACGATCATAGAGAAACGTTACACAGATTATGAGAGTAACACACACACTCATTCTGCAATATAACATTGATCAGAAAGCCATTATTATACACTTGCAGGATTACTTTAACTCACATTTGGGTCAAATATGGATGAACCCAACAGTTGGGTTAAACATTAATTTAAAAAATGTAACCCAATGGTTGGGTTTGTCCATATTTGACCCAAACTTGGGTTGAAATAACCCAGCATTGTTCAGAGTGCAGAATGTGGTACAAAGATAAGATTTGCCTTGATTATCAATCCGTGTTAATCGGCATTCTGGGTCTGTATGTCATCTCTAGAGGTGTGTTAGATCAAATGTTTGCTCATTATCTGTTTGTGCTTTATGACTTTATTATCCGAGGTTTATCATTAACGTTGGGTTTGGTCGCTCAGATAACAGTCAAACAACCGTTCCTTTATCGACAGCATCAGGAACCGCAGGTTAAACAGTAATTTAGCAGATCCATCATCGATCTGAAGAAACTGTGGGATCCTTTCACAACACGTCACATCAGTGTCACGATCGGTCAGTTGATCACACATGATGAAGATTATACGATTCAAAAAGTCTTTAATGAATAATCACAACATGAAACCGTGAGACTGACGAGACCAGACAAGAAACAAACACCTGGACACAGATGAACACAATGATAAATCAAATCAGTAACCAAGGCAACTAATAATGAAACGGACAGCCGGGAGAAAACAAACTCAAACTGAACGTAACTGTGACAAACCACCTGAGACGAACGACTTAACGGTGTTTTCCTGCTTTTCACAGGTGTTCACCCATAAATGACATGAGCTTTAAGGCCGGGATGGAGATGAAGATCTCTGGGAAGACCAAACCGGGATGTGAAAGGTAGGGACCATCACCGAGGAACGTTAATAAAACACTCGTTCAAGGTTGTCTTCTCTTTAATAATGGTCTCAAAACCCTAATACATCATTCATGCAATTCCAATTGGATGTTCAATGTTCATGTAACGTTTTTTTAAATGTAACTAATCAGAGCGTTCAGAGAACATTCAGGTGACATTCCCATGTTTTCAAGAATGATACAAACATTCATAAATAACTTGATAGGAACGTCACCAGAAAGTTTTTAGACCTTATTTGTGTTGATAAAAAAGCTGTGCATATAGACCAAGCGGCAACCTTCCCATCTCTCTCTCACGAATCAACACTGAGTGAGTTAGGCTGCAGTTCCTCCACTGGCCACTAGAGGCGCTGCAGAAGAGACTCACTCCCATAGACCCGCATGTCAAAATGCCCAACTTTACAGCAGGAAAACACATGTTTACAGTCTGGTGCTAAAAGTGGTTTTGGCTCTATATTGCTAATGTTGTCCTTCATGGCGACTGTGAGGGGTGAATATTTTAAAACTCACCCGTTTAAAATATATTAAGCCTTAAAGTTCTGCATAATTAAGGGCGTGGCCACTTGAGTGACAGGTGGCATCTCTTCTAGCCGTTTGTCTGCTAGCGTTAGCATCACGTCACCTCAGCTAGTCCACCTCGCTGCACATTTACGTTTATTAGCCAAGATGGCGGCGACTGGCTCCGCCCACTTTGGGCTTCAAAAATATTCTTCAGAAACACTACGGGTGACGTCACACACACACTGCGCACAGATGTTTTCACAGTCTATGACTGAGACTCGTAGACGGCAGGTCTTGTAAAAGAGTGTCCTCAAACGCGTCTTCTGTGTCCTCAGGTTCTCCATCAACATCGGTCACAGTGAAGAAGCAATCGCCCTTCACTTTAACCCTCGTTTCCATGCACGGGGCGACACCAACACCATCGTGTGCAACTCCAGACAGGGCGAATGGGGAGCCGAGCAGCGCGAGCTCGTGCTTCCCCTTTCAGCAGGGCGAAATCGTTCAAGGTGAGCGACCTCTGACCCCTGACACCCTCTCTAACCACTCATGACAAAGGTTTCCCATTACTTTAACTCATCAAAATAATTTAATCAGGTTTTAAAAATATACAAGATTCAACTAAGATTTTAGAGCCAGTTTGATTCCACTTAATTTAAGGCGGTATGGACATATTTTACGGCGAGGAGACCATGATAATAGTGATGCTGTCCTGAGAAAAGCAAAAACATGTAAAACTTTTTTGACATTTTCCTTTCATCGGTCCGTCATTACGACCCCTGTATTCAAACATTTATCCCTTAAAACTTGATTAAAAATTTGATCAAAAAAATGACTTTTCCTTTTCAAAGAAAAAAAATCTTACATGTCTTAAAATATTTCGAATGTAACTCTGACACCCTTGCCTCATTTAGTATGCGTGGTTCTATGAATATGCAAATGAGCCCCGCCTCCACTCACTCACTCACTCACTCAGAGTTTGCGATCACATGTTGATCTGATTGGTTACAAGGTGGTTTGTGACGTCAGAAACACCAGCGATTTCAAAGCGTGTCTTTGGTTCCCTGCAGTTTTAAGGAGGAAATACTCAGCAATGCTGTCCACTTATGAACGCACACACGGTGTGTGTTAAAGCGTATTAATAACACCACATACACACATAAACAACATTAAACGCCACTGGAGGATGTTAAAAACTCTGTTGGTCTACAAACTACAAATTTATAAAATAAATACACCAATACCGGCTGAGATGAAGCTTTGTTCAGTGTAAAGATGCTCTAAATAGCTGTAGATCAAACCTTTATCTGGTGTTCTTTGACCAGTTCTGCAGTGTTTCAGGTATCTATGTGCCTGTATTTAGTCCGTTCACAGATTGCAGAAACTCATGACACAATGAGTCATAAAGAGTTACCCTTTAACTATATAATTGCAATAAACCGCCCACCACTTAACGAGTTTGAGGATAAATAATGCTGCCATCACACACTTTACAATAACGTATGCACTTTAACCCATTCACTCCCAAAATGGGCATTTTGAACATTCAGAGATAAAGTCCCCCTGTGGTGCAAATCCAGCGTTTAATGTTGTTTTATGTGTGTATGTGGTGGTGGTATTAATCCGCTTTAACACACACTGTGTGTAAGTTCATAAGTGACAGCATTGCTAAGTCAATCAGATCAACGTGTGATCATCGACTATAAGATTCTGCACAGTATCTAAATGAGGCCAGGGTGTCCGAATTACATTCAAGATATTTAGACAAGTATTTACCCTCAAAAAATCTTCATGTGTTTTTTGGTGATCAAAGATGAGTTTTAAGGGCTATAATTATTGACTACAGGGGGACTTTAATCTGATGGTGACGTTCAAACGTGTTTTTAACTCATGTGTCTCTCCTCCAACAGCTGACCATCACCTTCAACAACGACACCTTCTACATCAAACTCCCAGAAGGCACCATGATGAGCTTCCCTGAACCGCTTCGGTGACGACCTTTTCAAACACGTGCACGTGAACGGAGACGTCAAGACCACCAGCATTTGGGGTCAATGAGCAGGACTGACGCTGCGGTGTGTGTTCTCCAGCTCCTCAGTGAATGTACCAAAGAAAGAGTCAAATAAAGCCACTGAGGGGATGTGAAGGACTGTCTGAGTGTTCTTTGGGTTTGAGCAGTGTGATATGCTGATTAAACTATATATATATATATATATATTAAATCGAAATATATTCCCTTTTTCAATGGTACATTGCAAATATACTAACAAACAATTGTACTGTCTTTTAAATATATTAGTATATTGGCATTATGCTTCATACTTAATGTTTACAATACAACTTTTAACACACTTTAAAATAATGGGAACAATTTACAATAACATGAACATAAACTAAGAATGAACAATACTTCTACAGCTTTTATTAATCTTAGTTCATATTAATTTCAACATTTACTAATACAGACATTCAAATCAAAGCGTTGTATTAGTTCACATATATGCACTGTGAACTATACAATGAACAGCTGGATTATTATTAACTAACATTAACAAAGATTAATAAATACTGTAACAAATGTATTGCTCATTGTTAGTTCATGTTAGTTAATACATTAACTAATGAATGTTATTGCAAAGTGTTACCAAAGTAATTATACTTAAGAAAATTATCATCTAACAATGCATTTAAAGTATACTTTCAAAATGCATTATAGTATACAATAGTATCTTGTACAAAGTATAGCATAAGTAATATTTGATTATTAATGTGCATTTGTTGTTATTGAAGACAAAGTGTGCAATTTGTAGTATTTGAATAAGCCAAAGGTATTACTGAGCATATACTTGTATTACTCAAATATAATATACTTGTATGTTTTGAAGACATCTTATTTTAGTGTACTTGTTATACAATAAAGTACACTTTAATATCAAGCATGTAATTAGTCCCTACAGGCATACTTGCAGTTGTTTCAATTTAGATTAAAACATACACTAAAATACACTTAAAATTAATAATAACTAAATATACTTAGTATAAAATTAGTCGTTCCAAAATGCCATACTTCAAGTTAACTAAACATTAACAGTATACTGAATTAGTTGGCTGGCAAGTATACTTACCATTTTTTTCAACAGAGTGTGTGTATGTATGTATATATATATATATATATATATATATATATATATATATATATATATATATATATATATATATATATATATATAAAGAAATTAAAACTGATTTAGTTCGGTTCAGAGAAACAGGATCCTCATGATAATTTACAGAGAGACTCGAAAAGGTCGCAAAGCAAGAGCTGAGGAATGTGACGGACAGAAAACAGATTCCTCTCTCTTCTCTCTTACATACACACATACACACACACACACATCACACACACACACACATCTATCACTATCTATCTATCTTACACACACACACACACACACACACACACACACTAACACTATTTAAGACTTCACTTGCCAGTTGAATGGTCATGAGTGAATGAACTTTATTTAGCTTAAACACTTTACTAATTTAATTTGTGAGGAGCCAGTATCGCATTCATTATTTTAAATGAATCCTAAAAGCCCACAGGTACAAAGAAATAAAAACAAGCACCATAGAGACAGTCCATCAGTGTAATTCATATTCAGAACTTACAGCTACAATATTTAAATTATACTGAGCAGCGCTTCCCAGGTGCAAACATCGGATCTCAGGCCTGATCCGATGGTCACACACACTTAAAAACAACGATAAATGCAAATAATAAAAATCTAACCATTAACCATATTATCATGTATAGTGAGGACAGCAAACAGGGACTTATCAGCTTATCAAAGGGAAGAGAAGCACTTCCCAAATCCCATATCTTCCGCTGTTGTGTCCAATCGAACACTGCAGTGCTTCTGTGCATCTGTCTCAGATACATGAATCTACATGCACCAATGCTACATTTTTCTAAACGTCATAATCATTTGTTAACAAACAAGTATTCATTACTTCAATGAGCTCATTGTCTCTTATTACATTGTTTAAATGAATACATTTTATCTAACTGTGATATATTTCTGGAATACACAACTCAGTGTCCTCTTGATAACTGATCACTGTAAACTGTAATGTGGACTCAGTCATTACCTGTAAAGCTGCTTTTAAACGCTGCATATTGTAAAAAGCGCTATACAAATAAATGTGAAGTGAAATTAATTGAATGAATGTTAAGACCCAAATATAGATATTAAGTCACTATAATCCATTGGTTCATCTTCTTGAGGAGTAAAATACTGTGACACTTTCAGAACATTGATATGTTTTGTTAGAGTAGCCTGTCAACTCCTGACTCAGCCAATCACATGATCCAAACAGTGGCTGACCAATGACAGACGAAAAGAAGTGTTTGAGAAACCTGTTGGGAAACACTGAATATGTGTGTTCGGAGCATCTGCTCTCTAATCGCTCTCACAGTACTTTCATATCAAACAAGGATTGGCTCTGTGCAGCACCGCTTAAAGTCGAACACAGCTATTATTTTGAGAGGCTGTTCACTGCAGAGCCAACGGCTGGAGCGTAACATCAAGCTCCTCCTCTCTGGATGTGAATGGCTGGAGCTTAATGTCGAGCTCCTCCTCTCTGGCACGTAATGAGTGGAGCTTGATGTCAAGCTCTATGGTGGAGCTTGATGCCAAACTCCTCCTCTCTGGATGTAATGGGTGGAGCTTGACATCGAGCTCCTTCTCTCTGGACACAGGTTAGGTTAGATCCACCCATTACGTCCAGAGAGGGTGAGCTGGACATCATCTGGCTCTGCAGTAAGAACCACTTGTTTAGTTTTGCAATTTTGTTACGTGCAGATATTACACATTTTTGTTACTTTTGAACATTTTCAGTAATCAAGGGTAAAAATATAACAAATAAAAACAGCTGATATCCGCTGGTTTCTAAAGTCACGTTACACTCTCACAGCAGAAGTCATCCTATCTGATCCTGGAGCGCGTCGATCCCTGCGGCCGAACCCTGGTCCCCGCGACTCGACCCCGAGGACTGACCTCTCTGGGCCAGGTAGTCACGGTAGTTGCGTGTCAGTCAGCGTGTAAAGCAGCGGGCTCGACGGCAGCTGTTTCCATGCGTCAGGCAGGTGACAAAGAAGTTGACGTAGGTGTGAGCGCGGGCGACAGCGAACGCAGCGAACTCGGACGACGAAGAGCTTGGCCATCTGCCAGCCCCAGAACGGCAGAAAAACACGCCCAGTACGCCAAAACAATGCAGAAGATCATTCCCACCACTTTGTGTTCCAGTCTGCGCCGGCGGACGGATGTCGAGGATCGCGCGGGTCATGTTGGCTTGGCGCGACCCAGTACCGGGCGAGGCCGGATGACATGCCGTCAAGTCCGCAGGCCGGCCAGCAGGAGCATGCTAGTCGACGTGGCGATCGCAGTGGACCCTTAAACGCCTCACGCGTCCATGTTGGGAAGCAAATGCGTTTAACAAGCCCCACTGTTGCAGGACGTCCCTCTTGAAATCAATCATCACCATCATCAGAGGCTAGCACAAACGCGGCTGCCCAGATTCAACACCATTAGCCAGTGTCCGCGGGTGGTCGAACCGCGTGCGCGGGAAGGTGTGGCGACAGCACGGTAACCGCTCCAAACTCATCGCTGCCAACACAAACACACTCGCGTGCATTGTGAGCAGATCCAGACTCAATAGCAACCGGCCAGCCATTTCCCTGAAGAGCCAATCGGTGGGCGAAATACGTGCAGGACGACGAATGGATGGTTCCCAAATCAAAGAAGATCAGCCGCCGCTAGATTGAGGATGAAGACGTATAAGGATCCGGCGTGCCGAAGCGTAGCGACGCATAATGGCAAGGGTGTACAGGTTCCCCGTACGCCAAGAACACACATGGTGATCAGGTGGCGCCCAGTAGCGATGACCCGACGACGGCTCCCACGCCTCCGGCGCGCCAGCACATGCTGTTACTCATTATTGAGAGGGCAAAAATGAGTTTAATGTTTCCTACAAAACTGAGCTCTTGTTGAACTTATCAATCGGTTCTTCAATGGCATCTGAACACTTTTACATTCCATTGCACAAAAGAAACTTTAAAGTGAAAAAAGAGGTTATTGAAATGATGGTTTTCTTCAGAAGTGTTTACTAAAAAGTTCCCAAAATAGTTATCCTATGGCATTGGCTGGGAAAACACTCTGTAACACTGTGAGGCACAAAAAAGCCTCTTTCGAACATCAGAAGTACGACATGAACGTGAAGCGAACCTGACTTACAATTCCTTCGGCAAAAAGTCCTAAGCAGTCCCATGATCCAACTCATCGTAGAACGAAGTGCCGTCCGTGAGATCACAAATGTGATGTTCTCCAGCTCTGGCTGTGTTGAGACTTCGGTTTCTGTTGTGTCTGCAGGGATTCTCTCATGTCCATCTCCTCTCTCTCTCTCTCTCTCTCTCTCTCTCAGGTAGGTGTGATCTGACGTTCAGCATTCGAGCCACTCAAAGTCTTCGAACACCCTGGTGCCGTTTCACACACCCCGATCAGTGAGCAGAAGTCAATAATCTTCCATTCACACACAACTTACAAACACACACAGCGCACGAATATCCTCTAGCTCATGTGAGCGATCACCTCCCAAACACATGGAGACTTATTAGATAAGCACTTTTATTAACACTGCACTAATTCAACCCTCATGTTGCTCTAAATCTATTTAGTTTATGTCTTCTCCTCAAAATGAATACTTTAATGTCAGCCTGTCCGTTACACAAAGCATCATATGACAGAAAACGTCCTGGTTGCATAGTCGACGTCGACTGAAAAGGCGATCACGCTAAGGAGCCAATCTTCTTACTAGTATCATTAGAATGAGCCAATGCACATTGGCGTGCGAGTATCGGCATCTGTCTTGGCCTGGTAGACAACGCCAAGGCATGCAAAAAGGAGACGGCTTGCCGCAAGCTTTGTAAGCTCTGACCGTCAGACCTGACGTGATCCCCTAGACCTGCCAGAGGAGAAACGAGGACCCACATCTAAGGTGCAGCGGCCGTCGGAAACAGGTGATGCAACCGACTGCTCCACTGGAGGGATAGCCTCATAACCCTTCACCGCTCCTCTCCTCCATCAAGGGTAGCGAAGAGGAGAACCACTCTTGTGTCATTTTCCAGTGACCTGTAGGCTCTTCGGGCACTTCAGGAAAGAAGGGTACTGGGGCGGCGGGCTGAGAACTAGCACGACACCAATCATCCAACCGAGACTGGGCAGGACATGTTCACACTTCGACACATCTTGAGCCCCGACAGCCTCAGCGGCCCAATTCTGGACCTGCCTCAGTCAACTTTACACTCCCAAGGAGATACACCGCAGTCCAGTCATCATCTCCAGTGACCAGCTCATCGTTCGATGCTGCGAGTTGGAGCCCACCGACCAAACGGCTGGACCAACCATTACAGATGGACCGGCACGCTCGACGCGAGGGGACTCCACCGGCTGTGGTGGAAGGGAGGAAAGCCCAAAGGGAAATGGACCCCGGCCAGAGACATCCAACACTATCCTCCTATCACCAACCCTATGCAGCACCCGAAGGCGGGGCTTGGTAATGGGAACTCGCGCTTCAAAGGACGAAGGCGAGTCTCGACCTCAACACTGTGACAGTCATATTCCCACAATGGGAATATTCCCTCAGCATGCTGTAAGCCCGAAACACGTGATGCAACAACTGTGACCGTCAGGGAGAGACAGGGATCGGCCGCACCCAGAAACACACGGGCGGAATAACACTAGAGCTTCCAGGAGAAGCACCGACTCCATTGTATAATACTCTTCAGAAGACCTGAAACACTGAAGCTCGGCTCCGAAGCGAAAGGCTGCGCGCATCTACTTCCGTATTTAAACCCGTGCGGCAGTGCATCGGCTCGTTCTAATGAAACTTCAAGAAGATTGGCGTGATCCCATTTCAGACGATGTCGACTATGTTCTGGCGTACTTGACTGAAAGGGAACAGTGCATTGCAAAAGTATTCATACCCCTTAATTTTTCACATTTTGGTGTGCTGCAAACTTATGCTTTTTTTAAATACAGTGCAAAGTTATCACAAATTTGGACTTTCCTTCAGTTATTATGGGGTATTGAGACAAAAAAATCATTTATATCATAAGGCTGTCAAAATGTAAAAAAAAAAAGTAAAGAGAAGGGGGGTGAACACTTTTGCACAGACAACTTTAGGGCCTTTTGGTTGTTGTTTTGAGGATTGATGTAGTGGCTACAAACTGTTGAACATTCTGCTAAACATCTCTTTTATGATTTTAGAGAAAAAAAGGGTTTGGAACAACATGGAAGAGAGACATCATTATTGTCTGAACTATTCCTTTATTATGTAAAGAAAAGCGTGTTCAGAACCAGATAATTGAAAGTGAATGAGCAGAATTCACTTCAGTAAAAAACTAAACTGAAGGGTCAGATGTTGAATTAATAACTCAATCTCACCACTAGATGGAGCTTTTCAGGACCAAACTACATTTCAGTTTAGATGAACATGCAAATATAAAGCTAAAAAAAAGGTTTTATGATCTAATAATACAGAAACAGTACAATGTACAAACAACACAAACGTAAAAACAGATATCAGAAGATCCGCTACAGAGGTCAGAGGTGCCGAGCGGTCCATCGGTACTTGTGTTGAAGCACGCCTCCACTGAAAAACACACGACACTCATGTTTGGTACTGCCACAGGTGTGTGTGTGTGTGTGTGTGTGTGTTCATGTTTTTCTATCCCGGTGGCGACTTAAACCTGAAAGCACACATGTACTCATGGGGACTCGTGTCACTGTGGGGACCAAAACCAGGTCCCCAGTGAGCAAACACGCCTGCAGTACCAGTACAGAGTCATTTTTTAAATGTTAAAAACTAGCAGGATGGTTCCTGTGAGGGCTAGTGATTTCAGGGGTAGGGTCAGGAGTAAGGGGTTCGAATCTACAGTTGGTACACAATAAAAACCATTACGCCTATGGAGAGTCCCCACAAAGATAGTAAACCAGACAATGTGTGGTGTGCGCGTGTGTGTGTGTTACCTGTATACTCCTGTGGGCTCATGGGAGTGTTCAGGTATCGCATTGACAAATGTGCTCTATCCACTCCTTCTGCTCCACATCAGACTCACAGGTGAACAGGAAGCTGCGCTCCGGGCGTTGGAATGGTGACCCCGACTGCCATGCCCCGTCATAGTGCGTTCCGCGGGGAGTCCCACCGCGTGGCCGGCAGATCCTCTTATCCCTGGTGTCCCAGAAACACCTCGTCCTGCTTAGCAAACGTCGCCTGGCACACAAGAAGCAATAAATAAAAAAATAAGACTAAAAGTATCATCATCCAGATTTAAGATATTCAGTCGAGAGTACAGAGAAAGAAATGTCAGCTTAGAGTTCTCAACCAGAGGATCTTTGTAAAGTACATGAGGCGTCGGTGGTCGAGGGTGAACCAGCGCTTCTGAAAGCCTTTGGCCGTCCTTGGCCTGGCTGCTGTGACAATCACAATCAACTCTTTACCTTCTTCCACGCATGCTCCTCCTGCCATCTCACTCATGCGTCTGCTCAATACATTATATCACGTGTGTGTGTGTGTGTGTGAATTCGACGTCACCCCGTCGGCCTGTTTTTTCATGTATCCCTCTTCTCAGGAAGTCGCCGTGCGAGTTTGGGCTTCAGCTGGGCAGAGAGAGCTGTGAGTTACGATTCACTGAAATGAAGATGATAAAGGTGTTTCGCACTGACTCTCGGCATCCGTGGTCTCCAGGGGACGCAGCCTTCAGATAATGCAGCTGAGCGGCGCGCAGAGCGTTAAACCAGTCCACGAATCTCCTGATGGGCAGAGACACACACACGTCTCAGAGTCTCAGATATGAGTGTGTGTGTGTGATGGGGTAGGTTTAGGGGGTCGGGTTAGTGTGTGTGTGTGTTGTCGCCACTCTGCTGCTGTCGTGTGTAGACGAAGATGTTTCGTGTGACTGTTGTCTTTGATGTAGGTGATCTGCAGGCCGTTGGGTTTCCGACTCTGTCGGGCTGTAAGCAGGCGTTGAGTGTGTCCACTTTTATAACAGCCTTCGGTTTTTAGCCTGCAGAGATATCAGAGCTTACCAGTGCTGAACTACTGAGCCAGAACTATAACCTCAACACTATATATATATATATATATATATACATATTATATTTGTACACTCGGTTTTCATAATTATTTATGTATTATTTAGTAATAAAAAAAAATAAACTTAATAAAAACTATACATAGGCATATTTTTTTAAAACAAACTAATTTAAATATTAAAAACAATTAATTTGCTAAATTTTAACTAAAATTAAAAAAAAAAACAGAAAATATAAAAACAAAACTACAGTATATAAATATTCAAACTCACTAACAACACAAATAACAAACTAAAATTAAATTGAAAATAAAAAAACAAAACACTTATACACTTACAAAAAATGACAAAAATAACAAATCTACCAAAACCTAAAGAACATTCACATAAAAATGAAAATATGAAAATATAAGCACTCATTCAAATGAACAGAAACTGTACCAGCATATGAATGATCGCTGATGTGACACTCACGTCTAGTTTAGTGTAGTACTTTAGTGTGCCGTCCCTCAAAGACAGGACGAATCGCCTGTTGAGAAACTGTCCATTGTCCCGCCCCCTCTTCATCAGCATGCCATCTCTCGGCTCTGTGATTGGCCAATGAGCATGTCAATCATCAAGCAGGAAACACAAACGGGGTGTTGTGAGAATCAGACGTGCACGTACCTGCCCTCATAGTGTGGCTTCTTGCCGTCCTCGGTGAACTCCTGCCTCTTCGCACTTGGCCCTGAATCCACTGCTCCTTCAGAACCCTAACACACACACAAACACACACACACACACACACACACACACACACACACACACACACACACACACTTACATCAGTCACACTTCATCCCTGACCACAATAACACCCTGAACCAGAGTCATTTACACCCGCACTAGTTCATCCTCTAGCTCAGATTAGTCTCTTGACCGATCGTCTTCAGGATTAGTTTATTCGACTGTAAACGATTGTTTTAGCAAACTGGGATGAACAAGGATTATTTCTTGTGGTAATGCACATCTCTACAGTTTTAACTGTATTCTTCCTTGTGTCTTATTTCTGCATTTTTAAAAAATATTTTACAGTAACACTTTACAATAAGCTTCATTAGTTAACTACCTTAGGTAACATGAACTAAGAATGAACTATACTTCTACAGCATTTATTAATCTTAGTTAATATAAATAGTAATATTTATAGGTAATGCACTGTGAACTAACATAAACACACAATAGTCAGCTAGATTATTGTTAACTAACATTAACAAAGATTAATAAATACTGTAACAAATGTATTGCTCTTGGTTAGTTAATTCTAGTAAATACAATAACTAATGTGTAAATAATGAACCTTAATGTAAAGTGTTACCTCTATGAACACGTAGACAAATAAATTAAGTTAAAAATAAATAAAATAAACATAGAATAAAACAAATAAGCATTGAAGAGAGAGGTCCGAGGACCGAGCCTTGAGGACGCACGTGAGACGCAGAACAAGAGGAAGAACTTTCCAGTTCTCGAACCCGATCAGGTGTTTACATCTCTTATCGAACGATTAATCCATAAGCTTTTCCCACTCAACATCCAGATTTAAGGTTTAAACGCATGTGAATATTAAAGGAAAAGTGTGTATTTCAGTCATTCGAGAAAATGACTAAAATACTAAATTAGATCATCTTTTGCCCATTTTACAGATCATTCTGGCCAAAACACATCCAGACAGAAGGAAAAGATCATCCGGATCGAACATTCAAAGTGACGAACTGCAGTTTGTTGTGGTTTAATTAGAAGAATTGTAACGATTATATAACTAAGTGAAATATACAGTTCTACTCATAGATCTCAAAACATAGACAAGCCCACGATCAGCTACATTAATTCTCATTACAGCTAAATAAACTCAGTTAAATGCTCTAAAGTTGATATAATTGACATGAATATAATAAATAATTCAATAAATGTGAAAAAAAAACGTCCGCCAGAGCTTTTTAGAGGTTTCCTCAGGCTGAAGAACATGACACAGTGGTATTTTAGAGGATATTTCCATATCCAGTCATTCCAGAAAGTCTGACGAGTGAAGCTCTGGTTTCTGGCGTCGGGTTTGATCATAATGTGCTGGTGGAGATGTGGCGTGTTGCCACGGTAACTCACTGGCAGTCTCTGTGTGTGGGCTTGTAGTAGTAAACCGGAACCGCAGCCTCATAAACGGCCTTCATGGTGTCGTTTCCATGCTCAGACATGAACTAAAAACAATAAAACAGGCATTTATTCAACATCAATCAGATGATATTTGCAAGTACTTTTTATTTTTTTATTTATTTATTGTTTAAAGCTCATACACTTTAGTTTTAAACCCTGATGTTCCCCATGGAACACAACAGAAGAACCTTCATGCATCTGTTTCCTATACAGTAAGTTCATAAAGACCACGACTAGAGAGGGAAGAGCATCCCAATGGTAGCTGAGACCATAAAAACAGAAAATATGACCAAGGAGTAACAAATAAATCTTGAAGAGAAGAGGTCCGAGGACTGAGCCTTGAGGGACGCCGTGGGATGGAGAACAAGCGGAAAAACGTTCCAGTTTCGGTTTACTATCCTATGGAATGGATTAGAAGAGGTTTAACGCCCCTCTTACAATCTGAATGATATTTGAATGGATTTAAAGCCAATTCACTCCGACGTCCATGTAAATGCAGCTAATGTTGCTATTGTTAACCAAAACTAAAGTAAAACAATTCAGACCCATTTATCTTAATTGAGTTAAAGATGAAATAAAACATAAATACTATAATTTCTATAAACTGCAAATGTTGTCTTGGTAACTGAGTGAAATAAAACAAGTGCTGAAATGACTAAACGTAAAAATGTAATTAAAATAAATAAATTAGTGCAGGGCATCGATTAATCGCATCCAAAGTATTTTGTGTTTACATAATATATGTGTGTGTACTGTGTATAATTATTTTGTGTATATATAAATACACACACATGCATGTATACATTTAAGAAAAATATTTAAAATATTAATATACAATATAAATTATGTATAAATAAACATATAGTATATACACAAATATTTATTAAATATATACATGTATACAGTATGTGTGTGTATTTATATATACAAAATAATTATACACAGTACACTCACATTTATTTTGGATGCGATTAATCATTGCCCAGCACTTTTAAAGATAAATAGAAATTACAAATAAAAATAACAGAAAATTAAAATTACTCAAACTAAAATGAAAACTGAAAGTGTAAAAACAAAAAATGTAATATAACAGTACTACTGAAATTACACTGATTCGGGTCTGAAGGTCAACAAAGAGAGACAGTAGTTATTCTCAGAACAGAAACGATGAACACCTGAACTTCTGAATCCTCCCAGCGTGCGAGTTGGAGGGATTTGAGCTTTTCCGATGCTGGGAATATTGCGAATGGACTCCGGAGCAGGCCAGGCAGATGAAGACTCCCAAAGAACAAGAGCCCCATTCCGGATCTGAGGAGATGAAAGTTCATTTGAAGGCACGTAAGGTGTTTGACACACTGTCATTTGCAGGTTTGGCTGATGCTTCCCACTGACATACCAGATGAACGGATCATTGTTTTAAAGTCCCCCTGTAGTCAATCAAGTTATCCCTTCAAACTCATCTTTGATCACCAAAATTACATATTTAAATATTTCCTTGAAATGTCTGAAAATATCTTGAATGTAACTCGACACCCTCGCCTCATTTACTATGCACAGTTCTATGAATATGCAAATGAGCCCCGCATCTCCACTCACTCACTCAGAGATCCACTGGTTGACGATCACACGTTGATCTGATTGGTTACAAGGTGGTTTGTGACGTCAGAAACACCAGCGATTTCACAGCGTGTTTTTGAGACTGTCTTTGGTTCACTGCAGTTTTAAGGAGGAAATACTCAGCAATGCAGTTGATTTTCACCACAGGGGAATTTAATAATATTTTACACTGCTGACTCAGCTCAAACATGATTATTACAACAAAGGAATAAGGAAAGAGATACTGAACACTGGAATTACATCATCAGGATTCCTGGAAAACAGACGCTTGAGTGAAATAACCAGAGCGATGCGGCCTGACGCTGGAGAACACTAACAAGGTGAAGGACCATCTAACTGCTACAGAACACACACACACACACACACACACACACACTGACCGACACTGTCAGGCTGATGCAGAGACCTGATCCTGATCTCCCTGTCTGCTGAGATATCAGAACAGCTGCGATGTACATTATCCCTTAAAAATATGATAATAATAGAATAGAATAAAGCTGAACTCATGTGCAGAAACATCTCTAACAAATGCACATTCACACACTCTCTCAATCACAGAGAAACCCACTTCCTATTTCTTAATCTCTCCTCAGCTCCACCCACTCTCTCTCTACAGCCAAAGCATCAACATATTACATATAAATAATAGAACAAACAAACAGAACATAAATGTATAGATCATGTCATATGTAGCATGGTACATAAATAAACACAGAATATACACAGAATCTCTCTCTCAGTCTGTCTCTCTCTCTCTCTCTCTCTCTCTGCCATTCTGAGAAACATGTGCTGTAGTCTCAGCCACACCTTTACTCTTGGACCGTCTCCACTCCAAACACAATCCTGATCTCGATCATCTCTAAACACTAAATCCTTCCTAAATCAGAAAGAAAATGTTTCCAGACACTGAAACCAAAAATCTAAAATCTGAAATCAAATCCTGCCTTACATGAGAACAAACTCAAGCCCCAAACCATCACTCCAGTCCTCCCTTTCCAAACACTACTACAGTCTTTAATTACACAGGTATGTCTGGAAACACACACACACACACACACACACACACACACGCATGCGCACGCGTCTATTCTTATTTTAAAACGGGTCGATATTCCGCATAGAGTTCATGACCTCTAATATCACGGATAGTATAATATAATATTGTAAAACTGCCTCCATTTGAGTTGCTGAAAGTCCTGTAACGTCGCGCGCGTGCGCGGTGTTTCAGGTGAGTTGTGCGCGCGTCTGTCGCGTTGATCCGCTCGCGCGCAGGTTCGGACATGTCTCGCGCGCGCTCTCCGGTCTGCTCGGCTCGGTAATAGTAGTAACTTAAGTAATAAACTCACTGTCCGCGGCGCAGTCCGAGCAGCGCCCGTTCCCCGGCTTCAGGAGGACCTGCCTCAGGCTCCGGGCCGCGCGCTCGTTATCCGTCATCGGTCCGGTGCTGTCTCTCCTCACGACCAGTGTGTGTGTGTGTGTGTGTGTGTGTGTGTGTGTGTGTGTGCAGGAGGAGGCGCTGGAGGTGTTTCAAACATTCGGAAGTGAAGCAGCAGAGTTTGTCCAGACTTGTTGTTCCGCATCAGAAAAAAACACTGTGTGTGTGTGTGTGTGTACAGGACCTCCCGATCACCAGTGTGGGGGCAGCCAGCGCTCCTCGCGAGGGAAATGGGTTAATAACCAGACTAAATTATGTTTTATTTGTATGTAAAAATTTTGAAAGTTGTGTGTGATGGGTGGGTTTAGGGGTCCGGCTAGTGTGTGTGTGTGTGTGTGTTGGCTCCAGAGCACCTTCACATCAACTACACATCATAAACTCAAACTAAGTAAACTACACAGCATTTTGAGTAAATAGTCACACTTTTAAAATACAAAAAAAATATTTTTTGTATTTTAAAACATTATAATGGCATTTCGTTAAAATGTAAACAGTAAATCGAACAAACTATGACAATAGAACTAAAAACTCTAAGAAATTAAATATTTATTTCGCACATAGGCCTATGTGGAATCATCCTGTAAACTTATAAATCTTAAGTCAGTTTCATATAATAGTGCATTAGATGTCGCCTATATGTGTGTGTGTGTGTGCATCTCGCTGACGCGTTCATCAAACCAACGGACAACGGAAACCCTGTTCCTCAGTCAGCAGTATCTCCTGTGTGTACAGTAAACCTACAGTAATGCAGCTCGAGCAGAATAATGCAGTCGATGAGGATCTGTCGCTGTAATATCAGTGTGTGCCCACACGGGGGAGGCAGAGCTCTGTCCATCACTCGAACACAACACACACAACACATTCAGACAGTCAAACCAACAATCGTTCAGACACCAGATATCATTTGGATATGTGTCACTAGTGTGATCAGGACTATAGTTCATTTCTGTAAGTGAGAGAGCACAATAAAGTAAACTGAGATATTACACACAAATATTCTTCATTCAGAGACTACCAGTGAAAATGATTCCTCCACTGTGAGCTGATGATGTTCTGCTGAAGTGTGTTTTCTGTAATTGCGAATGCTCTTTTTACACACACACTGAACAACATGAAGCTTGGTCACTGGTTGAGCTAAACTGGTATTATCTAGATTGTGTAGTTCAATTTAACAGATATTCAACATAATTCATGTGTGAGAGTCCAACAGAAGGATGGACAAAACCAGTCAAATATCCACTGATCTGAGAACTGAGTTTTCCAGTGTGAACTCCACAGGGCGGGGCTATAACCTGTCACTCACATGAGATCAGCCAATAGCAAACCACAACCGTCCAATCAACTCCCCACAGACACAATCAAACATTTGTTCTTGTTCCTTGATTCACTCGATATACGACACACTAGAGGAGAGAAGACCAGCGCAACTTCCCTTTCATGACGACTAGCGCTGACCACAGTGTGACTGTATCACTGTCTCCATGGCAACCCCAAATGATGCCGCCACAATGACCACTAAAAATACAACAAACAAAGAACTAAACGAGAGAGTCGAGCTTGCTTTGAGGAAGAGGATTGGATATTACATGCATGAAGAGTGAGCTGATGAACACTGGCGTCTGCAGATCTGTGGCTTCACACACGATTAAAGATCTGAC